>CM060411.1:197257405-197857405 GCA_030545235.1 Helianthus tuberosus | reverse complement strand
GGGTCGTATAACGTTATACGGCTCATATACAAGGTGTAAAATTAAGATTTTGGGGTGTGTAATTATTACGACCTATATCTAAACGTTGATTGGTTGTTGATTAGTCAAATCGAAGAGGAAGTGAAAAATAAAAAATGATTTCCACCGTAGTAGCATGGGGTCGTCTGCAGCAGAACGGGGCATGGCGAGTATTAAAAGTCGTTAATATCTAGATCCATCACCTGCCAGCTAATCATAAATGTCTCAAAAATTATTGCATCCGTTGTTTCTTTCGATATTTTTTATTATTTTCACAAGTAACAAACACTTTTAATTTGGTGTGGGTTTTGTTTGTGACGAAATGTTATGTATAAGCCAACAGTTTTACCACGTGTGCAGTGGCGGATTTTGCCCGTTGAACGTGTCAGGGCCGGAAGACACGGGCACTAAAAAAAGTCCGGGCAAGCCCGGGCCAAACATAGTATATATAAAAAATTTCGATCGAAATGCGGAAAATTAGCACTACGGCCGAAAAACTTGCCCGGGCCGTGGCCCTGCCAAAGCCCCATCAAGAACCGCCCATGCACGTGTGTCTTTGGGTGGTTGATTTCTTCTGGAATTGCTGAATTGGTGACAAGTCAGGTTACCAACGTTGTTTGAGATTGCGGGCATGAGTGGCATTTTGCCAATGGGTGTACCGGATGGCCAGGCTTTGTTGGACATTAAAAAAATGTAGTAGATGTGTGAGTTTTCCGTTTCAAAAATATACAATAAAATATTTACTGAAATAGTATATTTTTTACGATTTTAATCTTTTCAATATGCATTTGTTGTTGTTATATAAAAAATAAGCAAACTTGGTGTCACGTGGCCAAAATTTTAGACACCCAAACTAGTTTTTCCTGCTTTTTTATTGACCTACCATGATCTGCAATCTGCGACCTGTTTCTTTTGAAATTTCTCAATCCGTTTCCTTATTTTCCCTAATAATCAAATCATTGTTTCTTGATTTCCCCTGTGTAATGAAATCAGCGAAGAATCGTTAATATTTTTATAATATTATACGGGTTTCTCATCTAGTAATATTAAGTATTCTAAATGTTTTCAACATTAAGTATATTTTCTCATATTAGTACACAAGAAATGAAGATGTAATTTGCTCAAATTTGATAAAGAGATTGTAACACCCTAGTTAAATTCTAAAAGAGAGGTCAATTCATAAGGAGTACCAACCTCAGATTTCACCAACGTGTTTTATGCACATCAGCTATGGTTGAGCTGAAAACTTCACACTTGAGTGTAGGGGCGTAAACGTACCAGAATAGTTTAAGTTCGTCAAAGCCTGACCTCAGATTGTTTAGAGCACTATTTCTAAAGCTTGAGCTTGGCTTAACTTGTTTATATTTATGTAAAAAAATTAAATATTATATATAACATAATATATAATATTAAAATATTTTTATCATAATTATGTACATAATAACGAGTATCATGTAATAAATGATATAAAAGTTATACAGACAACAAACAGGCCTGATCAAACTCATATCGAGAAACTCAGGCTCAAGCTTGTTTATTAAATAACCAAAATGTAAGATTAAGCTCGTTAAAACTCGAATCAACTCAGGCTTTTAACAAACTAATAACAAACGTCGTTCGTATACACCTCGCTAAGTAAGGTTGGGTGGGAGGAGTCCTTGTCACACCTCAAGTAAATAAAAACACATATTCCCTTTATAGGTAAATCACACAATATTAATTGAGATAATGATGTAATAGTAATAACAAAGAGTCAAATACTGAAAGCATGTTACTTTTTTTTATTGGGATGAAACAATTATTTACATGAAAAAAAAATCAGCAAAAAAATATCCAAATCAACATAAAATTGTGAAAAGTCTCAATCAACATGATTGGAAGTACACTTGTATATGACCTGTTGATGTTTGATTTCAACCGACCAACTGCTGAACAGATTAATCAGTTGGTTGGATTTCATTTATGCAACTCATGAACCCAAGGGCCCTTCTCACCTCACCTTTATCTCAAGATGGCGATTTGACGTAACGTAACACATGGTTCGAACCACATCGTCTCCGTGTAATCAGAATAGTTTTAACGGTTTAACAGTTTTGACTGATCGAGTTTCTTAAATTTACTTTTTTTTTAATATAAAATACATGTAAAAACATGGTTCTTAACTTACAAGCCATAATGTAAGCGTATAGGAATTTCCCGGCCTTAATGACCGATTTTTACCTTCAAACTACCGAACAATATATGATAATTTGGTGGCTTTAGAAATCCCTAAACCGTATCATTCTAGGTTTTTACACAGAGAAATACGATATCAAATATCATCATTATGTATCAGATATTAGATCAATCGAAACCCACACAAAGACTTGCATAAAACAAGTGTTATGACCGTAAGATATCATCATCATCATCATACTCAGTAAATGTCACCAATAGCAAAACTAAGGTAGGGTCTGAGGAGGGTAAGATGTAGACAGTCTTACCTCTACCCCGTAGGAATAGAGAGGTTGCTTCCAGTGAGACCCCCCGACTCGATAGTAGTTTTGCATCAAACATTGGACATAAGGCACATAACACTCAGCAACAATTAAGATAAAGGCCGATTAGTGCATGTATTCCCTTGTCTTTCAGCTATTAACGTCACCACATGATGCATGATTAACAATCCTCTCTTTTAACATTATTTTCATGAAATTAGTAAAATAACGTTAAAATTAGTGAACTTTCATTTTAGCCCCCCGAGGGTCCACACATATACGAACACACATATGACCCTAAGATATACGAACGAAATTTGTAAAAAACTTAGTTTTGGTATTCAAAAAGTGCTAGCGACACAACTTATTAATAAATGAGTATTGGTGTTGTTTGATTTAACACTAATTTTTTATAAACCTTAAAAGTGAAAGTTGGGTACGGGTATGTACAAAATGTACAATTTTCTTTTTTAGTATTTGTGGGACAAAACATGGACAAGTGGATAATAAATTGATCAATACCCCTCTTGATGACACTTGGGGCATCCTATTTTAAGTGGTACGGTACAACCCAAAAGTGCATGTGTGACAATCATTCCTACTTTTAAGTGGTACGGTACAACCTAAAAGTGCATGTGTGACAATCATTGACAAGATAAAATTAGGGATCTAAAAGAACTTGCACAATGCGAATATTTGAAATACATGAGACGAGTATTTGAATATGTGATTGATAAAAGAATTTAGCGGGTTAGGATACGGGTATGATAGCAGGTGATATCTGACCTGATTACATGAATCTATATAGTTGTTTACTCGAATCATATTTCTGAAAAATTCTAACTTTTATTTTTCATTAATCCTTAGGGTGTAGGGAGTGGTTAAACACTTTGCAGTGGCAAACCAAAAAACCGACCAATCAGAGCGCGCCATGTCAATCAGTCAAAAGTGTTTAAACTTTGGTGAAAAGTGTTGGCAATGGTTTAGACACTTGGTGAAGTGGTAAACTATTTTAAAAAAAAAAAGGAAAAAAGTGTGATTGGTTGAGATAGGAATGGACCCCACCCACAATACCCTCTCTCTCTCAATCATCTTCTTTCTAAAACACAAAGAAATGTCTTATTTCTAAAACGCAATGGCCAAAAAACACTTAAAAATGTCTTTTTCTAAAACGCAATGGACTGAAAACACATAAAAATGTGTTTTACCTAAAACGCAATGCACCAAAAACACAAAGAAATGTCTTATTTCTAAGACGCAATGGCCAGAAATCACCTAAAAATGCTTTTTTTTCTAAAACGCAATGGACTGAAAACACATAAAAATGTGTTTTACCTAAAACGCAATGCACCAAAAACACAAAGAAATGTCTTATTTCTAAAACGCAACGGCCAGAAAACACTTAAAATCTCTTTTTTCTAAAACGCAATGGACTGAAAACAATAAAAATGTGTTTTACCTAAAACGCAATGGACTAAAAACGCTTCAAAAATGTGTTTTTCTAAAACGCAATGGCTAGAAAACACTTAAAAATGTCTTATTTCTAAAACGCATTGGCCTAAAAACCGAAAAGAAAGTGTCTCTCTAAAACGCAATGGACTGAAAACACATAAAATGTGTTTTACATAAAACGCAATGCACAAAAAACACTTCAAAAACTGTCTGAACCAGGAAGTAGAGATCAAAAACTGTCTACGAAAATGAGGCAATTTCCAGAAAATTAAATTTTCTGATCCAGTTTTATTAAAGCAATTTGATAAAAAAAAATCTCTGCCCCTTGGACCCTGCTCCCAGGGGCGCTGCCCCTGAACCCCCCGCCAAGATCGTAAAACGCAATAACTCAATTCAAAAACCCAGATCGTAAAAATGTAATTCAAGAATTTCTTACATGGATCGAAGCCAATTTCTTCAACGATTGACGAAATTTGAATGATAGAAACACTTATCAGCGATCGAATCGAACGGATCGAGTGATTTGCTTCAAAATCACAGGAAAAAATGAGATATCGTATGAAGTTAAACTGGGTTTCTTCAAAAAAAGTTGAAGAACACGTTGATTGGGTGTTTGAATCATTGATTGGTGACGAAAATCACACTATAATGTAGTGATTATTGAGATAGAAAGTGAAGAAAAGGTTGAAGATGGTGGGTTTTGAAAATGGTGGATTTTGAAGTTACTGGTAAGAAGGAATAAGAAAGGATACGATTGACTAAAATACTCTTCCTCTTTATTTTAAATTTTGGCATATGTCATAATCATATTGTTTCATATCCTTCCTAGTAAAAATAAACTTTCTATTTTATCATCACTAAGATAAAATAATCGGAATTTTAAGATATAGAATGCATTCTCCATTTTCCATGTGAACAGAAGCGACACCATGATTTTCTCCTAACTTGTTAGTTAGTATTTTTTTTTTTTTTTTTGGTTATTGGATTTTATCACCCTTAACTATTGGTTATTGGCCACTGCCACCCCTAACTATCATTTTGACGCTCGTCACCCACAACTTAACACTTAGTGTGTTCTGTCACCAGATCACGAACTTTTGATCCTGTTATTATACTTTTGGGGGTGTCCTAAGATCACTAAAACATTCCCAAGATCCCTATGACACCAAAAAAAGTGTAATAACATGATCAAAAGTTAGTGATCAGTTAACGACGTAGTGACAAAACACACTAAGTGTTAAGTTGGGGGTGACGGGCGTTAAAGTGATAGTTGGGGGTGGCAGCGGCCAATAGCCAATAGTTAGGGGTGATAAAATCTAATAACCCTTTTTTTTTCATAAATGTTGATTACACTAAATTTTGGTCTTCCAAAATATCAAGATTTTTCAAAATTAAAGCATATTATGAAAGTGAGTGGGCTAGATGAATGGATCTTCTATTTTTTTTTTTTAAATAAAATCCCATTTTTAACCCATTTGTGATAGAATAGATTAACCATTAATTATGAAAATACTTTATCTATACTATATTATAATGCATGAGGGAGTGGTATTTTAAGGTACCTAAAAAATAAGAACTTTTCCCCCCTTTATTTATAGAAATACCTCTAAAATAAGAGTAGTTTGGTCTTTTAAATACTATTTAGTTTTTAGCCCCCTAAACTTATTACAATTAAATCCCTAAGGTTTTAACAAAATTATAGATAATTAGTTACAATTCACCCATCCACAACAAACTTATAATTTTTTTCCGTATTCTTGACATATCTTATAACCTATATTGTTTAAAAAAATCCAAAAATAGCATGACGACCTACACATTTTTGTCGACGTTTCGGTAGTTGTCTTGTTCAATATCGACGCACGGATTAAAAGATAAAAGTTGATAATGCTTTAATGTACAAGTAATTAATACTTGTGATCTAATGCACCTAATCTACAAAGATGGGCTCCATCCATGCAAACAAAAACAAAAACAAAAACAAAAAGAATTAAAAGTACCGTAATATAAAATGAAGATATTATGTATCACATTTTATTTTATTAAAAATGCCCTAATATCTATACTTAGATATACCTTATAAAAACTTAAAACTAAGCACAACAAACTTCCTAAATAAAGGGGTGGCAAATCTAAAATTAAACCCTAATGCACTTATATGGTTACTACTATAAATACATAGCAGGATACCCCTATATCTATTGCTAAACAACGTTAAAAAATGGATCCAGTTCTGAATTCAATTGTTACGAAAAATCAAACATGCGAGATTGAAAATTCTAAGGTCAGTTCTGTTATATCGCAGCAGTGAATAATTGTTTTCTTTTATTTACTTTTATGACAATGTTAACTTATTTGATTTTTCAGATTCAATTGCATGATGAACATGCCAATTTAAACAACACATTTGTCGAACAAGCTTCTAAGGTATTGATTTTGCTGGTTTTTAAGTATTATTTTTGCGTATATCTTTCATATTAACATATTGGGTTATGTTATTGTATGCGTGTTTTATTGCAGGATGATGGTGATAAAAGTGTTGATATTATTTCTTAGAGTAAATTGTCATTTTAGTCCCTGAGGTTTGACCAAAATTGCCACTTTAGTACAAATAGTTTTTTCTTGCTATTTTAGTCCAAATAGTTTTGTTTTCTGCCATTTTAGTCTATGACTTTTTTCATTTTTTGCCTTTTTCATCCAACCCACTAACTCCATTCAAAAAATTTAGTTAACTTAGATGAATTTTGGTCAAACCACATTTTTCTTTCTTTTTTTTGCAGGTATAATGGTAAGGGGATGGTGTTGTGCCGGTTTACAGTGAAGATGATGGCGGTGGTTGTTGGTTTTACGATGATGCCGGTGGTGTTGGTTGATGACGTGGATGGTGAAAAAGTGGCTGGTGGTGGTGGAAATGGTGGGTGGTGATGGTGGTGACGGTGCAGGCAGGTGGTGGCGATGATAGAAAGTTGTGATGAGGTGGGTGATGGGAGGTGGTGGTGGTCGATGAAAATGGCAAAAAATAATAAAAGTCTGAGACTAAAATGGCAGAAAACAAAACTATTTAGACTAAAATGGCAAGAAAAAAACTATTTGGACTAAAGTGGCAATTTTGGTCAAACCTCAGGGACTAAAATGGCAATTTACTCTATTTCTTATGGTGCAATTTTTAGTTCATACAAGTCTAATCTTCAACGTGAATTTAGTGAAGAGGTAATTTTAAGATTTATATAATCTTTTTTTAACTTTTGTATTCAATCTTTGTCCTTTTTAAGGATCGGAAGTTTGAGACTTAAAGGAAGAGACTCAAGAGACTCTCTGAATGGAAATGGAGTGAGGTTATTAATTTAGACGATATCTGAGGACAATGACAAAGAAGAGGAATTAGAAGATAGTGCCGACTCAAGCACAAAACAGAAAACCCAATTAAAAATATCTCGAGTGCCAATGTTTTAGAAATTATAAGTTCAACTATATTGTTATAGATAATATTAATCAGTTTCAAAAGAATTATTTACCAACTTAAGTAGATATAATAGATTATGTTGCATATTTTTAGGGATTATAAGTTAAAAGTAGACTCATATAGATAAGATTAGTTAGGAACTAAAAATCTGAACTTAGTATGATATAAAGTTAATAAAGATATAAACTCTTAACATCCTATTTTTTTATAAAAACATTTCTTGAAATTTTATAAAAATATAAATTTTTTATATCTGTAAAAAACCGAAATTTAACAATTTAAGTTAAAGCTCTAAAACATACTTACGAGTCAAATACTATTTTTTATTTTTATAAAAACGAAAATTTTAAACTTAAAGTTTATTGGATGAGTACTATGTGGATATTTAAAAAAAGTTATGAATTGTAAAGAATAAAATTATACTTTATAATTTAACCAAAAAAATAAACATACTTTACAATTATAACAACTTATCTTTTATTTTTTGTCTTTTGATTATTATTTTTTTATAAAAAACAATATTTTTGTCTTTTAATTATTAATTTTTATAAAAAAACAAAACTTTACATATGTGTAACACTTGTGACATATATCCACCACAATAATGTTATCATAAATATTATACGAATAAGAAAACTAACAGAAACGAGTGCCGTAATGCAAAGTGTCGCCCCTACCGCATCGCGCGGGCACGCTACTAGTATATATTATAATGTATGAGGGAGGGGTATTTTAAGATACCCAAAAAATAAGAACTTTTACCTCCTTTATTTGTAAAAAGACCCCTAAAATGAAGGTAGTTTGGTCTTTTAAACACTATTTACTTTTTAGCCCCTAAACTTATTACACTTAAATCCTTGAGTTATATCAAAATTATAGATATTTAGTTACACTTTTAACCCTCAACAACAAACTTATACTTTTTTACGTATTTTTGACATATCTTATAAATTATAATATTTAAAAAAAAAATCCAAAGATAGCATCATGACCTACATATTTTTGTCGACGTTTCGATAGTTGTCTTGTTCAATATCGACGCATGGATTAAAAGGTACAAGTGGATGATGCATCAGTGTATAACTGACTAAAACCCGACATGTTTTTAGTCATCATCACAAATAAAATATAGACTACAAGCTAAAAGCCTTATCACTTTTAAATCTAAAACTACTATTAAATAATTGATTAAAAACATTATTTTACACTTAAGTTAAATATCAACAAACCTTCCTATTTTAAAGGAGTAACAAAATCTTATGATAATTTGAGTTTTTATATAAATCAATTTTTATCATACGTATATGTATATTGTCAAATCTTGAATTATACACGTATGTATATAGTTAATTTTAAACTATACATATATGTATATTACGAAAAGCTTAGGGTGCTTCTCAAGTTTCTTAATTAGGCTAGTGTTTGTCACACGATCCTAACCCTATATATATATATATATATATATATATATTAGTTTTTAACTCGTGTATTACACGGGCAATTATGATATTTCAATGTTACTAATTAAAATATGTCGGTTTTTGTGATAAATTCAAGTTAGTTGTGCGAACTGTCATATGGTAATAAAAATACGTCAACTATTTGAAGTTTTTTATATATTATATAATTTCTTTTCTACAACTTTGTGTAAGACACGAGTCTATAACCTAATAGCGTTTGTATAAAAAAAACTTTTGTTAAAATTTAGATCCTTGAAAGTCTAAGTCTATCCGTAGTGGGGCGCGGAGGAGGAGATTTTGTGCATGATGGCGCCCCATAGCGCCTGCCACATCATTACAAGCGGCGGTATGGGGTGGATTTTGGTTGCTGGCATGATGATCTTCGTGGCGTGAAGGAGGCGATGTTGTTGCCAGTTTTTTTTTTCATTCAATAAAAATAAAATAATTAATAGAAAAGGTAATGATAGGTAGGGGTTTTATGACTACGCTCTAGTGATATAACACCCCATAAAGCCCCTGAGTGACGTGGCATGCCACGTGTTACATAACCCCCAAAATGAGCTTTATGACTACACATGGCCTAATAGCCTAGTTTTTCAAACAACGAGCCAGCCATAATAACAAAAAGTGAAAGTGTGTTAAGATTTTTGTATGAAAAAAATCACCATTAAGATATAAAAATTACTAAAGTTGTGAAAAGTCTGTAGGCATGATTGGTAGTAGAGTAGAAACTCTATAAAATAATACACTTGGGATCACCAAAATTTATTAATTAAAAGAGTTATTAATTAATCGATAAATTAATAATTATTAATTTATATATTAATTAATATTTTATTAATTTATAGTAGAATACTTAGTTTACAAACACCTTTCAAGCTTCCACTTAATTATTGTATACAATGCATGTATATCAAATGAACGGCCCAATTTGAAAGAAACCTTCAATCTCCCACCTTATTATGCTTCTTGTGTTCAATGTATCACTTTATGGACATTAAAAATATTTTCTATATAAATACAAGATCAAAATAGGTTAACACAAACAAATCATACACACAACATGGCTTCCCATCTTAAAGGTGTTAAAAAAACAACAATGACAGACGAGATTCGAAGAGCATTATGCAAGCACAACAAGGATAATCCAAGCCTCACTCAAAAGCAATTGCAAGAATGGGTTCATAGCAACTATGGTTTGCAGGTGAGTCAAGCGACAATATCGAATACAGTTAAGTGGTCTTTAGAGTATATCTCACTTGCTCCCGAAAGAGGCGAGTATCTCTCAATGCAATGGATGTCGAAGATGTTCTGACTCACCCAGAAGAAAATGTAGTTGCACAGTTGTTGACTGATGAAGAAATTATTGAAAGCGTTATTGGAATTAATAAAGATGATATCGATGAAGAAGATGATGAAAGTTCTACAATGGAGCCCCCTTCGCGAAACGAAGCTATTAAAGCGGCAATCACATTGAACAATTTCTTGTTGAGCTATGAGAAAACAACACCAGAAGTTCTTACCATGCTAAGGAAAATTAGAGACGAGATTCAAGGGGAAATTGATTTCAACAAAAAACAAAAGACAATTGAGTCATTTTTCAAGAAACCTTCATAAATCATTCATGTAATATGCTATATATAAGGAATTATTAATTTATATTTTATATGGGGTCTAAAGAAATTATCAAAAATGTATTATCTTATAATTTTAGCGAATTATTAATTTAGCACCCTATCCCCGAGTCGGGACCGGCAAAAAATATTATCTTAGAGAGTTTATTAAATAATCGAGTATTAATTTATCGAGTTTCTACTGTACTTGTATATGACCCATTAATGTAGGATTTCAACCGATCAACTTCCTGACCTCACCTTTAACCTCAAGCTGGCGATTTGACCCACACATGGTTCGAACCACACCATCCCAATCCAAACTAGTATATTGCTTCCCTTGGGATTGTGACTTCCTAATTGCTTTTTTTAATGACAAATTTGAATCACTGACGGACCACTGAAGTATTATCGTGCCATCAGCGAAACCATCCGGTCGTATCCATCTCCACTAGGCAATAATGTCTATACAATAATTCAGGAGGAAACTCAAAAATAAATGTAGAAACATAGTTCTTAAACCATAAACCATAATGTGAACATAGAGGTTTTTAAAGGACTTAAAGTGACTGGTTTTTTACTTTCAAACTACCGGATAGTATACGACAGTTCGGTTGTTTTGGGAATCTCAAGCGTCACAAATCCACGCCCACACCGTGTGTTCTTAGGCCGCCCATCAACTTATAGAACATATTAAATACCATCATTGTTGTTTCGGTAAAAAAATTGAACAAGGATAATGTAACCAAATCTGAAAAGTGAGGTAGAGTGCTTGAGTAATGAACGATGATGAAATGAATGTTAGATGATGATGACGGGGGTAGCTCAAACCTTAATAAACTGATTAGAGACACAACAGCTTAAAAGGTTAAAAGGTTCAGAAATCATCAGCTGTCATGAACAGTAAAAAGGACAAGCCAGAGCCTTGTCACCTCACTGATTACTTGTAAACTCTCTTACAGCCGCAAAAGTAGAGCACATGCACAAGAAGCTCTCTTTTACCCGCAGGTCCGAACCCTTCAACCCCTAAATGGGTAAGTCTTCCACTGCAAGCCAAGTTCACTAGTCCAAGGTTTCCCCTTTGAGAAATCTCATTCCTTATAAGAAGCAGACCATGACAAACATTGCAACCACTCCAGAATCAGTAGGAATCCTCCTAACTCTCTGATTCTTCCTCTCCATCTCGAGAACTAGCTTCATGCTTGCTTCTCTTCTTCTTCTTCTCCCATGAGAACTAGCTTCATGCTTGCTTCTCTTCTTCACACTAAATAATTCATCTTCTCCAACGATTGCCTTCTGGGCTGATTTCTTATCAGTTCGGGATCTAAGGAGAATAATAACAATACTAGTGAACCTCTCTCCACGTCTTGCAAACGTGGGGGGGGACCCCACGACCTGCGTTAGGCTAACTGAAAACTTGAACCCTTTTACCCGGAGATATCGTTACATGCCTTGGTCTTGTATTTGTTGTAGCAACAAGTTGGCGCCCACCGTGGGGCTACGCCGCTTACTTTATCTTAAAGACCAGTTGTGTAGCTCCATTTTCTCTTTACATCATGTCTGAAAGCGAATCTCCCGGCGAGGTAAATCAGGTGCCTAACAACACCGATCTAACACCAAATTCTGGTCGGATCTCACCGGTCAAATCTACACATCTTTCTACTCCCGGAAGTACTCCACCGAGAACTATGTTCCCGGAGTTCATTTCTTTTCAAACACCAACCCCATCTCGATCAGGGGTTCCATCTCCTCAAATCGGTGCAAGGCGTACACCGGAACGCGTAGATCTAACACCCGAGGGAGTAGCTAGAAATTTCTTACAACTGAGATTTCTCCTCAACTAGCATGTGAGCCTAGAAAGGGAAAAAGGGTGGGAATAAGACTAAATTATGAGGAGTCTGAGCCCTCATTATCACCTGGCCCTCCATCTCTTCCTTTTAGCAGCGCACGTTTAGCCACATCTTACCTTAAAGCTGGTCCTAGTGTGACAGACCAACCACTCAAGCCCTTAAGCTTTTGGGAGGCCAAGTCCAACCGCTTTTCCCTTATTTACCTCCCGACTCGTTACAATCGGTGCACCTATGGGGCATAAAACCACTTGTAACATTCCTATTTTTATATAAGAATTATAGGTTTGGTTAAATTTATTTACCACTAATAACTAGTAACTAGTTTATTTTAATATAAATATTCAACCCAAATAGTTTTAAACACTATTTTATATAGTTGGTTGAAATATTATTCTAATTAATTGGCCTGTATATGGGTGACCTGTTCTATTAAAATAAAAGTATATAAAAACTTATATAAATAAACGGGTAGATTATGGGTCAATTTTCATGTATAAATAGCAGGCATTGGGACTTGAATTCTGGCATTTGAACGACGAGAAAATTCGTTATACATACTGAGTTATGATCTGATTACTACCAAACACACACTAGCTCGAATTCTGCTACGATACCGGGTATTAACTCGATCGCTGCTACGATTCAATGTCCGATCGATTGGAAACTATCCGACAGGATGTTTAAGTGCTATCCTTTGTCATTAGTCGTGATTCCGACAGGATGTTTGAGTACCACCCGAACTCGGGGAATACTCTGTCATTCGTTGTGAATCCGATGGATGTTTAAGTGATTACACTTTGTCATTCGTTGTGAGGGTTTAATCTCGTGAGTTATCGTAAATGCTGTATTAGTTACTTACCGAGTTCGTGTGCACTAGGTTACAAGACTAATCAATAGACTAAGCTCTGCCTGTATAAATCTGCAATGTATCAAGGCTTATCTATAGGCTAAACTTTGCCGTATGAATCTGCATGCTTATAATGTGAGTCATTCTCTTTTTATCAAATTACTTTCAAATCATGTTTATTTTTAAAGGTTATAATTACAGTGATTAAGTTTATGTAATCACCAAGTTACAGCCGGTATGTGGGGTTTTGTATACATTACTTGATAACCGTCACTATTGGACAACGAGTTAGCCAATGAGTGATATGACCATAGTCACAGACACCATTGGACAATGAGGTTACCGATGGATGGTCGAGTGACAAATATTGTGGGTAGTTGGTTGATATCTGGAAACATTGTAATCTCTCTTAATACTGTAAATTATAACAAACGTGTCATTTTAGTAAATAGAATGATTCACCAGTATTTCCTGCTGACAAAACCTTTTTAAAACGCGTTTCAGGTAATTACAGTAGATTGGAGTACGAGATGGATACTGCACTGAAAGGCTTCAAGAAGTGGCTTATTTTATTAATTAAATCAAATTAAGAAATATTGTTTTATGTAATTGGGTTTATCCCTTATTAAAGCTACCTTTATAAAACATGGGTTTATCCCATCTATTTAATAAATAAAATCCGGTGTTTTCTAAACTCTGATATTTTTCCTAACTCACGGTCCTGATGAAATTTCCGCTGCAATATTTTTCAAAATAATCACCGGTACCACTTGGCTGTTCGCGGCTCCCGATTCCGTCCAGGGTGGGTCGGGGGTCGTGACACCACTCTTGGTCAATTATGGCAAGTCACCAACTTAAAGTGTTCCCCCTCCCATTGCTACTTCGTGGTAATAAGCCATGGCTACCCTGCCTTTGGCTTGATGTATGGTAATGAGCACATCCATGGGAATGCCTTATACAGTACCATCAGAAAGCCTTCAAGGCTTTAACCTTATGCCCCAGCTGATGACACGTATGATTGCATCTTTTATGAGTACCATCAGAAAGCCTTTAAGGCTTTAACCTTATGCCCTAGCTGATGACACAGATGATGGCACAATTTCCTTTGCAGCACGTGAAAGCTGGATGATGACACAGAAAGCCTTCAAGGCTTTAACCTTAATTTCATCAACCAAGTGCCAATCACTCACCAGGGTACCTCAAGCGGTAACCCAGCTTCAAGGGTAGTAGAAGACCTCTCAAAACCCTACAAGCCCAACAACTTGTCTTGCTTCTCCCAACAAATCGTTGATTACAAGTTTCAAACCCAGATAAAGATGCTATCACGGTGCTAAAAACCACCTCCAAATCTTCGCCGGGGCTGCAAGAATTGAAAAATGGCCCGACCACGGATGTTGTCTCATGTTCATACGAACCCTTGAAGGGTCTTTACGCATATGGTTCAATGACCTTCCTTAATGAAGCATTCAAACCTTTGACGATCTTAGCAAAGGTTCCCCATAACAACGTCATGATGAAAGTCTCAGAGGCTTCACCGAAAGGTACAAGAAGGAAGGTTTAACTTACGCCAATGAAAAGATTAGGGTTGCAGGGTTCATGAATGCTAAATTCCAAATGTCTCACAAGAGACTTCAATAAATACCTGCCCAAAACCCTTGAAGAAGCACTCAAAAGGGCTGAAGCCCACATCCGAGGAGAATAAGTTGTAGACATCAAAGAACAAAAAAAAAAAAAATCTTAACTGGAGCTTCCAGTATGGCTCTTATGACAAACGGTTCAAAGGTTTGGATTCCAGAAGGCCTGAAGGCCGGAACCCTCCAAGCCGAGAAAAAACCATAAATTTTACATCCTTAACCAAGACTCCGCAAGAGATCTTGGTAACCGAAGAAGTAAAACACAGCTTCCGCCCTCCTCAACCTTTGCCAAAAAAACAGAAGATTGGAAAAATCAAGCCAGTATGGTGAGTTTCACGAATATAAAGGTCACCATACCAATGATTGCTTCCAACCCAAAAAGAGGATCGAAGAAGCCGTCAAGTCCGAACTGGCTCACTTGGTTAAAGGGGTCAAGGACAAGATGGTTGAAGAAAAAAATAGGAAGTAAACATGGTCGACCTTGAAAACAAAGCTTCCCACAAACACCATCATTTCAAGGCATGGGAACATCAACATAAGGAGAGTTGCTTTCAAACCCTCTGTGATGGAATCCAACATAGGAACCATCAAGACACAAAAAGCTTACATTGACACCGGTGCAACCACCGAAATCATGTTTGAGAAATGCTTTAACCCTCTCAGCGAGGATGAACGTTCAAAGCTTCAACAGTCTGAATCCTCCATCGAAAGTATCGCAGACATACCTATCAAGCCTTTAGGCCAAATAACCCTTAATGTTTGTCCAGCGAGAGAACAAAGGGACGAACCAAACAACTCACTTTTGCGGTGATCAATATCCCTTCCAACTATGATATCATCATAGGAAGGCTAGGGCAAAGTGTGTTCAGAATGATAGCTTCAGTTGGTTAAGGCACTGTGAAGTTTCCCACTGAAAAAGGGATAGAAACCCTTCAACCTACCCAAGAAGCTTTTGTGGTTGAAGGAGAAAGCTCAAGAAAGGACGAATACGATGAACAAGGGTTGGACATAAACCCAAAATATCCTCACCGGGGATAAGGGTAAACACTAACCTTTCCAAGGAAACCCTCTCATACCTTGAAAAGCTGCTCTTGCACTATGTCTTTGCTTGGTGTCCGGAAGATATGACCGCCATCCCTCGTAGCATTGTTGAACATGATTTATGGATGCTGATGTGCGTGAAGTGTGTTATGGTTTTAATGTTTATTTTAAGCCCTTTTACACTTTCTTTAGCCAAGTTTTAAATTTATAAAACACGATATTTACTAACACTAGACACACATATGGGCAAGTGCACCCATCATGAGCGTAGTATAGTGTTGGTAAGATACTGAGGTCGTCCAAGGACACAAGAGCTTTTAGTACCGGTTTATCCTCAACGTCTAATCAAATCAAAAAGTTAAAAAAGGTTTTAAACTAGAAAAATAAAAACTAACTAAAATGCTGAAAATAAAATAAAAGTAAAAACAGATAGACAAGATGAATCACTTGGCTCCGACTCGTGTATAGTGTAACCTTTGATTATTTCCGCACTTTTGCACTTTTTAAGAGATTATCTTAGTTATTGTAGTAGGCCCCTCTTTTGAAGGTGACGTTACCCTCAACCCAGTAGTTTGAGTCAGCAAGGATACAATCCTAAATGGTCGGATTATTGAAAGATAATTAATTAAGTTATTAATGCATATTATGGTAGGCCCCTCTTTTGAAGGTGACGTTACCCTCGGCTAAGTAGTCTGAGTCAGCAGGGATACAGTCCTAAGTAGCCGGGTTAAAGTATTAATAGTAGCTTACATATGAGGGGATCAAAGAGTTTGGACCCCCGCCATCCAATACCGTTAAGTATTAAAGGAGGTCCTACTAAATTTGACCCAGGTCCTTGCAGGATCTATACACTGAACAAGGCAAGACTCTTACCAAAACGTTCCCTTAACCCCCGACCAGGTAGCCAACATACCTCCATATAGACCGTGGAGATATGAATGGTGAAAATCTTTTATTTTATATAGACAGTAAAATAATGCCAAGACACCACGGACAAACGATAAGGAAAAATCACCTTCAACATAAGAAACTAGTTATTAAAGTCATTAATACATAACCAAGTAAAAAGTGCGAAAAGATTAAAAATAAAAAGTATTACACTAGACACTTTGTCTTCACCAAGTGATGTAAGAGACTTAGGCAAACATGGCCTTGATTGTCAAGAACTCTTACGATCAATCTTGGATCCCGAGACGACTCACACACTCTATGATGGACAATGGATGATGGTGGTGGATGATGGTGTTATGGTGGTGGTGGGTGGTGGATGAAGTGTGAGAAAGGTGGTGTGCCAAGGGATTGTTTGAACTTGAGCCAAGCACTCCTATTTATAGGCTGAACAGAAGCTCGGGCACGGCCCCGTGTCCATCCTCTTCTCTGTCTTCATTAATTGCAGTTTGTCTGCATTAGTTGACCACGCCCTCGTGTCCGCTGGGCACGCCCCCGCGTGCAGAAGCATATCTGTACTATCAAGATTTGCCTGGATTATGCGAATCTTATAGTTGACCATGGCCCCGTGTCCGCTGAGCACGGCCTCGTGGTGGGCGATAGAAGCTTCTATAGCTTTGTCTTTTATGCTGGCACTTGGGCACGCCCCCGTGTTCACTGAGCACGGGGCGTGTTTAGCCTTTTGTTCTCTTGTTTTGCTTGGGAAGATGCTGTCGTGGGGTCGGGCATGTCACGTTTGTTCCTTTTCTTGTATTTATGTTAGATTTAGCTGCCTTTTTGCTTCTTTTGTTAAATTGAGCTCATTTAATCCTGAAAATACAAAAGGAAGACAAAAACATACTTTTTCCAACATTAGTACTAAAAAAGGGTTAGTTTTATGCCACAATTGATGTAATTTATATGTTGCATTTTGCACACATCAGATGCCACCTGATGTTAAGCCCATTATACAAAAGAAACGGAGTCAAGCCCCTGAAAGAAGCCTTGCAGAGTGCCAAGAGATGGAAAAACTTGTTCTAGCCGGAATCCTTCGAAAGGTCAAGTATCAATCATGGGTGGCTAATCCCGTAATGGTTCGAAAACCCGACAAGTCTTGGAGAATGTATATCGATTTTAAAGACTTGAACAAAGCATGCCCAAAAGATTGCTACCCGCTGCCCCAGATAGACCTCAAGGATAACTCGCTCACAGGCTTCCCGTTCAAGTGTTTTCTTGACGCCTAAAAGGGTTACCATCAGATCCTAATGAAAAAAGAAGATGAAGAATAAACCACATTTCACACTGATAAAGGTATATCTTGCTATCAAAAAATGTCTTTTGGTTTAAGAAATGCAGGTGCCACTTATCAACGTCTGGTTGACAAAGCGTTTGCCGGAAAAATTGGCAAGAACATTAAAGCTTATGTTGAAGATTTGGTAATCAAGAGCAAAACGGAATACCAAATGCTCGATGACATACAAGAAACTTTCCAAAACCCGAGAAAGATCAACATAAAGCTTAATCCAGTCAAGTGCTCGTTTGGTTTTGAATAAGGAAAGTTTGTAGGGCACATCACGGGGAAACAAAGTATAAAAGCCAACCCTCAAGGGTGTGCTAACACGAAAGACTTTCGATGGAAAGCTTACAGCTTTGAAGCGTTTTACCTCAAAAGGAAGCCTTCAGCCAAATGAAGCAACACTTGGCTTCACTCCCAGCCATTTTGGCTCCGGAAACAAGAGGAACGACCTCTATCTACCTTTCGATTGCTGAAAAAACCATAAGTACGGCTCTGACCATTGAACGAAACAAAGTTCAGATACCCGTTTACTTTTTCAAAACTTCAAAATTATCAGAAATCAAATATTCTTCTTTGGAAAAACTTGCTCTAGCCCTAGTCCAAACGGCTCGAAGGCTTCAAAGGTACTTTCAGTCACACCCGATACAAGTGGTCACTGACTAACCTATTAAGAATGTGCTTGAAAAACAAGAAAAATCCGGACGATTAGCCAAATGGGCTGTGAAAACTAGGTGAACACAAAATCACCTATGTCCCACGAAAAGCTGTCAAAGCCCAAGTCCCAACTGACTTCATCATAGAAGTCCCTAAAGAAGTCACAACGGAAGTCAATACAGCCTCCACTGAACCCTCCGACCCCCATAACTGGAAGCTCTTTACCGACGAAGCTTCCAGTATTGAAGGGTTAGGAGCAAGGCTAGTTCTAATTGATCCTAACGAATTGGAATTCATGTATGCCCTTCGTCTTGAATTTCAGACTATAAACAACGAAGTTGGGTATGAAGTATTGATTGCTGGGCTCAAGCTTGCAAAAATATGGGTGTCAAAAGGCTTCAAGTCTTCACAGACTCATTGCTTGTTTCAAACCAAGTAAGTGACAACTACATAGCCAAAGAAATGGGGGTTCAAAAGCTTCAAGTCCTCTCAGACTCTCTCAAGCTAAGACAATAACAGCTACATAGCAAAAGAACCCAACATGTATTAGTATCGAGAGAAATCAAAGGAATTTATGAACACATTTCAAACATGTTCCATCAAAAAAGTTCCAAGATCTCAAAACAAGAGAACTAATGCACTAAGCAAACTTGTATCTCCTACGTTTGCCCACCTCACCAAGAAGGTACTAATTGAGGTATTAAAAACCCCATCCATCCAAAAACTTGAGGTTCAAGATGTGATCACTAAAGAAGGGCCAAATTGGATGACTCCCATTGAAAAGTTCCTCAAAAATGGCGAATTACCTGATGACCAGACTAAGGCTGAAAGGGTTTGTACCAAGTCAAGGAAGTACGTGTTACAAGGAGATATCCTTTACAAAAAAGGATACCTTGCACCACTACTTCGATGCGTTGGCCCAAAACAAAGCCAATATCTGATCAAAGAGGTTCACGAAGGGATATGTGGGGCTCATTGTGGCCCAAGATTGGTAGTGTCAAAGCTGATGAACCACAGATACTTTTGGCCTTCCATGCATCGAGATACCTTCGAACAACTGCGAAAATGTGAAGCTTGTCAGTTACATGCTCCGGTACCCAAAAGCCCCAAACATGACCCCGTTCCCACCTCCTCGGCTTGGCCATTTCGTAAGCGGGGAATGGACATTGTTGAACCATTCCCACCAGCCAATAGAGGAGTCAACTTCTTATTGGTAGCCGTGGGCTACTTCACCAAGTGGCCAGAAGTAAAACCATTGGCAAAAATCTCAGGGAAACAGGTCATTGATTCGTTTAGGAAAACATAATCTATAGTTTTGGGCTCCCAGGGGTACTAGTCACGGATAACGAGAAGTAGTTTCCCGAGAAGCCTTCTAGCTCCTGGTGTAAGGAGTTTAGAATAACTCAAGTATTCAGCTCGGTAGCTTACCCACAATCCAATTGCCAGGTTGATAGGACAAACCGCAACATTGTTGAAGGTATTAAATCTCGATTGGGAAGATACGACAACAACTGGCTCGAATAATTGCCAATGTGCTATGGGAAATTCGGACAACCGAGAAATCGAGCCATAAGAAAACACCCTACAGCCTAGTGTTTGGATCAGAGGCTATAATCCTAGCTGAAATCGGAATAACAACACAAAGAACATTCAACATCGACCTCGAGCCAAATAAGAAAGAGACGATGTTGAATTTGGAACTCCTCGAATAGGCTCGTGATAAAGCAGCCATACAAAAAGCAAGGTACAAGCAAAACATGGAATTGTATTACAATACACGGGTGAAGCATGAACGCTTCAAGCCTGGGGACCTTGTGCTTCGAAATAATGAGGCCTGCAAGAAAGAAAGCCAAGGAAAGCTTGGCCCTAAGTAGGAAGGGCCATACACTATCCTTAAAGCCCACAAAGGGGGATCATACAAGCTTGCAGGCCCGCAAGGCAAAAAGCTTCCCCGCCATTGGAATGGCAAAAACCTTAAAAGGTTTCATGTTCAACCAAAACGTGTTACAAATAGTTCCAAAAAGTTGTTCTATTCCCCTAGTAATCAAAGTACTTTGAAATGAATGAACAATGAATCAAAATTTGTCTTTCTATCCTATAATCAGGTTGAGAACCTAGCAAGAAACTCCATGGCAAGGGCCATGTAAGGGGATGAGCTCCCAGGCCACATCGCTCAATAGGTTCAAGGGTTGAATGGACCTATATAAGGGGTGAGTTCCTAAATCAATACAACTCCATGAGACTCATAGAAATCTTAAAAATCATGTCTTATAGACGGGTTTGAACAGCCTACACCAAATGTTCCTTAAGCCCTAACATTGGCTTACGAACCAAAAAGACTCTAAGTGAATGTCATACATAGTATAGAAGCTATATCTTCTTGTTAAAAATATCCTAAGGCTAAGTGACTGCAGCACTGACCCCTTTAAGGTATAAGTAACATAAGATGCACCGCCCAAAACAAAGACAACATACAAAACCAATGAAAACACAAGGGAGTAAACAGAACAACACAATAAACATAGCAAGATAAGATAGCAAGGGCCATACTGGCCATCAAACATAAAACATTGTCCACAAGCCTTCCAGGCTTTAACCACCAAAGGACCTAAACGGTTCCCTTAAAACAAAAACATGTTTAAGCAAACAACCCATAACATTGTTCGACATGCTAAAAAAGCTATGAATTAAGGTTTCTTCTTCATTTGGTAGCATCAGAGATGATAGACTGTGCTGCATCATCATCTTGAGTGTTTTTAGCCTTCCTCTTTTTCCTCCCTACGACACCCGCTGTCTCGGAGGCTTCAAGGCTTAAACCCTTTGAGCCCTCACCACCTTCAGAACACGTTTCCTCGCTATCTCCGGAGCAAGGACATTTCTTCGAGAGGGACTTCAACACTTCGTTACAAATAGCCTCATTAAGGCCCTGGGGTTTTAGCTCCCGCAAGACAGGCAAAGGTTTACCAAAACACTTGGAGACTTCACCCACATAAGGGTAAACCATATGCTCAATCTTAAAAATTGTTCCCTTGAAGACTTTGAAGGATTTGGGTTGAAAAAGAGAAGACTTTTCCTAAGGCTCCCCAGGTTCACAAAGCTTTGTAACCAGCAAACAAACCTTGGTGTCTCCCATGAGCAAGAAGCTCGGTGTACACATCACCCAAGACTTTGTTGAACTCCAACGAATGGGGAAGATATGTAACCACTTGCTGAAATCCATGCTCAATGAGCCATTTATTATCACCAGTTGCCTGGGAAAGTGAAGCCTTTAACCCTTCTGTCTCCTCCAAGAAGGCTTTTTTTCTGAACCTCCAAGGCAACCTTATCGACCCTGACTTAAACCTTGTCAGCCTTCAAGCGTTTTTCCAACTCAACCATATCAGTCTTGTGCGGGAAGAAAACTCCTCAAATCTTCAAACAGTAATGCTTTCTCCTTCTCAGCATAGCCCTCGGCTTCTTTCAAAGCAACCATTGAAGCTTTCATCCTATCCCTCTTCTTCGAAAAGACTTCATATTCTTGCATCCTTTTTCGAAATCGGGATACACCCCTTAGAAGCAAGGCAGCAAGGTTGCAAGCACCCATCATCATTTTCGAAATCATCAGTTATCGTCCATAGATGAGCAAGAACCTCGAATATTAGGAGGAGCAAAATGGGTAAGAACATGCTCACAAACGGATGAAGACCTGAAGCTGTCACCAACTGTGACCTTCCAATCCGGCACATAAACCTCTTCGAGATTAACATTGGTGGAATCTTCACCACCTTTCCCGAAACCCTTCAAGCTCACAACCTTTTTACCCGCCGCCTTGCTCCCCTTACCAATCACCAATGGTAACTCTTTGTCTTTCATAAATTTTCCTCAAACCAACTTCTAAATCACCTAAAGCCTCTATGTCATCGCTCAGTTCCACTGGCTCAGAAGCCGATGGTTGGTCGGCAGCCTTTATCAAACGACGGTTTGAACGGCGAGTAGAGACTTTGGAAGCAGCAACCTTGGTAAAACCCTCGACGTTTGGGACATATAGCCTGAACCCTCGAACCTATGTTCAGTGTTCCTGGCAACAACATCTTCACCGGGCGTGGCCACAGCATCCCCAAACACAACATCAGAGGTACCATCACTCCTGATAAAGCAAAACATCATACCCTGATCATCCCTCATGAGCACAGGGTCACGATCTGGCTTGGCCCACAAGATGCTCACACCCATCAACACTAAAAGGTGTTCAGGAAAGGGACGAATCCTCGAAGGACATTTCCTAATGGCTTTTAACAACCAACTATCTAGTTCAGACTCAAATGGCTCAAACTTGTTTAACACAGCATCATGGTGCCTCCAAACAAGCTTGAAGGGAACAATGGACTCAAAAATCCAGAAAAATCGATCCTTCCAAGAACCAAAGGTAGTAACCATTGAGGAAATCAAATAAACATCAACTTGGGATGTCTAAAACGTGACCCAATCGTCGTTCTTGGTCAACCGGAAGAAACAACAGAACAACAACGATGGGCCATACCCTATCACAAAACCTCAAAGTGTAAAGTCCCAACAAGACCTTGAGGACGCAACTGACCAAACGACACACGATAATACTCTAAAACATTCAGAGCAAAGACCGAAAACGGATGACACAAGTTGGAAAACTCGAAATGACAGCAATAAAGAGCAATCGAACCAGCGGGACACTGATCGATCGATTTATCTAAACCCGGAGCCACCGGATTAAACTTTAGATCGATCCCCCATTCTTTACAAAAAGCCTCAACTTCCTCTCGAGTGAGACAAGAATAACTCACATACAGATCTTTGCTAGCACCTAGGAGAGACGATCGAAAGAAAAAAGAAAGTGAAGTCTAGGCAGTTATTATTACGCAAAAGGCAAAAAAACTGCCATCCATCACATTAACTGTCATTTCAAAATTAAAATCCAAAAAACTTAGACGCCTGATAACCTTTCAAGCCTTGAAGCCTTTAAGCAATAAAAATCGTGTACAAAAGTCAGAAGCATTTGAGCTTACACCCCAAATACCTCTGACTTGGGGGGCTGATGACGGGGGTAGCTCAAACCTTAATAAACTGATTAGAGACACAACAGCTTAAAAGGTTAAAAGGTTCAGAAATCGTCAGCTGTCATGAATAGTAAAAGGACAAGTCAGAGCCTTGTCACCTCACTGATTACTTGTAAACTCTCTTACAGCCGCAAAAGTAGAGCACATGCACAAGAAGCTCTCTTTTACCCGCAGGTCCAAACCTGTCACACCCCAACCGATGGCGGAATCATCGGGGCGCGGCACTAGGTGAATCAGATTGCTCAGGAGAATCCATAACAACTATTAGCGACAATATTTAATGCGTTCATTATCCCATACTAATAAACAAATATAATCACATAAGTTATCACAGATGTTGTGTTCTCTCGAACAATACAAATCCGACAACCTAGATTTTAGTTGAGTTTCTAGACTCCCTATCTTGATTGAGATAGTCTGCGATCTAACCTGCAACATACGTTAAAATAAAGTCAATACAAAAGTATTGGCGAGTATACAAGTTTGATATGTAATAGCATAATAGATTAAAAGCTGCTGTGAATTTCCTACATACATAAACGGGATACACGACATATATACTCATAAAACCGATACTACCAGCTAAGTCCTCGATGCTCGAATACGCGATGGCAAACTAGACCCCGTCGGGCATAATAGTACTATGCTAGTCATGGTGGGACGTCACGAGTATAAGTCCTAGCACATATGTAACTAGCATCACGTATAAATATGCACGTAAGTCATTCGCAAGTGATAAATAGTTTAAGCATTTGATGTGATTCGATTTGATAGCAACGTATGTTACACCCAAAAGTGCAAAAGCAAAAAGGGTTCAAGTATACTCACAGTGCGTATTTAGCGAGGACACAATTTGATTGGATTGATTTAGAGTGCGCCTGAGTTAGTATAAACATTGAAAGGTATTGTAAGTGATGCACGGTTTAAGCGGGAATAGTATCGTAATGATAGTTATCCAGTCGGATGGTACTCATCTGGTCGGATAACCTCATCCGGTTGGACGACAGTTCTTTGGGTCGGATGCTGATAACTGGTCGGATAACCTTATCCGGTCGGATAACAGTGGGTTGGGTCGGATGACAGACATCCGGTCGGATGATATGTTGTCCGGTCGGATGGTATGTCATCTGGTAGGTTGGCATGCTATCCGGTCGGGTGACATGTTATCCGGTCGGATGACATGTTGTCCGGTCGGATGGCTTGTCATCTGGTAGGTTGGCATGCTATCTGGTCGGGTGACATGTTATCCGGTCGGATGACATGTTGTCCGGTCGGATGGCATGTTGTCCGGTCGGATGACATGTTGTCCGGTCGGATGACATGTTATACGGTCGGATGACATGTTGTCCGGTCGGATGGCATGTTGTCCGGTCGGATGACACGCTATCCGGTCGGATGACCTGTCTGGCTGGTGGACAACAGTTCGTTCCAACGTCCCGATCAACTGTTCTTGATGGTTTTGGAAGGAATACATGTGGTTTTACTGAGATGGTGTGATATCGTGTTTAAACAAATGGAATTTCATCAGTTCCGACCCGTTCTAACGGTCGGGAACCACCCCGTTCCATCAGATCTGGCCGTTCTTGACGGTTTCTCATGTTTAACCCGAAATCGCACAGTACTTTGAGTAGATACATAGATTTTTAGGTGAGATTGTTATGAAACATGTGGAAATCACCCAGATCTGAGTTGTTCATGGTGAAATGAGGTCACACTTTGAAGTTCATATGACCTCTTGGTGACATCATCTTAGAACACCTCAAATCAGTAGATCTCACGGTTAAAAGTTGAGTAAGATAGAAAGGTGTAGAATTAAGGGTAGATCATAGAAGTACAATATTTAGTTTGAAATCTTACCGGAATCGCGAGAAATCGAGAGAAAAAGGGTCCAAGAGCGTGCTGGTCGAGTGGGAGCTGTCACATCACTGTTCAAGTGAAGTGACAGCCTATTTATAGGCAAGAGAGAAGGGTAAAGGTGGTTTGGTGCATTGGGTCGGATGGCTCATCCGTTCGGATGGCCTATCCGTTCGGATAGCCGTTCCAGTTGGATCTTCGGTGCGTAGAACTTCACTGTTTCGAGCGTTGCGATAGTTTTGGGTACGCGTTTCCTATATTTAATTATTATTATTATTATATATTTAATCACAAGGGGCAGTATTTACGTATCCATATTTTAAAGTTGCGATACAATAATCCGGGTTTCGTTTCGAATATGCGATTGCTTGCGACGCTTCACGGTCATCGAGGAGGGTAGAATAGGTCATCTCCCTATGTCATCATGAACGTTATTGTGCGTTGAGAGTAATGCGTTGCACTGCGACTCCTCACAGCTATCAAGGAGGGTAGACTTGGTCCTCACTTGACATCTTCGTGGTTGTCAGCAAGTACAATGTGATGTGATAGTGATAAAATATGCTATAATATGCGAAAATATTGCGATGTAGCGATATATGCGATATAGGTAAATTATGATCCGAATCTCTGGTGCTAGGCGTAACGAGTGTAGCTAGTAATAACAATGCACGAAAGTGCGGGTTGTTACAGTCTCCCCTACTTTAGGAAATTTCGTCCCGAAATTAATCCATCAGGTAGGCTTTGTGAGAGTTGTACCGTATAAGTAGTGAGACAGCGAGTTAGTTGACTGAGAGTTAACAAGCGAGGTTGTCTCGAGTAAGAGGGAGAGATCGACCGCGATAGCGAAAAGGCGACCCAATGGCAAAAGTAGTATCCCACGAATTGGCGTTCCCAAAAGCGTATCGAGGAGCTTGTTGAGTCGATGCAAATGAAATTTAAGGAAGGATCTTGAAAAATTTTCCTATAACGTAGGGTCAAGCCGAATATGTTAACCAACGTTGCGGGAGGATTTAAGTTTAAACATTTAAAAGAACTTGGAAGGAAAACACAGTTTAGGATGACTTCCTTGTGACATGGTTTCAAGCTGAACGCGATGTTGAACCCACGTCTCAAGAAGGTCTTGTTTTAATATTGCAAAAGGTTTTTAAGGAAAAATTGGGCTCATGAAAGCTTCCCTTAGGCATGGAGTTAAGCTGAGTCGATATGACCTCCACGCTGTGAGGAAATTTCACTTGTCAAATGGTTTTAATAAAAAATTTCACAAACTAAATTTACAAAAAGGTAGTTGACACCGATCTCCACTTGGCACTTTCCCACGAAAGCTCGTTAATATGGTTATAACACTTATATATAGGAAGTACCAGCGGCGTATCCACCATGTTTTGCTCACATTACTTCTGTTTCGTGAGGCGGTGTCAGGTGTGCCGATAGGACACAGATAGAATTGCGTTCCCTTGGTCCAAGCGATAGGAGATTGGACCAAGTCGAAGATAGAATCGAATAGTTTGGACGGCGATATTGGTTGCGAACGCAGCGCTGACGGTGCATGCGAGTAGCTTGATGATACGAAACATCGAAGTAGCGTGTCTGATAGGCGACGAGCGAAAAGCGGTAAGCGAATAGTAAGATTTCGATTAGATTCCACGTTAAAACCCGCATGGCATGTTTCCAAGTGGGTTTGCTAATATGGCGAAACACCATGTTTGACCATATTAGTTTGTCCCGTGAAGCGATGTCATGCATACTAACACTACACTGATTGCGTTGAATACCAAGCGATAAACGACACGCGATAAACGACACGCGATAAACGATACGCGATAAGAGATACACAGTAGACGGTAAGCGAGTAAGCGATAAGTGATAACACAAACATAGACACAAAGATAACCACAACGCAGCAGGCGATGACGGCGGCATTTGTTACGTTGCAAGCGATGGAGATACGCGTGATTAATGTGATTCGATTGAATTTATCAACACCACAATTTACTAACATTGGACCCCACATGGCCTTTTTCCACAAAAGTCTGCTGATATGGCTAAAACACTTATATATAGGAAGTACCAGCGGCGTATCCACCATGTTTTAACCATATGAGTTTTGTCTCGTGAAGCGAGGTCACGTGTGCTAACTTAACACAGTGAACACAGATAACGGTAAGCGATAGCGTCGAGCGATAGATTGACACACAGCAAGCGATATAGCGATCCACATAATAAGCGATAGAGTTTTTACGTGTTAAGCGATAGAGATTGCGAGATGCACATAATAGTCAATAGCGATTGCGAGATAAATTTAAGCGATAACGCGATAGATTCCAGCAAAACTGCGATTGAGTTGCGATGTGGACTTACGACTAGTCTTGAGTCGCTGCAATTGCCCTGCGGGGGCAGACTTACCAAAGTCCATCAATGAGGTGATTGCATTGCGGTGGCAGACTTTCGAAAGGTCTCGCAGTGATGCGGTTCGGTTGTTACGCCTTGCAATTGAGTGTAGTGTGTTGAAAATAACCACAATAGTATAATAGGTCTAATAACGTTCAACTTCACGTGGCACTTTCTTCACGAAACTTCGGTAGTATGGCAAAGCACACCTTGCCTGACCCCTACTACTTTCATCCCGTGATTTGGTGTCACCTTTTGTCAAGACGCTTATGGCACCTTAGAACTTACTACGATCTCCGTGCACTGACCCAAATAATCCCGTGTGCACCCGTGATTAGTCGTTCCTTGCACGTTTATCGTACCTTATTCTAAGAGTGTAGTGAGGCTAAAACACATTATATCGTGATATAGTATGTAGCTCGTGTGTGAAGCTAGTCTAAGTGCGACGACTAGAGAGTGAAAGAGAAAACAAAAGCGAGAGTTAACGTTACACATAGTGGCAACATCGAGTAATAGAGTAGGTTCAATACTTAGAAATTAACGTCGAAAATCGTATCATTACAACATTCCTACGCTTGCTAGATGTTTGGTGTTGAAGACTTTTGTGGGAGCTGTTGTTGTTGTACTCAAGTTCGCGGTTCGGTGTGGCAGTTGCGGGTGAAGTGACCGTAACGGTTGCAGTTATTGCAATAGCGACAGTCAGCCCCAATTGGATGATGATAGGTACACGAGTAACACTGGGGATGAGCTCCAGTGTAAGCTCGTTTTGGAAACACCGGAACTGCTTGAAGAGGTTTCGGTTGCAGCAGTTCAGTTGTTGATGAGTTCGAGCTTGAAATCTTTCGTTTTGCGGCTGGGTTTGTCGGTGTCTTTCGATGAGATGTCGTCGTTGGAGGATTCGTCTGAGGACTCACTTGCAGAAGCTTTGGCCGAGTTGTCGGAAGAACCGTCAGTAGCTTCGTCAGAAGAATCGTTGGCAGATTCGTCAGAAGAATCATCGGCAGATTCGTCAGAAGAATCATCGGCAGACTCGTCAGAAGAATCATCGGCAGACTCGTCAGAAGAATCGTCGACAGGATCGTCTGAAGAATTAATGACGATTGCTTGATAAGTTTGCTTGACAGGATTCTTGGAGAAAAACCCTTCCATGAGTCGTTTGTTGTTGATTTATGCGGCTAAGCGGTAGGCTTCTTCAATGGTAGTAGGTTTTACAGCTTTGACAAAATCGCCCACACATTCAGGCAAGCCACGAATGTACTTCGCGATGGCTTTTTCTGGAGTGTTGACTTGACTTGGGCAGATTGTGCTAAGCTGTTTGAATCTTGCGGTGTAGCCAGCATTGTCACCTTTGACTTACTTAATTTCCCAAAATTCGCTTTCCAACTTCTGGACTTCGTGGGGAGGACAGTACTCTTCCTTCATGAGCTCTTTCAACTCATTCCAGGAGAAAGCATAGGCTGCGTGAATCCCACATTTGTTGCGTTCGGCGGTCCACCAGTCGAGTGCTCGCGATTGAAATACTCCGGTAGCGCAAGTGGTTTGAAAATGCTCGGGGCACCCACTCTGACGAAGGGTCACCTCAACAGAATCGAACCACTGGAGTAGCTGAGAGACACCTCCTTCACCTGTGAAGACCATTGGATCACAGGCTTTGAAGTGTTTGTAGAGAAAAGTAGATTGAGGCGCTTCTGTCTTAACGTCTTCCGAAGTTCGAGAGTTGCTAAGAGAGTGCACTTGAGTGACAATCTGAGGAATGACCTTGGCCACTTTCCTGACCACAAGTGAAGCAATCATCTTTTCGTTCCTTCGTTTGGCTCGTCTCCTGGCTGACATTCTCGAAGCAGAGTTGTTGGAAGGCATCTAGACAGAAAGACTTGGAGTGAGATTCGATCATAATGATTTCAAGTTGTGCGATGCGATTGAGCGCGTTCAAAACTTGATGTGATAATATAATAGTAATGCGAAATCACATAGGAGGCACGAAATTCCTAAGTTCTCACACAATAATTTGTTCGTTTATACGTATATATGTATTTATATAGATGTAATTTATAATCACACATGTACAGGTCGATTTAGAATATGTGAGGACGCGTTGAGGTGAGAAAGCGAGGGCGAAGGCGAGAGATTATGCATTAGTTTCGTTGCGAACATTCGGTTTTCGTTTTAGATTGCGATGGTTGTGCGAGTTGTGCGTTTTGTGAAACAAGAAGCGAAAATTGATAAATCGAGGAATCGATAAGGCGTAAAATAAATACATAAAGCGTAATTAAGTCCATTAAAGCGTAAAACCAGCGAATCGTAGGCTTAGTAGAATATTCAGCGTGCCTCGGGTGTTTAGGCGTCGACTACCCAAGGTAGCCCGGCTATACCTACCCAGTTCGTGCACGCGCGTTGACCTAGAAGACTTATGCTTCCACTGGGATGCAGCTCATGGCATTTGTCCTCCTAGTCATCGCGTATTTGAGCATCGAGGACTTAGCTGGTAGTATCGGTTTTATGAGTATATATGTCGTGTATCCCGTTTAAGTATGTAGGAAATTCGCAGCAGCTTTTAATCTATTATGCTATTACATATCAAACCTGTATACTCACCAATACTTTTGTATTGACTTTATTTTAACGTATGTTGCAGGTTAGATCGCAGACTATCTCAATCAAGCTAGGGAGTCTAGAAACTCAACTAAAATCTAGGTTGTCGGATTTGTATTGTTCGAGAGAACACAACATCTGTGATAACTTATGTGATTATATTTGTTTATTAGTATGGGATAATGAACGCATTAAATATTGTCGCTAATAGTTGTTATGGATTCTCCTGAGCAATCTGATTCGCCTAGTGCCGTGCCCCGATGATTCCGCCATCGGTTGGGGTGTGACAGATTGGTATCAGAGCCATAACTATAGGGAATTAGGTAAAATTTTGTGACTCGACCTAGTCCGGGTCGACGTCCTAGGAATTGACCTAGTCTATAGTCTAAGTACCCACATGCCGACTCGTACAAACCCAGTAGGAGATTGTACGGGCCTACTTGATACTCTCGATCGAAATTGATAAAAGCTACAGCTTTATGTGAACACCGCGTACTACAGCTTCACACGAAGAAGCCTTTCCTAAGGCTGAAATACTACTTAGCCTTTCCTAAGGCTGACACAATGCACACGTTTTCGAAAATATTCGCATAACGAAACCGAGTGATCCGGTCGAGACCAGGTGTGAAAACCAAGAACTCTCGACAAGCTCGCTCACTCAGCGCATTTTTCTAGCACGAGAACTCTTCGTTGAGCTAGGAGTGACATCCATATCTCGACGAAAGTCTCCATTTCAAAATCTAGTGGGACTCCCGAATTTGTTCGAGAGAACACAACATCTGTGATAACTTATGTGATTATATTTGTTTATTAGTATGGGATAATGAACGCATTAAATATTGTCGCTAATAGTTGTTATGGATTCTCCTGAGCAATCTGATTCTCCTAGTGCCGCGCCCCGATGATTCCGCCATCGGTTGGGGTGTGACAGATCCCTTCAACCCCTAAATGGGTAAGTCTCCCACTGCAAGCCAAGGTCACTAGTCCAAGGTTTCCCCTTTGAGAAATCTCATTCCTTATAAGAAGCAGACCATGGCAAACATTGCAACCACTCCAGAATCAGTAGGAATCCTCCTAACTCTCTGATTCTTCCTCTCCGTCTCGAGAACTAGCTTCATGCTTGCTTCTCTTCTTCTTCTCCCATGAGAACTAGCTTCATGCTTGCTTCTCTTCTTCACACTAAATAATTCATCTTCTCCAACGATTGCCTTCTGGGCTGATTTCTAATCAGTTCAGGATCTAAGGAGAATAATAACAATACTAGTGAACCTCTCTCCACGTCTTGCAAACGTGGGGGGACCCCACGACCTGCATTAGGCTAACTGAAACATTGAACCCTTTTACCCGGAGATATCGCTACAGACCTTGGTCTTGTATTTGTTGTAGCAACAGATGAATAAGACAATCAAACACATATATTTATACGAGGAAAAACCCTTGATCACTAGTAGATTGCCGACACAAAAACCTCGGGTAGAAAACTATCACTACCAACTAAATTGCACAATCAAAAGAGATTACAACTTTGGATGTTGATCAAGTGTGTTACAACTGATTGCTAAGAGTGTTGTGTGTTTTCTGGTTGCAGTGTGTGTGTGTGTGTGAAATATGTATTGTGTCTACTAACACTTGATCAACCCCTTTTGAATAACACTAACAACTAAGTCCGAAAATCATGCAAGGCCACATTCACTCCCCATGATCGTTGTGGAATAAGCACGTGCAACATCTTAAACGAATTATCCTCGTGATTCCAGCTAAGATTCAGTCCACTTCATTGATTTCCTGCACATGAACATAAGAAAATATTGAGAACAATTGTTAGAAACCATAAATAATAATAAGGATCCTTGATCCTCTGAGTCACTGCACTACCCGCTAAGGATAATTGATCCAAACAGCACCTCAGAATATTGGATCCATAATCATAAAAATCTATGCCCAAACCATTATATACCTAATGTTTGACCAATCAAAACCCGCAATAGAATTTGCATAAAACGCGAGTGTTTATAACAAAATGACACGATTCAAAACTAAATTCACATGAATCTTGAAAGTGAAAGTTGGGTACGAGTATGTACAATATTTTCTTAATAAAATTAAATCATACGCGTGTGTTAATGTGTGTGGGTGGTTGTGGGACAAAACAAGCACAATTTTCTTAACAAAAAACAATCCTCTTGATGACACTTGGGGATTCCTACTTTTGAGTTGTACGGTACAACATCACATTGCATGTGTAACAATCATTGATAAAGATACTCGTGGATGTGATGCCCATCACCCCAATCCTTGATAGCAATGGGTAAGATCTTTTCCACTTAGAATGGATCACACTCATTACAAATACCATTTGGGTTTTCATTATATACTATTTTGAAATTGTTTAAAGTGTGTATCTAGTTTTGTTTATATAAATTTCAGGCACGATAAAAGACGTCTTCTAAAATTTGGTGAAACAATAATACCCATGTATCTATAAAACCAACGATTTGATATGAAGACGGATGCTTTATTTGTCATTTTACCGGTATGACATATCAAATGCTTTAACTATATGCATATCTTTAACGAATTACAATATACTCTACGCTAAGAAGGCCCACAATGCCCCCATATTTTGGGGCGATCTTGAACCCTCGTGGAGGAGATGGCAGCGATGTGAAGGAGGGGGGGGGGGGGGGGGGGGAGGTGCAACCCAAGATGGCGGGATTTGTGGGTTACCCCATCAGTGATGCTCTAAAAACAATGTTGTTTCAAGATTGAAAAAGATAAAAGTTGTTCACGTCTAATTCAAAACCAAACCACAAACCAACTTTGAAAAAGAAAAAAAATCCATAGACGGTTCTTAAACGAGTTTAGAAGAGGTTTTGTCGGTTTTTTTCCCAATCTGATTTTCAAAAATTAATAAAAGGAGATTATTATTAAGGTTGAACACATAGCAAACTTTTCTAGAAAAGGAAGGACATAACGAAGCTAAATGGGACAAGCACCAAAAAGTTCCAATTGAAAGAACCAAAGTGTTTGATAAGAGTGAGGATATGATAACTAAAGGGTCAATCCTCAACTCAATTTCAAAACCTCTCCTAAACCTCATTCATTGAACCAAATCAATCCATTGACTAAATCATTACATATTAGAAAAGAGAACCAAAATAGCTTATGGCCCACCAACTAGTGTTGACTCAACTTAACATGTCATATGGTTCAACACTTCAACCCTCAATTTTGCACTTAGTTTATTATATTAGAATCAAGATATATAGAAGAATGACATCTTGCATTTTTCAATTTATATTCAATAAAAAGTTAAGAAAAAGAGATGCAAAGTTAGACCCACAAGTTGGGAGGTAGGGCTAGATAAAAAGATAGTCTTTAAGGCATGGAGATAGGCTTCTTGACAAAGTGCAACTCCTCACATGTTCCTTGAAGATATTGTAAAATAATATTACATATGTGGAAAGTGGGTTGGGGAGAAATTATATGTAAAAAAAAGTAAGATATTTTAATCATGCAAAACACTTGTTCGTACAAATTCGTATCACTACATGTTAGTAAAATATAATAAAAAAAAATTGTAACAATAACACAAACAAAAAACCCCATGAATGGATATATTTAAACTACACACCATTGCAACAAAAGATCATAACCACATATACCTTCCACTCCTATCACATTTTCCCATAACCTCTTCAACATATAATAATAAGGAAAATATATGTACCAAGACATGAAAAAGGAACCAACTTGTAATTTTTATAAATATATTCACTCTTCGCAAAAACCGCAAAGTTGTGAATCAGTTCTCACGCTTCTCGTGAATATTCAAAGAAGCTAAATGTATAACGTTGATTCACAACCATAGAACTGCTTAAATATGCACGTTGTGAATCAACGTTACAAAGGTATACATACACACATATATAAAAATATAATATAATAAAATAAACACATGGCATATGCTTGTATCAATTCAAGTATATTCACATAATCATGATTTAATTTAATAGCCATGTAAGAATCTTGAATAAACACACAAATAAATGCAATGGTTTTTTATTGGTTCTCACGGTTTTCGCAATTCTGACATTATTTTTGTGTTGAACCCTCCCTACCTAAATCTTATTATATATTCTGCATTCAATGTTCCAATAAATCATGAGATACTCAACCTCACAACCTCACTATATATGATCACTTCAACCTCCATACCAACAACACAATATCTCTCTTTATTACACACACAAAAGTATATACACCGATATATACGCAGGCGCATAAACGTTTAACGATGCAGAGCGATAAGGTTCTAAAATCATGGATTAAAAAGTGGAAAAAGATGAACGGCGAAATTATACAGTCATCCGAAAGCTGTGACAAGTGCTGCCAATGGGTGTTCAGATGGCTGTTATCGATGAATGAAGAAGACGAAACTTCGATTCCACGAGATGTCCCGAAGGGTCATATGGTGGTTTACGTAGGCAAAAACCAGCGAAGGTTTGTGATCAGTGTGAAATTACTAAAACACCCTTTGTTCAGTGCGTTATTAGATCAAGCTCGAGAAGAGTACGACTTCAGTACTGATTCTAGACTCACTATTCCTTGTGACGAGGAGACGTTCCTCAGTGTAGTACGCTGTGCCACATCACCGCATGATCGGAGAATCCCTCTGTGTCTTTGACTTTTTTATTAAGTCAAATGAATTGTTCCTGCAGTATTTTTATATGCATTCATGTAAAGAGAGAACGTAATATTGTATGCGACTAGCTCGTAAATCTAGTTTGAGAAACGAAACCTGTTTTTTTTTACGGGTTTAATTTGTTAAATTGAGATATCAATGATCAGTAAAGACAGTTGATGTATGATCATCATGTACACCTGTTTCTGCAGCATTTACAATCACATAAAAAAACCTAAAAACAAACTTCCAGAAGTACTAACTTTTATTTCTTTTTTTTTTTTAAACCGCTAACTCACGCACCCACGAATCCTACTCCTAAATCTACACCTTTGTCCACCATGGGCAACCGTAAGCTGATAATAGTAATAATACGATACTAAGACCACCCGTAGTGGGGCGTGATTTTTAAAAAAAATTGCAAAAAAACGCCCCAAAACGCCCCCCCCCCCCCCCCCCCCACACACACACACTACACTAGGCGTTATAAGGCGTTTTTTTTGAAATTTTGCATGCTAGCGTTTTAAATATAACGCTGAGAATTGTTTGACTTTTTTGCTTTTGGCCAATGGGGAATGGTCAAAGGTTTGACTAACCAATGAGAATTGTTTGCTTTTTTTTGTTTAATGATTAGGAGGGGCATTATTCCCACTACACCACTTTTGCAATAACGCCCCATGCTGACTGGGATGACACGTGTCGGATAATGCCCCATGGTGGGGGCATTATAACAATTTACCACTACACATGGTCTAACGATAACAATAATAACAACAAAAAGTCAACAGCAGTAGTATTAATAACAATAATACAATAATAAGATGTACACACAAAGCATATTAAAGATATACAGAAAACTCATTGTTATTGAAAAAACCAGAAAACTCTATATAACATATCATATGTTGCATATATGTAATATAGAATTTTTAACTTTTCTCATTAAAATGAGTTTTCTCATGATCCCTCCCCATGCCATATGACCGCTCATCACTAATGTTGTAACATAATCGGGTACCACCAAAAACTACAAAAACTGAGTGTTACCGACAAACAATGCATATTGAGAAACAAATCAAAAAATACAGATATTTCAAATGCTCACCAAAGAAGGCTATCTTCAATCTTCGTCATGCGAGATGTTATGGTTCTTCCCTACACAATTCATCATCCAAAAAATTAGTTATTTTGAACCTGCATCTTCCTTTTGAGTGTACATAAATAGAGAGATGTAAGAGAGTGAGATCTAAGATAGAAAAAAAAAGGTTTTTGTATCCTAGATTAAGCCGGAGGGTATGGAGGGCGCCACCGTGCCACATCACCGCCCATAGCGCCCCCCTCGGCGCCACCACCCACACCCTGCTAGTTAAACCGGGGTGCCATTGATGGGGCTTTACCATGGTAACGAGGAAGAAGGGAGGGGGCAGGTGGGGCCCACATCATTTCATCCAAATTTTTTTTTTTAAATTTTGTTTAATAGGGGCGTTATCCCACACCCTGCAAGTTAAGAGAAGGCGTGATAAAGCCCCCTGGCTGATGTGGATCCTAGGTGGCGCTGACGACCTGACGTCCTGATAAAGCCCCTAGGGGCTTTATCCCACATCCCATAGCCTTATTCTAAAGCTCCCTTGTCGTGAGGGTAAAAACCGTAAAATGGTCTTCTTTAATATTTGGTTATAAATATCGAAATGCACTTTAAATAGGTTTTCATATACCATGATTTAAAAATCAGAAGCCGGTCAATTTGCAGTAAAGGTTCAAGAGCCCCTAACTTTTGACTTTTGAATGCATTACCTGTATTTGCTGCAGATTGGAAGTTTATGTTTCCAGTAGAATTATGCCATGGTTCAAGAGATGTAAATAAATGAAGATGGGTAGAATATAAAGATAAACCAAACATGTAACCAGTTATAATGGGATAGTGAATCTTCATGTCAATCTTTTGTCAGTTAAGGCATGCATTTCTCCCAACCAGTGACTAACCAATTTATCGGTTGTGTACAGGTAAAATAGTATTTGATATAGCAATCACTAATCATCAAAGCGAATAAATAGTGCAATATTTGGTACACATGTAAAATAGATTTGATATAGCAACCACTAATCATCAAAGCGAATAAATAGTGCAATATTCGGTACACAAGTTATTAATCATCATTACAGAGTAATGTTTGACGATGGTTTCTATTACCTCCGATGTACCAAGGCACACATGATATTAGCTTATCCGAAGAATCTTAAAATTGCATTCAGTCATGGTGGGGTTGATCACCAATTCACTACAATTTTGTACTTCTTTTCGTCTAGTGAATTCGAAAGATTCAAAAACAAAATTGATATCTTATTCATAAATTCCGTAATTTTGACTAAGCGTATGTGAAGTCAATAATATTATCAACAAAAATAACAGTGTACCAAATGATCGACGGAATCTACAGTTATTCAAGAAAGAACTACAATATATTTTTTATATTCAAAATATATTGATGTAAAAGCAGGAATAAAGCCTAACATATAAAACAATGCTTTAGCACTACAAGGGGAAAAATATACACATGTTATATCTGCCTCATGATAGAAGTACATATGATACAAAACATCAAAACGGTGTAAAAACAATGGCAGTGCTAAATCACATTCGCTAAAATACAATCAACACGCAAAGCACTGAAGATTACCGCTTCACTTAGGAACTCACATTCCGTGAATTGGAAGCAAATTTCATGATAACTTTAACCACGAATCATCTAACATCTTCAAGCAATTGTTCAAGCTCTCTTTGACCAAATGGCGTTCCACTAGAATTAGCATCTTTTGATTTAACAGAAAAGTAGTACAGAAGCCACGCGACCATGAAATAAACCTCCATAAAAGACTGAAAAGCGGAAGCAAACAACCTCCCAAATAAATGCGACAGCGCCCATTTTGCGAACGAACCGCAAATGATACCTTCTAAACATTTAAGATTAATAGCGGGATGCAACATTAACGACAACAAATGACACCCTTCTTTCACAACGTCCCTAACACTTTTCCGGGTATCCACCATCGCGATCCACGCATCAACCGCAAAAACAAACGAGATCAACGTATCCAACAAGAACCACGACAACAAAAACCCGTAAATCTCCCTCTCGAACCCTTTCACCCAAGGCGACCCCACCGAAAAAGGCATCAACTTTAACCTAACAAATATCTTAAAAAACAGATACTGATCCTCAATCTCTCCAAAAAACCACACACCCAAAAGCTGTGTCAACGCGTCCCTAACCGCCCATCGCATAACAATATACCCCGATAACCGTTTCAACCCTAAATTCGACCCGTCCCATAACGTCCGGAAAAACGACTTAAACCCCTTTAACAAATCATTCACCACCACCACAAAAACAATCCCAAGAACCCAAGCATAAGTAACAACAAACCCGAAAATCGCAAACCCGTATGAAGCAGACAAAACACTAAGCAAAAACAACAAAGCAGTCATCTCATGATGTTCAAGCTCAAACCTTTTTAAAAAAAGCTGCAATTCATCAAACTCATCAACACCCTTTTCCTCATTTTTCTCATTTTCATTTAAATTAGCATCACTTGTCTCCATATGATCACCAATCTCAATAAAGTTAACAACTTTAAACATAATCTTGGAACAAGAACGTATAATTTCAAAAACCCTAATCCCATTATCCACCACAAGGTTAGAAAACCCTAATTTGGGGTCAAAGGCGTTGAAAAATAATAAAGTGGAATTGGGTTGAGGGGTGGGGTTGTTACCGAAGAAGCGGTGATCAAGATCTTCATCGCCGGAGAAGAAGGGGTCGTCTAGGGTTCCGACGCGGGTGAGGTGGAGGAAGGGGCGGCGGTGGCGGTGGTGGGGGTGGGGTGAGGCGGTTGAGGCGAGGTGGAGGCGAGAGAGGAGGGATTTGATTGATGGGTCGTGGTCGATGAAGGAAGTGAGAGAGTGAGTGGCGGTTTCGACGTTGGAATGGAGAGAGAAGAGGAGGAGAGAGAGGAGGAGGAAGGTGGTGAGGTGGGTGGAGAGGATTGTGGTGGTTTGTTTGAGGATTTGGGTGGTGGTGTGGTGGTTGATTGGTGGTGGTGGTGATGGTGGTGGTTGTTGTGGTGGTGGAGGGTGATCCATGATGGTGGTGGTGGTGGATCTTGGATTTGTCTTTCTTGAATGTTATTGTTTGTGTTGTTAGGTTTTTCATAGGATAGAATTCCTAAACTAGCCTTGGATGAGACAGGGTGTTGACCTTGGATGTAGGGGTAAAACTGTAAATTTGGGTATTTGTGTTTTCGGTAGCATCTCTAATCGGGAGGAGGGTTGCAAATGAACTAAACGTTCAATGAACAGTATGTAAATCGTTTTGCGAGAAGGTCGTTTGTGTTTGTTCGTTTAATAAATAGATTAACATGAACAAATTTTGTTCGAGTAGTTAAATGAACGAAAACGAAAAGAGGTCTAGTTCGTTTAATTGTGTTCGTTTTCGTGAACGTTCGTTAATGTGTTTGTGAATGTTCGTTCATTTACGTTTATTTATGTTTGTTAAAGATTTTTGTATATTTAATTATTTTATCTAAACTTTTTATATTCTTTAATTCTTATTTGTTTTATTACTCAAACAATTAAAAAAGGAAATATTATTCCCAACATGTTTGTGCACATTTTCCTCTCTTTCGCATTTTCCCCCCAATCACGCCTGAAAACGCCTAAGCCCCCCGTGGGCGTGTTTCAGCGTTTTTGCAAAAAAAAAAAAAAAAACTCCGGCGTGCTTTGAATCACGCTAGGAGTAAGTTTGAATAACCAATCACATTTAATCTTTCTTTTTTTGCCCAATAGATTTTTTTGTTAGTTTTTTTTTATCTTTGTTTAATTTTCTACACCCTTTTAACATAATGCCCACTACACCCATTTTAAAAAAACACCCAATAATGCCCCTTGCTGACTGGACTGCCACATGGCAGAGAACACCCAAAGGTGGGGGCATTATTCACCCAAACCACTACACATGGTCTTAGCGGATTAGGGTTTCATGCTTCAATGTTGCTCTGTCTGTCATCTACCTCGAGTCTCTGCCGCCTTTGCTGTTTTATTTGTGTTCGTTTGTGTTTGTGAACAGTTAATGAACATCTTCATTTCTTTAATGAACGAACATGAAAAAGGTCTTGTTCGTGTTCGTTCGGTTCGTTTGAAGCTGGAAAACAGTTTAAATGTATGTACTTTGGTTGTTTGTGTTCTACGTTTTTACTTCTCTCTTGTTGGGTGTCTCTCTTTCGCCTTGGTTATTGACGTCTATGGACAATGCATATACGGATGGGATAAATGAGGAGTTTATGAATCGATGGAAACTTTTAAAATTGAAACAAATTGGCTTGTTCATTTGGTTTTGAAGTTTATGCATGTCTATTTTAATTTTTAGCAGCTTGTTTGGCGTTTGGAATTTGAAACCAATCACGTAAATTAATTCGTTGTGTTCACCAACACCCTTTGCATTTCTCTCTCACCCTCTCCATAGCTCACGCTTAGATCTCAATCCTTAACTATATAGTATATACACATCCCAAATATTTACAATACATGTTATGGTTCTAACTTCTAAATATGTCTTGTATTCATGGCTGACATGGATGGAGTTTTCACAGGCTTCAATCCTATATAGTTTTCACGGGCTTCGACCCTATGGACAACTAAATTATATGTTAAATGAAAAAAAAAAAATCACATAACACAAGCCACTATCTCAAATGACGACTTCACTTTACAATACTTGCTATCTTAACTAGCGACTAACCCACTAATAATTTTGATAAAAGACCATTAGAAAAATGTTTTGATCTATGTTTTTTTTCTTATCAATATTTATGTAACATTGAGTCATTTATATAAAATTATTATTATTGATGTCATTAAATTCAAAACAAATTTATGTCATCAACACCTACACCTACACCTCCAACAACAATCTCCGGCCACTATCATATGGGACCACAAATCGACCAACCATGTCCTTCATCCCCATAAATTGTACACCTCGCCATGTGGCCCAATAAATGAACCCCTCTAAGATCACGCGTAGTGGGTGGGTTTTTGGCGTTTTTCCCTAAAAAACGCCCTCTCACGCCCAAAGGACCGCCCCCGGAGCGTTTTTTTTCAAAAATTGCTCGAGCGTTTTGTTTAAAACGCCAAAAATCGCACAAGAATCAAAAAGTAACAAACAAAAAGAAATTATTTTTTTAAATCTAATTCCACTTCTTAACCTATAAAAACCTCACTTTTCACTCATTTTTTGTATAAACTTTACCCTCTGCTCTTCTATACTACTTCAAATTTTATAAAAAAAAATACATCATGAATCTCTTCCGAGCCCCTTTCGGTGTTCCTTCTAGACCCGGTAACCAAACTACATATCACGCGAACACCACCTTACCACAACCAAACTTCAATTTCCAAGAGATGGACCCGAGAATGTTGGCGTACAAAGTATGTTATATTTCTGTGAAATTTTCACGTATATATTTCTAAGAAAAATGAAACTTGATTATTATTTTACGATTTTATATTACATGATATGGTTTGGTGATTATGTTGTCTCACGATCAAGCTCACCGTTGTATCATCCCACAATGGTCATGAACCATTACTTGAGCCATCGCCAACGAATTGTCAACTCCTCAAATGTGATCTGGTACCAATCAATGGGTTTATCACGTAAATACAGACCCTCCCGGACCGCTCTTGGATGATCCCAGTTTCACGATTTTAGGCTCAAAATGTGCCCATGTACCTTTTAAAGGGTTTACGTCAAGTTAATGACAAAACCTAATAAGCGGCTCGACCAGTAAGATTATAAGTTCATGAACAAGATTATAAGTTCATGAACCGACTGCATTTCTGTTTTCTAAATTCCTCATGACTCATGAGTTTCGGGTCATTTGGTATCTATGGGATGACACTTGACATTATGACGGTGCACAAGTCGGATATTGGGCCATACCCGGTTCCAAGCATGGCCAACTAGGTCAAAACCCGGGTTAGGCAATTATTGGGTCATGTATGGAATAGGGCTCTAAAGAAAATATAACTAAGTTTTTTCAGTTCCGTTCCAGAATTTTTTTTATTGGTTTGGGTCTAGTATAACCGGGTTGGAACCGCTTCAAATCATAGGGTATGAAATCCATATATAATCAGTGGGTAGGGTCGGGTATGGAACCAGGTACCAGAGAAACTACGGGTTCAGTGTTTTTCCGGGTAGGTTTTAATACCAAGTTTTTTCACCTCTACTAAATAATATCTAGAAAACAGAAATGCAGGGCCTTTACTAAATTTTAAGAGGTAGAAGTCCACAAATTGGCCTGGCACCGATCCCGGTTATTAATCTGGTTTACCCCTGGCTAGCCCATACCCAGTCCTATCCCTGATTAGGCCCAAAAAAGGCCCAAAAGCCCGATTCTTTTTTGAGAAAAGCTCAGTCTTTACGCCTTGACAGCTAGTTTTATAGCAAGATGAGGAAGACCTCAAACTAAAACTATGCTGAAATTTATTAACGTTACAAGTAATACCAACCGGTCGAAGCATGCCAGCTGCATAACCTCTCTTTTGAGCGGTTATCTTCGTATCCTTACTCGAATAACAAAAAATGGGAAATCAGTGTTGTGTGTAAGAATAATGGAATAAGAAATTTTATATGCAGTTTGCAGCATTTGGTACTACTTAAAGATGATCAATGATGGCTTTTGTGAATTCGGTGGTTGTTGATGTGCCACCTAGATCGCCAGTTCGGTACTTGCCCTCTGCAATCGTCTTCAATACAGCATCTTGGATCTTATCGGCCTTTTCATTCAGATCCAAATGATGAAGCATTGATACCGCACTTAGTAACAAAGCAGTTGGGTTTGCTAAGTTCTACAAAAAATGAACATACGGTGGTGATTAAGATCATATACGGATTAATTTACGAATATTGTGACAATATGTTATATATACTATAAATATGCTATTTTGTCAACATCAAACACCTTTAGCCCCTCAACTTTAATAATAAACAACTTTAGCCCCTCAACTTTAATAATGGCATGTTTAGACCCTTACATCAAACAACTTTAGCCCTTCAACTTTGATAATAAGAACTTCAGCCTCTCAACTTTAATAATAAACAACTTCACCCCTCAACTTTAATAATAAACAACTTTAGCCCCTCACCTTAAATAATGACATGTTTAGCCCCTCAACTTTAATAATGGCATGTTTAACCCCTTAACTAAAACAACAAACAACCTTAACTCTCACGATTTGCTTATTTTTATCTACGTTTCGAACCCGCTGAGGAGCACGGGTAGCAACCCACTAGTATATATAATTATAAATATATGGGCGCGTTCAATACAAAACCATTTTAAGTAGATAACTGCAAAAACCGCATAATACATTTATACTCATATAATGGTTCTGCATTGAACATCCCCTTTTATAAATATCAATTAAAGATAAATACTAACACATTTACGCCGTTTATTTGATGATGAAATCGTATTGATGCTAACCTTTCCAGCAATATCGGGAGCTGAACCATGAACAGCCTCAGCAAGAGCAATACCACCCTCTCCAATATTTAAGCTGGTAATGATGATGTCACATATTTAACTTCCAAACGGGAATGCGAAATACAAGAAAAAAAAAATAACAAAAACAGATACCTTGGTGTTAATCCGAGTCCTCCAATTAGCCCAGCACAAAGGTCACTAATGATGTCACCATAAAGATTGGGCATAACCAAGACATCAAATAGTGTCGGGTTCTTCACTAGCTGAACATTGAAAAGAAAATTCATCAATCTTTTTATCTTCTTCTTTCAAGTTGTATTTCAATATTCTTTTTGGATACAGTGTACTAATGAACTGTTCGCTATATATAGAGGTGACCATTTCGACCCATTTACTTACGAATGGGTTGATTCTGGCTACATGTTTTATCTCTAAGAGACAAGATGGGTATATCTAGAAGATTTTGCTTAAAAGGAAGCTCGTCAAAACTCAAAAGTAGATAAAAGTCTAAAACCTCGTCATTTTAGTAAAAAAAATCATATCATGGTTGAAATATTATAATTTTTATAATGACATTAACTGTTAACAAAAAATAGAGTAAAGTACACGGACGGTCCCTTTGGTTTACCAAAACTTTGGATTTGGTCCCTAGCTTTTCAAAAGTACACGGATGGTCCCCGTGGTTTGCACTTTGTGACGCATTTAGTCCCTAGCCAACAAATCTGTTGGTTTCAGACCATAGTCACATGGAACGCGGTACGCTCCGGTACGCGGTACGAAAACGGTTACACAATTCGGGCCTTTCTAAAAATCGGTACGTTGGGGGGTAGGTTCATTTGGGAACACTAATTCGGTACATGGTACGGTGTATCCTATGGCGTACCACCGTAGTTTGGTACACGTATCATATATATAAAAAAGTATAAAATAGATCTTTCATTAAATTTTCAAAAACATAATCAAAATTCAAAACAGAAACTTCATAAAAGAAAATTCATAATCAAAACATAAAAAGCGGGAAAAAGTTAATGGGGAAAAAAATTGTTCAGTTACCTATAAAAAGCGGGAAAAAGTTAATGGGGGGAAAAACTGTTCAGCACCTGGCTGTACCGGAATCTGACTTTTGGAACGCCGGAACGCCGGTACACTACAAACGGAAACGCGTTTCGTATTAATTAAAAACGTGTATTCACCGTTTGGAACACTATTATGGTACACAATCGGGAACGGTCCAAATTAGCGATCCGGTACGCGTACCGGAGGCGATTGGGACGACTCTGTACCCCGATTCGGTACGGCCGATCTGGTACGCGATACAAGGGTCTTTTAGCGTTTCCTGTGACTATGTTTCAGACTTTCAGCAGGTCCAAGTTAAGGACTAAATATGTTACAAAGTGCAAACCACAAGGACCATCCATGAACTTTTGGAATTAGCTGAGGACTAAGTATGTTACAAAATGCAAACCACAAGGACCATCTATGTACTTTTGGAAAAGGCTGGGGACTTAATGTGTTGCAAAATGCAAACCACAAGGACCATCCGTGTACTTTTGAAAAGCTAGGGACCAAATCCAAAATCTTGGTAAACACCATCCGTGTACTTTAGTCACAAAAAATAAGAACTTTTGGATTAAAAGTGTTTTGATCCATTCCCAGAAATTACCAATTTTAAGTTCTTACCCAACCTACTTGTTTTACCACCTCTTAAACATAATATAGCTGCCAGATGTTTTGTAATTTTGTAACACAAGTTAACATTTTTATCAGTTTTAAACTGCATAAAATATAAATATATAGAATAAAGAAAAGATTTCCCACCATCATACAGCAATTGTCGATGACAACTTCCTCATACTTTATCTCAGGGTACTTGTCAGCAACTTCACGACAACACTACAAATGCCAGAAATAATCAGTAAAATGCAACATGCAATAAACTTCAATAGAAGAAAAGAGAAAACAACAATAATAATAATGATAATAATACCTTTAAAAATAAACCATCAGTTTTCTGCATGATGTTAGCTTTGTGTACAGCAGATACTCTCTGCCTTCCATGGGTTTTAGCATAATAAAACGCATATTCAGCCACCCTTAAACTCGCCTGTCGGGTAATGATTTTAAGACTTTCAACAACTCCCCGCACCACCTAATGTCAAAATAGTTCATCAGACTTGTCACAAAGTAAATAATATAGTTTTGAATAAAGTACACAAAAGGTCCCGTAGTTTTTTGGATTTGGTCCCTAGCTTTCCAAAAGTACAAGGATGGTCCCTGCGGTTTGCACTTTGTAACGCATTTAGTCCCAGCTTTTTCCAAAAGTACATGGATGGTCCCTGTGGTTTGCACCTTGTAACGCATTTAGTCCCTAACTTGGACATGCTAAACCTTTAGATTTGTTGGTTGGGGACTAAATGCGTTACAAAGTGCAAACCACAGGGACCATTCGTGTACTTTTAGAAAGCTAGGGACCAAATCCAAAATTTTGGTAAACCACAGGGACCATCCGTGTACTTTACTCTATAGTTTTTGACTGACTTTCAAGTTTCAACTCGTTCCCCTAAAAGTAAATGAGTCAAACTTGCCTGATGTTCAAGACCGCTGTATTCTCCTTCTGTGTTTTCACGAATAGTCACAAGGTTCACATTGTCATATCGTGTCTTGTAACCAGGTAAACTATAACATGGTCTAACGTTTGCGTATAGATTCAGTTCTTTCCTCAACGTAAGGTTTAAAGAGCGATGACCTTTTCCAATTGGTGTAGCCATTGGGCCTTTTAAGCCGACTTTGTTTCTTCTTACGGACTCCAAACTTTCCCATGTAACAAAACTTTGGGTCCTAGGATCAACTTCTGTTCCGACAAAATGTTCTTCCCATTCGATTGGAACTTGTGCAGCAGTAAATACCTGCAAAATTTGAAACGCAAACTTAGAGCGATTAGTTACTTACATTCTAGATATTACATCATCAATTATGAAGACAAACGTGTACCATTCTCAAACGTTTGGATCCGTTTCAGGGAACAAGTTTATATTCTGAATTCTATATATGCAGGTTTACACCGGTCACGTGTTCATAGGTCTCACCAGGTGTAAATACACACACACAAATAAGTTCCATTTCTGTAATTTGATGAGTAAGTTAAACATTAAGCAGCAGTTTCATTGTTTGATCAAAAGGCATGAGCAATTTCGTACCGAATAATGATACCGTACCATACCATTACCGACCGAACATGCATGCTACAATATTCAATTTTGGATTTAGCTCAATCTTAGTATCGGTACTATGTGGCACGGTACCTGTTTGGGACTTTTAACACCACCATACCATACTGGTACCAACTAAACACTTACAATATAGGATTTATAGTATCTGTTTGGTTTGGTTCGGTCCGGTACTAGTACCTATCTCTAGGGCTGCAAACGAACCAAACGTTCGGCGGGAAGTTCATTTGTGTTCGTTCGTTTATTAAACAAATGAACACGAACAAGAAATTTCGTTCGTTTAATTAAACGGACGAACATGAACAGAGGTCGCATTCGTTCGTTTATGTTTGTGAACGTTCGGTAACGTGTTCGATAGTTCATTCGTGTTTTTCTTTTTATATTTTATTTAAATACTTCAAAATTCTGACAAATAAAATATTTTGTAAGTGTGAGTGTATTATATATTCTGTTAATGAACGCTTGTTTGTGTTCGTTTGTTTCCATTTGTGTTAATGAACATTAGTTTGTGTTCATCAATATTCGTTTTCGTTCGTTGCCTAAAATTATCAAACAAACACAAACGACCACGAACAAGTTCATTTCCTTAACAAACAAACACGAACATATTATCTCGTTCGATAAGTGTTCATGAACAATTCGTGAACTCATATATTTCTTAACAAACGAACGTTTGGTTCGTTTGCAGCCCTGCTATCTCATCCCTATTGGTCAATGATCAACATTTAGGTTAACCAACAAAACCAAACGTCACTATCACAGTAACTACAAGCAAAATCAAATTACACTTACCAGCATAAACAAAAACTAACTAAAAACTAACAATAACCAAATAATATAATATAATAATATAATATAATATCCACAATAAATCAACACATAATAAACAAACTCTCAAAAAAACCCTAGCCAGTAAAAAGTCAAACATCAGAACACTTATAAAAAGTCAAAAAAACATATACTATAACTGATTAATTAACCGTAAGAATAAAATTCAACCTGTTTAACGGATTCGGCGATCTCGGGACCGATACCGTCGCCGGGGAAGAGAGTGGCGGTGATCCGGTCGGAAGAGGTGGAGGAATAGTGACGGTGGAGCGATGAGAAGAGTCCGGCAGTCGGAGTTCTCGCCGTCGTGAAGATATTATTGGTTAGGCGTTTGGCGATTTGGAGAGTCATTTTTGTTACGGTTAACTGGACGGAAATTGATCGGAGGTGAGGGATTTAGGTTATGGGAATTTGCAGAAATTGAGATCAAGGGGACGAAGATATTTGCGTTAATCGGTTAATGGGGAAACGGGTTGATACGATGGACTTTTTTCCACGAAAAGTTTGTTTACGATATCACGTTAGTTCATTTATGTTCGTAAACATTCGGTTAACGTGATATTTTATGTTCGTTTATGTTCAACAGTTCATTAGTGTTTTTAGCTTTTATATTTCATTTAAATAATTCAAAATTCTGACTGATAAAATATTTAATAGGTACCAGTGTATTATATATTTTGTCATGAACATTTGTTTGTGTTCATGAGCATTAGTTAGTGTTCGTGAACGTTTGTGTGTGTTCGTTATCTAAAATTAACAAACGAACACAAGAGCATAAAATCTTGTTCGATAAGTATTCATAAACAATTTATAAATACATATATTTTCTTAACAAACGAACACAAACATTGTCTTATTCATGCTCGTTTATTTCGCTTGCAGGCCTACAAATACCATATGGGGCACATAATAGTCAAATTATACGGCATGTATAATTCTTAACTAACGAATAAATGACTAATTTAATAGTATTAGATATAATCAATTTACGTAATAATCAATTACGTAACACTATCTATAAATGTCACAAAGATATAAAATCGAGTCAAATGCTATACGTTAAAATTAAAGCATCACCAACTTAGAAGATATAAGGTTGTCCTTTTTATCCTCCGCGTCTCACGACTCGGCTTCTTCTCTCCCTCTCTTCTCCCTAACATCATCTCTTCTTAGGGTTGTAATAGAGCCGAGTCAGGTTGAGCTCTAGCTCGAACTTAAACAAGCCAGCTCGGCTCGTTTATTCAATCAAGCTGAAAAGTTGAGCTCGAGCTCCACTCGTAAAATGCTCGAGCTAACTCAAGCCAAATCGAGCTGACTTGTTTATTTTTATCTATTTTAATTTTAATATTTCTTACAAACTTAGATAAAATAAGAAACAAAAATTAATAAAAATTACACATATATATTATTTTTATTTTTCTAATATTTTAAACATCGAAAGGCATATTTAATGTATTCCCTGTGTAATTTTTGTTTTCCTATATTTTTATATATTATTGATTTATTAAACTTAAAATGTAAACAATTCAACCCCTCACACACATTTTTTAATTTTAAAAATAAAATTAATCTATGTAAAATAAAATAATTCGAGCCGGCTCGCGAGCTCACGAGCCTAGCTCAAGCTCGGCTCATTTACAAATCGAGCCGAGCCACAAGCTGCGAGCTTTTTGTACACCCTATCTCTCCATGTGAAACGGGTTCTCTCACAAACCTTCCATTGAAGGTCTTATAAGCGATACGCATGCTAAGAGTTATTAAATAAAAAACGATACCAAAACATTTGATTCAGTTCATATATGTATCTATGTGCGAAAAAACAAACAAAACACAACGATCATTCATCTCGACAGTAGACCATCTCGTCGCCAGCATGAAAATATTTACACAACATAACGACGTCGATTTAGATCCACTAAAAAAAGTTCCATCGTTCTACTTCAAACGCTTCTTTTTCTTCCGATCCAATCATCCGTGTCATCATCACCATCACCTTAGACGCGATGTAACCAAAGAACACAAAATATAGAACCCAGAAGCTAAAAAGAGTGAAAGTTCGGGTTGTTTATGAAAATCAAACAACCCGACGAAATATTCACTTAAATAGTGACCAAAGAAGCCTGGAACCTATGGGCTCCGGCTAAGCCCATCAGGAGCCGCGGCTAGCAACCGCCGTTTGTACCGTTTAAGGACCGACGCAAGGTTTTCTTTACCTTTCGGGAATGCCACATCACCCGCTGCAGTACCGGGCCGGCCTTTTCTACCCGAGATGGCGGTCTCGACATCTTTGACGATGTCCAAAAGATCAGCAGCAGTGGTGCATTTCCCTCTCCTTTTCACCAGAGGCGGCAAACTGGTGATGGATTTGGGCGGTGACGATATGTGTTGGTACGACTCCGGAAGCTGAAGGCAAAAACACGGGCTCGTCGGCACACGATGTTTAGCGAATGCTGGCTCGATTATTCCCTGCACAAGTGAAAACACCTACTCAAAATTTACTAACACGAGAAAGTTAGAAGTTAAAAGTTAAAATATAAAAGTAGAGTAAAGTACACGGGTGGTCCCTGTGGTTAACCAAAAATTTTGATTTGGTCCCCTAGCTTTTCAAAAGTACACGGATGGTCCCTGTGGTTTGCACTTTGTAACGTATTCAGTCCCTGGCTAACAAATCTAAACGTTTTAACATGTCCAAGTTAGGGGCTAAATGCGTTACAAAGTGCAACCCACAGGGACCATCCATGTACTTTTGGAAAAAGCTAGGGACTAAATGCGTTACAAAGTGCAACCCACAGGGACCATCCATGTACCTTTGGAAAAAGCTAGGGACCAAATCCAAAATTTTGGTCAACCACAAGGACCATCCATGTAGTAAAAACAAACCACAATATTAAATGGGAGACTTTTGCTCGAATCGGGTCGGGTTGACCCGAAAGATTACCTGTAGACGATTAAGGACATAGGTGTACTTCCCCCAAAGTTCGGGCCGACTTTCAATAAGTGAAAGCTCAAGAATCCTGTGTATACACCAAACACCAAAGCTTTTAATCAGCTCAATTCTCCAAACGCAATCTTCACCACAATTCGGAACCGACGTTACAAGATACTTATTATACTCGACTTCATCGACTTTCGTTCCGCCACTACGTGCCACCCGATTCACCTCAATTTCATAAAGAAACCTTTCCCGAGCCGCCACACGGTCCACAAGATCCTCATCGAATCCCCCATTTTGCGTAAACAACCATTCGGACCCTTCAAGTTTCAAAAGCATAACAATACAAAGCCTAAACGACTTCAAAATATTCGCTTCGGAATCCAAACCAGGTGTAGTCAGTTCTTGACGGGTCGTATCGTGCCCGGGGTTTACCTTTTCCGCTACACCGAAATGTTCAGACGGTTGTTTTGACCACATTGACCAGGTATCCGACCCTAACCCCGGTTTATAACTTGAAACCGGCTGGTAAGCAGCTGCGTCCCGTGATAAATTCGAATACGACAACCCTCCGTAACTGGAAATAGTCCCGGATCGGTTTAACGGGCCCGGATAAACCGATTGCCCGAGAGTCGCATACTGTTCGGGTAAAACCTTCGAACCCTGATTCGGAAGAAGCCTGGATATATCCGGCATGCTGTAAAACTTCTTCTCGTGCACGTTCTCAACGGGTCCCGCGGGCTGAAAATTGTAGTACGTTCGTTCAGGTTGCATCAAGCCGTTCCTAGACACAACCGGATCCGGAAAACCCGGTGGCTTCGCGGGTCGCAACCCGTTTTGTTGGGTTTTCGTTAAAGAAACCGGTTGTTTGTAGTTTGATGAAACAAGTGGGGGTGATTTAGGAGTTACCGCTTCAATTTGATTTTGAAAGTAATCAGAATTTTGTTTGGTTTGATTTATAATTGACTTGATTTGATAACCGTGAACCGTAGCAGGCTGATCAACGTACGGGGCAGAAGCTTGTGGTATGCGTAAACTATGGTATTGTTTCTCGGGATCCATCACGTTTAGCATCGGGTTTTGTGCATATGCGTCTAGTAACTGTTGATAGCTGGTCAACAAAGTCGACCCCCGTTGCACACCGTAAACCGGATCTATTTCCGGGTTTGACATTTTCGATATAACCGGGCTCGCCTTTAAGTTCGGTTTAGAATCAATCCCGAGCAATTTATCGAGCTTGTTAGTTTTCGCATCTTGCGTCATTTCCCCGTGTAAATCGAAAAGTAGTTTCCAGAAATCGTCTAGTGTTGTAGCCAACTGACGTCTGCCAGCCCGACCCAAACCCGCTAGCTTTGAAAGACTCCCCGGCCCACTTGTGACATCATCGGTTTTCCCGCCATAGCTCTTAAACGAACCCGGACCGTTAGAGGGAGACTTAACCGTTCCCGATACCGTTTTTAATGGTTCTTCAGGCTCCCATTCGGGCTGTTTTACAATCCGCATGTTTCCGTCAATAGTCAATGTCTTTTCAACCAAATCATCATCTTTTTGCAAGACCGTAACAACAGGGCTCGAGACGTTTTCCGCTGTAATCGGTGATTCATCGGGCTGCAATGAGTCCGTAATATCGCACGGAATTTCTTCAATGGTAGTCAAATGAGGCCCGTTATCAAAGTCCAAAAGTTCATCGGGCAAATTGAAATCACACTCGTTTGTAAGCTTCGTTTCTTGAGTTTCTACTGTGTTTTCAGTTTTTTCTTCGATAAACGATGAATCAGGAACATTTCGTTGAATACTATCCCACTTTTGAACATCGGGTCGGGAACTTGAAGATTTTAAAGGTGTTACAACGAGCCAAAGCACAAGTGAGACAGATACAACCGCGGTTACAAGAACGGAAATATACGGGACCCACATTGTCCACCTCAGATTATTTGCCCAATCACTGTTTCCAAACACCATCTCAACCATAAACACAATCACCAAACCGAGCATCCCGATATAAGTAACCCAAATTAAAAACTCGACAAATTGAGAAACTTTATTCGCACCCATTATCGATCTCGACGAAGCGACACGAAAAAGCGGGATAACTGACGACGGGAGCAAAACCGCGACCGCAATTTGAGTAAAAAGCATAAGTTGATACGCACCTTCGGCTCCCGAGTGCCACGTGGATAAAAGTGCGGGAATTAAGGATATTAATCTGATTGTTGAGTGATGACACCAACCGGGAATATCGAGTTTGAAAAAGTTAAGGAGGACCGATTGACTGCTGAATTTCCACGTCAGTGCTGTTGTGTGATATGAAAGAACCAGAACGAGAAATAAAGCGAAAGGTGCCACAAAGCTCCTAAATACCTGGAACCGATTTTAAAACTAATTATTAAACAAGATGTCTATCGTTAATAATTTTATAGAAAAGAGTAAAATGCCATTTTCATCCATGAGGTTTGGCCAGTTTTGCAACTTTCGTCCAACAGTTTGTTTGTCCGCATCTGGATCCAAAAGGTTTGAAATCTTGCCATTTTCATCCGGCTCAGTAACTCCATCTATTTTTCTCCGTTAAGTCAAGGGTATTTTCGTCTTTTTTTAACTTAAAGAGCGATTTGGTCTTTTTCAGGGGTATTCGATCTTTTTACATAAAGTGAAAAAGACCGAATTGCCCTTTAAGTTAACAGAAAATGGATGGAGTTAACGAGCGGAATGAAAATGGCAAAGATTTCAAACCTTTTGGATCCAGATGCGGAAAAACAAACCTTTGGATGAAAGTCGCAAAATTGGCCAAACCTCAGGGACGAAAATGGCATTTTACTCAAAAGAAAAAGAGATTAAAAAATGTATATAGCACCGGGACCTGATCCATTAAAGATAAGGCGTCCTGAAAGGTAAGAAGACCGAGGCCCGTGCTATAAAACACATTTGCTGCCGAGTTCATGAGAATGTAATTTATTGCGAAAATGCCACTGAAAACGCAACAAATGGCAAAAAGATGGTCTTGACATAATGCCCCCTTTGAAACTTGTTTCGGTCCCTGATTTTGCTGCAAATATATGAACAGTCAGAAGCTAGGGTATATAGTAGGGGTGTTAATTTCTGACATGACCCGAACCTAACACGAAATTCGAGGGTTTGGGTTTAGTCTAAACGGGTTCGGGATCAGTTTCAGGCAGAACCTGCCAACCCATTTAGCTAAACGGGTCAGGTTGACCCGTTTAACCCATGTATATTATATAATATTTTTTACAATATGTTTTATGTCATTAATTAAATTGGGCGTGTATTTTATGTCATAATTATAACTTAAAAAGAGAAATTGACATAAGATTTTATAACTTAAATGTAAGTGTATTATGTATATTTTTGTTTTTTGTAGTAAATTTTAATACATTAATTTGCCGAAAAAAGTAAAAAAAATAAAAATAAAAAAAAATCGGGTTGAACGGGTCGTGTTCGGGTCAACCCACGAATATCCAGGTCGTGTTTGGGTTCATATGTATGACACGACTTTCGGGTTCGGGTTCGAGTTCGTCTAAAATTTTCGGGTTCGGGTCAGGTTGAACCCGCCAACCCGCGAACACGACTCATTTAGCACCCCTAGTATACAGGGACGCGTACAATACAATACATAAACCAGTTTCAAGTATAAAACAGTGAGAACTGCATACCGCATAAGCACTTGTGTGTACTCTGCTAACCGACCACATGTAGTGGGAGAGAGAAAGAGAGGTAGCAGTAGTTATGCAGTTACATAAATGTCTTATGTATCACAGTTAAAGCAATATGTACATACAGAAGTTTATGTGGTTCTTGTAGTTCTCTACTTAGAATTTGTCTTTGTATTAAACGGTCCTTTAAGTTTAAGTTATATCCATAAGCGTTCAAGTAGATGAACATACCTGCACTATAGATGAATGTAGATAAAAATTATGCGGCATAATACTTGCACCGAGAAGACACATCAATGCAAACGCGCTTTCTCCGCTAAAACTGGTAAGCATCCCGCCCATTGACAGTGGTGTGTCGCGTTGACTTGTAACCACGCCAAAGAAATACGAAAATAAAGCAACCGTTGCCAACCACATGCTTATGAACTTTGCTTTCCCATTTTTCTAAAATACATGTCATTGTACTAAACATTAATAAACATATACAAAAAAATATTCACAAACAAAAGAGGCCAGGATAGAGGATTGAGTGAGCTTACCAAGTAATTTGAGAAAACCGGAAGTAAAAAAGCGTCGAGAGAAGTCAAAAGGATACACGTGAAGAGACCGAAGCCAAATGTAAGATTCAGCGCGTGTGCGGTTCCCAAAATCTTGCAAGATAAATACTATTAAAATTGGTTTGATGATTGTATGGTATAAAAAAGGTAACAAAGAGGGATAAAAATTACCATTGAAAGGTCTAAAGCAATCATCGATAATTCTGCTTGAATTCCCAAAAATATACATGTGGTCGTATCATACTCCTCACTGCAAATCTGGAAACAGAACGCGATTTGGTTAATGAAGAAAGCAATCTGCATTAATTAATGAAGTATAAACGCTATTTGTACACAACTTTTTATTTCATAGACAAGTAGTCACAAATCTCACGATATATGTGAGGGTAAAACCGTAAAAAAACCCACAAACCCCGGTTATAAACATTAAAAAGCATACCTGCGCAAGATTTTTTCCTGTGACAACAGCAATAGAAGCCGCAAGGTATTGACAAAGGACAGCAGCCAAACTAAAAACAAGCATAACTAGACTAAGATCGTACCCAAAACGGGCCCCACCCTCGACGGCTGCAACCCATTTTCCCGGGTCAACATACGTAACGGCAATAAAAACAGCTGGTAAAACAGCCGGAAGCAGCCGCGGTGTCACGTTTGGCAGAGTTTTCGTTATCAGATTGTTTGTCTCCATTGCAGAAATAACTGTAATAACACTAATCGACGGTTATGTTAATCTTGAAAGCTTATCTAACGGCTGAGATGTGCTCTAGCGGTTTTAATCACATGATAGTTGTTGGCATAGCAAGATTTTGACGCTCGTTTTGGTCACAATCATAACCAACTTCATATCAATTTTGAAAGATTAATATCCGATTATGAATGAACATAGCGTTGTGAATCCAAGTATCCAACCCGGTAGAACAAAAATAAACCCTGATCCACAAAAACAAAAAGAAACATCATAAGATGAACATGATGTCATTTCTTTCAAAATAATGAAGTTCGTACATATTTAGCGTCATTTATTTACAAAGTAAGCTAGTTTATAATTCATACAATAAACCAAAATGAGTTGACCAAGAGAATTCATTATTCATACTATGATTTGTATAATAATTCACATAAAATAGTCAAATCCATGACCCTAGCTTGTGAGTTCAAATCTCTTTAGAGACACCAATCCGACAAGTTATTAAACGAGCACAACTTTTTTAGGGGTGGCACAGTGGTAAGCGTTTGAGTCCGTCTGGTCTCAGATTCGAATCCAGTTTCGGTTTTTTTTTTTTTTTTTGCCTTTAACCCCTTTGACGGCCACATGCCCGACATAAGTGCGTTTTATCTAATCTCATTGGTTAACATGGTATTGGATCCTAGTTTTTACCAAAACAAAAGTTGCCATTCTTAGGCTGAACGGTATGGTGACGGGGGATGGACGGCGACGGGGGTGGCGGGATGGGGTGACGGAGCGGCGCCGAGAAGAAAGAGGGGGGCCCACATGTTTTGCTCCGTCCTGGACGTCGAAATTCCGACGGAGAGGATGATGACTGGACGGCGACGGAGGGGGCGGCATGGAGAGGGGGACGGCGCCGGGCGGAGACGGGGTGGACGATGCCACCATACCGTCCAGCCTTATCTAAAGATTGCAGAAAAAGTCAACGGGGTCAACTGTAGCAAACAATGTGCAAAATCAACAAAAAAAAGTGATTTTGGATTCCAAAACAATCATTTTATTTATTAAGGATGAGAATTTAAACTTTACAAATTAACTTCATAGCAAATCCATAAAACTTAACAAGCAACTCAGATCTTCATGGTCACAATAAACCTCAAATTCAAGAAAAAAAGTCAAAACCCTAAAAACCTAAAGCATTAAGATCTATCTAAACTTGTTCTTACAAACCCAGAAAAATATGTGTATACAAATGAAAACCCATGTACAAAATCAAGAAAAAAGTCAAACTTGGACTGTTATCAACATTAATCAATATGTATTAAAGATAGCTTGGTGGTGTGACAAAGGTGATACCTTTGCTGCTGATTGTTGTTCTTCTGGATGATTGAGAACTCAATGATATGTCATCAGTTGAGGGTTAGATCAGATGGGGTTCAAGACTGTAGGGGTGAGAGAGAAAACGATCTTCTGAAGATGAGAGAGAGAATAGATACAATATGTGTATCTAAATGTACGAATGAATACTAAAATAGATGGTCCAATAATTGGAGAAGTGGCTGCTATCTTGGAGTCATGTAAAGGAAACCCAAGAAAATGGAAAAACCGAAAAACAAAGTTTTTGCTAAATAGCCTAAAAAACTTGCACGGGGCTGTTAAGGAATCGAGCGGCTCGCGAGCAACTTGAGAAAAAGCTTGAAACGAGCTGAAGTTTATCGAGTCTGAGTTGAGTTTGAGCCTAAAATAAAGTTCGTTTATTTAGTGAGCTCGAGATTGGGATTTGAAGCTAGGCAGCCTGAACCTAAAAATAAGCTTTTTAGCAAACGAGCCTAAGCTCGAGCTTCACTTATCGAGCTCGCGAGCCTTAACGAGTCTATCATTTATATGATTTTTAATTAATATATATATAAACGAGCCGAGCTCGAGCTTGAGAAACTTTCAATGAGCCGAGCTTGAGCTTTGAAAACAAAGCTCGAACCGAGCCAGGCTCTTATAAGTTAATTGAGCTTGAGTTTGAGCCTAGTCGAAAGCTCGGGCTCAACCGGCTCTTTTGCACCCCTAGTTGCACCATCCGTGCATAGCGTCTTGTAATGCCCAGATTTCCTAATCCGAAAAGTAATATTATCATACTATTATTTAACAATTCGGGCATGACCCGTTCGTATTATGAACAATTCCCTGTACGACCAACTTGTAAGAACTTAAATACGACACAACGGAAAATATGAGCTCAAAAATTTCGTTCTTAAAAAGTCATATTAACTACATGAAGACCCAATTACAAATTGTAATTCATTCATTAGAAAGGATTCACAATGTTACATTATATCAAGGCTTCATGACCTATTTAAAACAAACTTTGTGACCTTTCTCTCCCGTACAATCCTTGCTCTCAACTCGATCTATGTCTGCTTCACTTCGCTAGTGGTAGAGAAAACCCGTACGATACCTGTGGACACCACATACAACTTAACCACTAGTCTTTAATACATCGCACAAAATCAAACTATGTAATAGAAGTTCATAAATCGTTCCATGAAGTAAACTTGGAATTGTCCAAGCGTATATCTTAAATATCCTTAATCCAAATCCTTTTTCAGTTCTTCATGAACCCAACAATCTCATACCTGCATTACATTCAAAACTCAAAGCACATCATTAGTAATCGTAAGTACACCGACGCCTTGATAACGTTCATACGTATAACTTTAGCATTGTATATTCATACACCCATGCATTCACACTTACGCGCCTATTATCATATACGCCTATATGCAAACGTACCTTCGTACATGTCTACGACCCTACCTACGCACAAATCATCATTTACGAATTTATATACACTAGCTCATGCTTACCACTTCATACACGTACGCTTATGCCAAAACAACATATTCACAACTTAACATAATACAGGCGATATACAAACGACCTACGTGCCTACTAGATTCCTAAACATATTTACTTAAACATTTTCTTACGCTAATACGAAAACAAATCCATTCTTTCACTAACCGACGACCCTTAACATCTCTTATATCCAAAACCAATCCTTAACATAAGTTATGAGACCTTGGAACACCATTTAGACGAGTCCAATATATAAAACAACAAAAATCCAACAAATCGCCTGCAGCACGGTCTCTCGCGGGCCGGGTAAGCCTTGGCTTACTTCTTTGCGGGGTGAGACAGCTCCACCGTAAGCTACGGTGGCTACCGTATCTTACGGTGGCCATAAAACCTTTACGGTGAGATACTACTGCCTTACAGTGGCCATGAAGACTTCAGAACCTACCATAGCTTACGGTGGCTACCGTAAGCTACAGTAGTGCCCAGCTCAACCTCCATTTTAATTATTTAAGCTAGCATATCAAGACCAATTTACATCCGAAATAGTTGAAACTTGTTTCTAATTATCCGTAAAATTATTCCTTACATAACTAACTAAAAGCCCCTGCCCCGGGACCTTAATCTACCCAAATTTTCTTAACAATGCGTTACTTGCACAATTATTCGACCCATTCAAGACTTAATCAAACATCTCACGCGTTTGCACTTAAAACTAGCATACTGTTAAAACTATGACACTTTTACTTTAACCAGATATATATATATATTACCATCGTCATTACGTGTACTAACGTTACATAATAAAACATACTCTTATTTTGACCCGTTCGGTCATCTTAGCAAACACCATCACCTATAATAACCGAATCCTAAATGGACTTAAATTACCATACTTAAGTGACTCGCATATAGCCTTCCTAATTGGTCTAGGAAATGATTCAGAAATCACTTCCTTAATGTTCCTTACTTGCTACCAATGTCATAAAAAGGCATTTCACATAATTTCTAATATTTATCATACAATAACCTCTTTTATTACTAAGGACGGAGTCGGGGAGTTTACTTACCTCGTGCATCCGAATTTATACATAGCTTCCGTGTTTGCCCTTCACCCGTTGTCCTTCCGTGCTTGTGTTCATGATGACATGGCTCCTATCCATATAAGTAGTCACATTCATAACATGATTAGCACACGTAAACCCATTCAACTATGTCCACAAGCTCATTCATGGCATTTATACGTAATTGACTCTCACAAAGTCAAATCTCCAGCTTTATAAATTTCATTCGAATTAAGATTATGAATTCGTATAAATAGTAGGCTATAGTATGAACATCATTCGCATTTCACACTCATAATGAATGATATGTAAACTCATGTAACACCTCGTAAAAATGTGTCCAATTATGTGAAGACACGTGTCCTAAACTCTAATCATGTGAAAGATTGAGTTTGAAGGACTAAAGTTGTAAAACAATGAAATTATGTATGCGAAGGGACTAAAAGTGTCAACATGCCAAACTTGTGCCTCTGAATGACCTCACACGAAGAATATGTTCTTAAACGAGTAAATATTTGGATATAAGAAGCCGATTGTGAAAATAATCGAGAGATTATAAACTACAAGGGTTAAACGTGTCAACATGTTAATTCTTACCTCTGAGTGACCTTTTAACGAAACCGAGGCTTCATAATGTTCAAATATACTCTCAAGAATAAGTGATATCAGTTTCACGTGGTTTCGAGATCGTTATGCAAGTTTCTAAGAACTTGGGTTAAAAGCGTCAATGTGATGAAACTAGTATTTCGGTGATCAAATAATGAAATTGGACCTAACAGAGTTTGGTTATACTCCCATGATCCTCCACAAACTAACTACAAGGGCCTTTTGTGCCTAAAATGATAGTTACAAAAGTTATAAAGGACCAGGGACTGAAACTTCCAAACTTAAAACATTTTTCACCTGAAATCAAGGTTGTCGCTGGGCGCGAAGGACCCCCTTAACTCCTTCGCGGCCCGCGAGAGATGCCTAGTTCAGCAAAAAATGGACAGTTGCTGGTTGCAGCCTGTTGCACCGCCTTAAACACCTGATTTCCGATACCTGGAGCTTGTTGATGGTTTTAATTTACCACTAGGACACTTGTAAACATCTGGGATCATTCCATAACACCTGTGATGATCATAGAAGGTGTTCTTCAAGTATAAATAGGCACTATGTTGCACTAGTTCATTTGCTCATATCTTTCAATTCTTCTCTACTCTCAACTCTGGAGGTTCCTGACCAAAAAGGGAGCTTATTCTTGTAGAAAAGATTGCTAGGACCCCTTGTAAGTGCCTTGGCCCTCTCTTTAGTTCAGTTTTATAATTTAAAAACCGAAAAGTCAAAGTTATCATAATCTGACTTTGACCTTATGTTTAAACACAAATGGTCCAGCCATTATTCGAATTGAATATGGTTATGTTACCATAATTAGGTGGGTATTAACCCCTTAAAAGGGCACCTCCTAATTAATTTGTTTGCTTAGTTAATTTCCGGGTCAAACTATCTAATTAAAAAGTCAAACTGGACAGAAATGTAAATAATAGTTAAAACTAATAATGTTGAGGTTATAAATTATATTTTAACACTCTAATAACTTAGTAATTACTATTAGAACATGTTTAGGCATGTTCAACCCGACAATTCTGAGTTTAGGGTCGGTTCGCAACTGAAAATCGCAAAAGCTTGACTTTTGCTTTGACTTTCAGTTCTAACCCGATTAAGCTTAATTCTTCCATGTTTTAAGCTTTCATTAGGACCACATTATGTTGTAGTATAACCTCCTGAGGTTATATTACCTGGTCATTAGTATTCTGTATTATATGCAAACCTCCGTTATTATGCTTATAAATGCCCATTTTGCCCTTTTGACATATAAACGAGATTTTTCAAAATGTGAGAGGACAAAAAGCTTCATTACTGATATATAAGTATGTCAATAAAATTTGACATCAGTTTCTGGTCTCAAACGAAAGTTATGCTAGATATCGTAAAATGAAACTTTTTATTAATTAAATTACGCTATCTTGCATAAGGCATGTTAAACATGGATTTCGACCCAAAACTCATTACCTACTGTTAAGATATTATTTTTAGGGATTTTTGGAATATTGGGTCAGATTATAAACTAACCATAACCTTTAGTTCTTGTATAAATCCCTTAATTGACGATAATACCCTTTTAACTAATAAAATGAGATTTACATGTTATTAGCATACCAAACCTTTTGCTATTGAATTGATATGAAAAATAAAATATTTTGAGCATAAATGGTAAATCACACATATGTATGATATCTTACTATTATAACAACATAAAATAAATATTTTTACTGATTACTTAAGACCAGAATATCAGTTTACTATAAAACCTCTTTCATAAATGTTAAAATGACCAAAATGCCCCTACGAGACTTAAATTGGTTTTAATTACTTTTTGGGCATAAATGTTAACATCCTACTGATATGTTAACATATGAGACCTGTATATAATTCACTCGGTTACCCGTTAAGCATTTATGCGTTCGATTCGGTTTATGTGACTAGTTTACACAAAATAGCCGGAATGGGTTTAACCTTATCATTTTCACTTCAAAATCCAGAATGTGATTAGTTTACCCATATTATACAAGTATCCAAACTTGTCGGGTCTAAATCACGTTCTATTCTGGTCTTCGCTTAATCTAGCGTATAGAACCGTTAAGTATCTTTCAAACTAACTGGTCTAAGTCTTTGACTTAAATAAAGACCCGTTAGTATCCTAATAGGTTAATAAACCTTCCATACAGATTGAGTAGCCTCGGTAGAAGGTAATTACATAAAGCTTTAGGAAACATACGGCTGAGTTACATCTTAACACATCTAGCTCAGGTAAATACTTTTAACTTATTTTCCTATACGGGCTTGGGATACGGTATAATAATAATACCGCTTGGTCGGGTATGAAATCATTTAATCGGATTATGATTAATAAATTGCATAACCCGTTTTGATCTGTTTTGTTTGATAACATAAGCATTGGGGGTTAACGACCGTGTCCTGGATATCCTCGGCTCATTTCATTTAAAAATGGCCACGACCTATGCACGGGGTGTAGGCATACACCTGACAGATGCAAATGCTAAATAACCCACAAGTTGGGGATAACTCCTTTATGGGTTTTATAGTGGTGAGTCGGTTAATCATGACCGGCTTCCAAACCGGCCCCATATGTATGACAAACATGTAAAACTGTATACAAGATTTTATATAAAAATTGTCCCAAGTTATAAATGGTTTGTGCTCTGTGCACTTAAATCAATTTTCATAAACTCTTTTCAAATGAGTCAGTTAATTGTATTTACCAGTGAAAACTGACGTATTTTCCAAAGACTAAGTGACAGGTACCTCACGAAATTAGGCTGGAGCTACTTGGTGTCAAATAGGAGGATTTTGCAAATCCTTAGATGCCTGAAGTCTGTTATTTCAGTTTTCTTGTACTTGTTTTATGATCCGCCTATGGATCTCTATTACAACCAGTCTGTATATTCTTTTATTTGGACACTCGGACACTATGGTTTGTAATAGTAATTATCTACCAAAGCCTTCCGATGTACTATTATATTGTGTATATTGACTATGATGATATCAACTACGTCACGATACTCCTCACCGGGCCCACCGGTAATATGTGGAAATATTGGGGTGTGACAGGTTGGTATTAGAGCCAACATTGAGTGAATTAAACACTAGCCTTTTGTGTTTAATCTCAATGACACAATAAGCACATTCCTTAGACTTCCGAGTCTAGGAAAATGACCTAGGATTATTCTTAATTTTCCTTTTGTCGTTTATATTTGTGTCTTACTTGTTTTGACAGGTTATTAATCAAAATACCCCCAAGATTTAGAGGACGTGAAGGAAAAGGTCCAATGAGGGGAGGACCATCCAGCCAAACTGAACCCTCGCATAGACGCACGCCATCAGCGTCTTTTACTAGCTCCAATTCACGAGATAACTGGAGACATTCCTTTGAACAAGCTAGACACTCTGTTTCGTTAGGTTCTTCTCCTTCAGATCACCCACCTTTTGGGCTACCTATTCTAGACGAGCCCCAACATTCTCACCATTCCCACCAATCACATCATTCACATCACTCTCTACATTCTCATTCTTTTCACCATTCTAGTTCTCACGATCTTTATTCACCGGGTCAATTTAACCTAAACGACTATATTAACGAACCACAGGGTTATAATCCTTTAGGACCCGAGGACCATTTCTCCCAAGATATGGAAATGGATGATGACCCCGATCCAGAGCCGCCAACCGGGACACCAACTCATCCCATAAGTATCTCCAGCGGTTCTCCTTATCAAGGATCGTCGTATCAAGGCCCCGATTCATGGGTCGAACGGTGGAACACGTACCAATGGGAATTTACCCCATCTTTTCATAACTCTCCACAACCTCCATTGGAGGAACCGTATCTTCAAGCGGTTACTCCGCCACCTTTGCCTGTTGAGGAACCACCGCAACCACCTCCCGAGCCACCAAGGTGAAGGAGAACTGCACAGATGTCCGTGCGAGGGGGACCTAGATTCAGTTCCCCACAAGCTTCAAGCACATACCCTCCTATTCCCAAAGATCCACAAATGGGTGGACCTTCTCACGCGGTGCCGGATAATGATCCCCCGTCAGCTACTTATGCACCACCGCCATCGCCAACGGGTTATGAAAACCCGATACCAACTTACCCAGGTTCGTCTGGGTATAACCCGTCCGAGTATCAAGCTCCTACGGTTATGATTACCAAGCTCCTGCCCAGGATCCATATCTTGAGGCAGCTCACTTTAACGCCCTTTACCCGTCACCGTTTCCTCCAACATACCCAACTGGGTATCCCATGCAAGGGTATCAATACCCTCCTTATCAACCTCCACCTCCACAGCAGCAAACGCAACAAATCTTACAGAGGTTAGATCAGGTTGAACAAAAAGCGGAGGAACGCGAGAAAAAGCATAACAAATTTCTTAAAGGTCTTGCGAACTTCATAAAGGGCAAGAAGAAGTAGAAGTTTATTTTATTTTATTTTATTTTGTATTGTAATTTCAATCAAGTCCCTGTGTGGACATTTCATTTCTGTATTTGGTCCCTGCGTGGACTTATTTTCTTTTCTGTAGTCCCTGCGTGGACAGTTTGTTATTTTAAGACCCGTTTAGGGCATATCTTGTAATCGCTTAGTATTTTAATGAAATTTCTTTTGGAAATTTTTATATATGTATTTTATTACATTATCTTGCCAATATCATTTCTGTTTTTTTTTTAAATTGATCTGCCAAAGAAATTTCAAAAGATATTCTTAAAGGTATAACCTAGCCAATAAATGGCTATGATGGTACAACCTTTTTAAGACAATAAATTCTCTGTTAGCATCTGAAAACATGTTAACATTCCTGGATGTGTGACTTGAGAGACCACATTAGCTTCCAAAAGTACTTGGTTTTTTCGAAGCCACGTTCATGGCCTATATGATCAATATGAATCATGGCTATTAAACATCAAATATGATGTATACATTAAAACATCCATTTGAGGTGTATGCCTACGGGAAAAGGTGTATTCATGACAATGATAGTTTTTTATTATAAACTTCTTGTCAAAAAGGCGATGAACTATGTTCGACCCTTAAAGATCACTGATTCAAGAGATCGTTGATTATGTTTTAATTGTCCTTGTGACAAGGCCTTTTTGTGCCATTTAAATGCCCTTTGAGACGAGCCTTGTGCTATATGAAAATGTCTCTATGACATTGACAATTGTGATTTATGTCCCCTGTCTAATAAATATAAAAGGATCATATCCCATTGATTGCCAATAATGGTTCATTTGTAGCCTAGGCAAATCATGATCAAATAGATTTTTGACTTAATATCTAAAATGGTCTATATGGTTTATTAATACCATGGCCATCTAATCATCAATGCGATGATTCATTATATAATCTAAGTAAATCATTATTGTTTGATTTTAGTACTCAAATCATGGCTGGCTCCGATGAAGCTAATAGTTATCCTGTGGAAGGAAACAATAATGATACCAGGATAAATGTTACTGGTGCTGAATTACAAGCAATGATAGACACAGCAGTTGCTCAAGCTGTGGACAAAATATTTAAAGAACCGAGTAATGTTCGGACTAAAACTCATACGAAGTCCGGATCGCATTCGCATACATTGAAAAAGGATGATTCTCAACATTCATCCAATCAAAAGAGCGAACCTCAGAGGCAACTTGTCGTTAACCAGGCTCCCAGGTACAACAAGGGTTGTACCTACAAATATTTCGTCTCTTGCAAACCAAGAGATTTCACGGGTGAAAAAGGAGCTATTGACTGTATGAAGTGGTTAGACGAGATAGAAACCATGATTGATATCAGCTGGTGCGCCAAGGAGGACATCATTAAGTTTGCGTCTCAGTCCTTCAAGGGTGACGCCTTAACATGGTGGAAAGCCTTAGTGCAATCCACAGGAAAGGTTCCTCTGCATAACCTTTCCTGGAATCAATTTGTTGATCTTATAAAGGACACTTATTGTCCGCAACATGAGGTAGAAAGGGTGGAGACTGACTTCATCACTCTGGTGATGAAAGATTTGGATTGCAGGTCTTATGTGACCAGTTTTAACTCGATGTCTCGCCTCGTCCCGTATCTGGTCACCCCAGAACCCAAACGTATTGCACGTTTCATATGTGGTCTAGCCCCTGAGATTAAGGGGAATGTCAAGGCTTCTAAACCAACTACATATAGATCGGTTGTGGATCTGTCTTTATCACTTACTCTTGATGTCATAAGGAGTAGGTCAAAGAAAATCACCGAGGAAGGGAAGAGGAAGATGGAGGAGGAGCAGTCCAACCAGTCGAATAAAAAGAAGAAAGGAAACTCTGGTTTCAAGAAATGGCAGTCATGTGACAAGCCTAGATGTAAAACTTGTGATAGGGGCACTTTGGAAAGTGCAATCAAGATCCACAAGCTAAACCTTGTGGGATCTGCAAAAAGAAAGGGCACAAAACTGTGGAGTGCCGAAACATCAAGGATGCAACCTGCTATGGTTGCAATGAAAAAGGGCACATCAAGACAAATTGCCCTAAAAATGCAAAAAATCCCAATGAGGCGAAGAAAACCAATGCTAGAGTTTTTCAGATGAACGCCAGAGAGGCGGTGAATGACAATAATGTTATAACAGGTACCTTCCTCATTAATGATATTTATTCTAGAGTTATATTTAATTCAGGTGCTGATAAGTCTTTTGTAGATCATAAGTTTAGTAAGTTATTGAATCTGCCTATTAAAACTCTAGACATAAAATATGAGGTAGAACTCGCATATGGTACCTTAGAAACCGCTTCGACTCTTCTTGATGGATGCTTTATATCCATTAAGAATCATTCTATACCGCTATATCTTTTGCCAATGAAATTGGTAGGGTTTGATGTAGTTCTAGGCATGGATTGGTTATCGCATAACCAAGCCCAAATTGCATGCGATAAGAAATTAGTAAACATCAAAACCCCATCTGGTGAATTAGTCACCATTCATGGAGATACACGTTATGGTCTACCCGACAATGTATCTATACTCAAGGCATCCAAGTGTCTGAAGAACGGATGTGTCATCTACATGGCACAAGTAACGGTTGATGAACCAAAGCCCAAGATTGAAGACATTCCAATCATTTCTAAATACCCTGATGTCTTTCCTGATGAACTACCTGGATTACCTCCTAAGAGGCAAGTTGAATTCAGGATAGACATCCTTCCAGGAGCGGCACCAATTGCACGAGCTCCATACCGTTTAGCTCCTACAGAAATGAAGGAGTTGAGAACCCAATTGGATGATTTACTGGCAAAGGGTTTTATACAACCTAGCTCATCGTTTTGGGGAGCACCCATATTATTTGTAAAGAAGAAGGATGTGTCAATGCGCCTATGCATTGATTATCGTGAGCTAAATAAAGTAACGATCAAGAATCCTTATCCATTGCCCAGGATCGACGACTTATTCGACCAACTCCAAGGGGCAAGCTTCTTCTCGAAGATCGATTTGAGATCAGGGTATCATCAACTCAAGGTTAGAACTGAAGATGTACCTAAAACAACGTTTAGAACGAGATATGGCCGAGTTCTTAGTGATGCCTTTCAGGCTCACTAACGCACCTGTAGCATTCATGGACCTCATGAATCGCGTCTGCAAGCCGTACCTAGACAAGTTTGTCATTGTTTTTATAGATGACATACTTATATATTCTCGTAGTCAAATTGATCACGAGAAACACCTTCAATGTAACTTAGGATTGCTTCGGCAGGAGAAGCTGTATGCTAAATTCTCCAAGTGTGAGTTCTGGCTTCGCGAAGTCCAATTCCTTGGACAAGTTGTGAGCGAGTGTGGTATCCAAGTGGATCCCGCTAAGATAGAGGCCATAATGAACTGGGAGGCGCCAAAGACTCTGACCGAAATCCGCAGCTTTCTGGGATTAGCTGGATACTACAGAAGGTTTATTGAAAATTTCTCAAGGATAGCTGCACCGCTAACTACTCTAACCCGCAAGAATGTGAAGTTTGATTAGGGTCCTAAACAACAAGAATCTTTTGAAATTCTTAAGCAGAAATTGATCAATGCTCCGGTGTTGACATTACCCGAAGGAATAGAAGAGTTTGTCGTGTATTGTGGTGCTTCACACACTGGTATGGGTTGTGTACTTATGCAGAGAGGCAAAATGATTTCCTATGCATCACGACAGTTAAAGGTGCACGAAAAGAATTACACCACCCACGATTTAGAGTTGGGTGCAGTTGTATTTGCACTAAAGTTGTGGAGATATTACTTATATGGAACTAAATGTGTGATATATTCGGATCACAAAAGTATCCAACACTTATTCAATCAAAAGGATCTTAATATGAGACAACGCCGTTGGATGGAGACTCTAAATGATTATGATTGCGAAATTCGCTACCATCCTGGCAAAGAGAATGTACTTGCCGATGCTCTAAGCTGAAAGGAAAGAGTCAAACCTATAAGGATTAATGCCAAGAGCATTGAACTGAAGAACAGCTTGAATGAAAGGCTGTTAGTTGCTCTGAAGGAAGCTGTTTTGGAAGCTAACCTTCCAAGTGAAAAGTTAGGTGTAACTACTGAACAGTTAGCACCTGGCAAGGATGGAATCCTTAGAATGAATGGAAGAATCTAGGTTCCTATCCATGGAGGACTAAGAGATGTAATCCTCCAAGAAGTTCACAATTCCAGATACTCAGTTCACCCAGGAGGTGACAAAATGTATCAAGATTTGAAAGCCAGCTATTGGTGGATAGGCTTGAAAAAGTCCATTGCCACACACATAGCTAAATATCTGACTTGTGCTCAGATTAAAGTTGAACATCAAAAGTCGTAAGGTTTGCTACAACAGCCGGAACTTCCCACATGGAAGTGGGAAATGGTAACCATGGATTTTATAACCAAGTTACCTAAAACAAGGCATGGAAATGATACTATATGTGTCGTAGTTGACAGACTGACTAAGTCAGCACATTTCTTACCCATCAAGGAGACTCATAGCTCCGACAAGCTTGCTCAGTTATACGTGGATAAGATTGTATCTCTCCACAGAGTGCCAATATCTATTATATCCGATAGAGATACTAGATACACCTCTCATTTTTGAAAAAGCTTCCAACAGTCATTAGGCACTCGTTTGAATTTTAGTACTGCTTACCATCATCAAACGAATGGACAAAGTGAACGTACAATTCAAACTCTGGAAGACATGCTTCGTGCATGTGTTATTGATTTGGGTGGTAGTTGGGATGACCACCTACCATTGATCGAGTTCTCCTATAATAATAGTTACCATACAAGCATCCAGGCTGCGCCTTTTGAGGCATTATATGGGAGAAAATGCAGAACACCTGTTTGTTGGGCGGAAGTGGGAGAAGCTCAGTTATCAGTACCTGATATAGTCCTTGAAACCACGGACAAGATTGTCCAAATTCGTGATCGCCTAAAAGCTGTCAGGGATAGGCAGAAAAGTTATGTTGATAAGAGGCGAAAACCTCTAAAGTTTGAAGTAGGCGACAAAGTTTTACCGAAAGTATCACCCTGGAAAGGTGTGATGTGTCACACCCCGACTTTCCACGTGTCACCGGTGGGCCCGGTGGGGAGTATCGTGACGTAGTTGGCAACATAATAGTCAAACAACACAATATATAAATGCACAGCGGAAGCAAAGGATAAATATTATTACATTTCCGAATATAAAGTACTATCCAGTGTTACAACGGAAAGTAAAGGATCCACAGGCGGATCTTAAAACATATCATTTGTTCAACAGACTTTAGGCACCTAGAACTTGCAAGATTCCTTAGAACCGCCCTGAGCTTCCAGCCAATTACGTTCAGTACCTGTCACTTAACCCTTTTGGAAAATACGTCAGTTTTCACTGGTAAATACACTCAACCGACTCATTTTGAAAAATGATTGAAAATTGGTTTGGATGCACATGGCACAAAATATATTGACACTTTGATTAAAATGCTCAGAGGCAAAATTAATCTTTTATACTTGGAACAATTATATTTATAACCTTGTATACAGATTTACATGTTCGTTATACGTTCAGGGCCCGATGTAGAAACCGAGTCAAGATTAACAGACACGCCACAAGTATAGGCCCACAAGAGAGTGAGATACCGTTATTACTTAGTAACTGTCAGGTGTATGCCTACACCCCGTACCTAAGACGTGGCCATTTTATAATACAATGATGTCAAGGATATCCAGGGCATGGTCATTAACCCCTAAAGGATTTTATTTCAAATAATACAGATTAAACCGGGTTACCTCAATAATTTAATCACAATCCGATTAAACATTCAATACCCGACCAAGCGGTATCATTATACCGTATTCCAAGCCCGTATAGGGAAAATAAGTTAAGAGTATTTACCTGAGCTAGCTCCTGTCTTAAATAGCAAGAATCTAATAACTCAGCCGTATTCACTTAAGTAAGCGTAGGTACCATTTACCGAAATGCTCTAGTCTGGAATGATGGTATAAATAATTAATTAGAATGCTAACGGGTCTTTAATTAAGCCTAAGCTTAGACCGGTTAGTCTTAAGGAAATACGGGTCTTACGCACGATTAAGCGAAGACCGCAACAGAATGTGATTTAGACCCGACAAGTTTGGAGACTTGTATAATATGGGTAAACTAAACACATTCTGGATTTGGAGATAAAACCGATAAGGTTTGACCCGTTTCGGCTAATTTATGTAAACTTGTTACATAAACCGAACCGAACGCGTAATAAGCGTAACGGGTATCCGTAAGAGCCATATACAGGTTTCCTAAGTTAATATGCTTCAAATATGTTGTGACATCAGTAGGATGTCTTTCGTTATGCCCGAAATGAATTTAAACACAAACTATGCCCCGTAGGGGTAGTTTGGTCATTTTAAAATTTGTAAAAGAGTTTAAATGTTTAACTGAGTTACAGGTCTGATGTAATCAGCAAACATACTCAATTTGATAAGTTATATCAGTAGGTTAAAGCATATATGTGAAATTTATCATTTTTAACCAAACTATGCCCCGTAGGGGTATTTTGGTAATTTCACATAAGCCGAAAAGCTCAAATCCGGAGTCTGAGTTAATTAACCTTTGCTTACTGTTAAAATATTTTAATTTGCCTAGAATATCAGTAGGTATCAACCCGGGTATGTTCAATATGCTTTTAAAACATACTATGCGTTAAAAAGGCTAAATAAGGCGATTAAAGGCCATTTCCGGGTTCGATACTTAAATCTGATATTTTTATATTTCTAGAAAGCTTAAAATAATTTATTTAACATATGTGATCAGTAGCAAAAGGTTTGGAGTCGTTTAGATATGTAAAACTCATTTTATGGCCCGTAAGGGCAAAACCGACAATTACCGGATTAAGCTTACGACTACTAGATATGCTCAGCCTAAAATTAATTAAAAATATTTAAAAATCCCAAAATAATATATTACATCAGTGGGTATTAAGTTTGATACCAAAAGGTAGGCTTAACTAGGCTATACGCCAATTATGCCGTTTTATTAACATAAAGCTCTAATTTCGCGATATTGAGCATAACTCTTAATCTATAAGTCAAACTGATGTCAAACTTTGCATACAAGTTTATATATCAGTAACTAAGGTTTCTACACTGTTACATTTTCATAAATCATGTTTTAAGGTAATAAGGGCATAACGGCCAACATATGAGCAATTAACGGAAATATGCATATTAATTGGATAACTAGTGAACCAAGGTGTGTAATCACAGAGGGTTGTTCTAACATGTAACCTAATCCAATTAAAGCTCTGAGGCATTTCTAAAATGTGCCTAAACGGGTCAGAACTGAAAGTCAAAGTGAAAGTCAAACTATGTGACTTTCGGTTCCGATCCGGGTCTAAACAGGAAATTGTCGGGTTGAACATGTTTAGACATGTTTTTACACTAATTACTAAGTTATAACAATGATCAAACAGGTTATATATGTTCTAGATAGCTAATTATGCATAAATGACATTTTAAGCATCCTGTTGACTTTTTAAGTATATGTTTGACCCGACATTTGAACTAGTTAGAGTGGTGATCAGGGGAAACCCTTTTGGGGTTTTATTACCCACATAAATACCAACTTATAACTACTTTTAATTCGAGATATGACTGAGCCATTATTGACTAATCTCAAAGTCAACCGTTAATTACGATATGTTGACTTTTAAGCTAATTACAAAGCAAAACTGAATTTAGAAGGGTTAAGGGTACTTACAAGTGCTTAATGGATGATTAGGAAGGCAAGGGGGCTGCTTGGAAGTTCCACAAATGCTCAGACAAGGAATGGTGAATGAATGAGACATTGAAGGCCTTATATACTAGTGATATACACCATAACATGTTGACAACCAAGTCTAGGATTGACCACAAGCTTGCAACATGTGTCCTAGAGGCTTAGGGGGTGTTTTAGGGGCCAAGGGATGTGGAAAATCAGATGGGGATCGATCAGATTGCACTCAGCAGGCAAGACCCACAATTTCTGGAGCTGGGCACCCCTAGCGTGACGCTAGGAACCCCCTCGCGTCGCGCTAGGCCCTCCTGATCAGCTTTTGTGATATTTTGCGATTTGATCCTTGGCTCTTCAAAATTTGATCGGGCACTTGTTTTTCTTGCATTGTAAACCCTCTATATTGATCTAGAAAGGCTTTAAAATATATACCCACTTTGTTAGGCCCCCCGGTAACTTCGTTGTCACCCGAAAAGTCCTAACATTCCACGTTTACGCTTTAACCGTTCGCACACGAATTTGATCATAACTTTCTCATACGTTAACGAAACTTTACGAAATTTAAATCGTGCATTCTCATGAGCATATTTAATATTTACAAAGCTTCGGGTTTGTCAAAAGGTCACTCAGAGGTATAAATTGAACATGTTGACACATTTAGTCCCTGTAGTTTGAACTCTCTCACTTTTAGCTTCGTATGATCCATGATTTATTCGTTTGAAGGTATGAGCATCGTGTAGGGTTAATGTACATTATATTTATTCACAGTTGACACTTAGAATACGTATATTCACATACTTTCCATGTTTGTCAACTTTAGTCCTTTCGTAATATTTCTTTCACACGTTTAAACATTTGACACGTGTCTACACATTATAGGACGTGAATTTTCGAGGTGTTACATCCTCACCCCCTTAAAATAAATCTCGACCCGAGATTTACTGAAATAAGTAAGGGTACTTTTCTTTCATCGTGGATTCAACCTCCCACGTGTATTCGGGACCTCTACGGGCATCCCATTTGACCTTAACAATAGGCACATGCTTCCTTCGAAGCTTCTTAACCCGTCGATCCTCAATCGACAAAGGTTTTTCAACAAATCTTAAGCTCTCATCTATATGCACATCTGTATGTGGTATAACCAGTGATTCGTCAGCGAAACACTTTTTTCAGATTGCAGATGTGGAACACATTGTGAATTCCACTGAGCTCTTCTGGTAAGTTTAGCTTATAGGAAACTGTCCCGACACGTTCAATAACCTCGGAAGGTCCTATGTATCTCGGGCTTAGCTTGCCTTTCTTACCAAACCGCATCACTCATTTTCAGGGTGACACTTTAAGTAGGACTTTGTCACCTACTTCGAAGTGAAAATCCTTACGCTTAGGATCAGCTTAACTCTTCTGCCTATCCCGGGCAGCTTTGAGACTGTCACGAATCTGGACAATCTTGTCCCTTGTTTCGAACACTGTCTCTGGTCCTGATAACTGGACATCTCCAATTTCCGTCCAACAAACTGGCGATCTACACTTTCTACCGTATAATGCCTCAAAAGGCGCAGCCTTGATGCTGGTATGGTAGCTATTGTTGTAGGAGAATTCGATTAATGATAGGTTCTTATCCCAACTACCTCCCAAATCGATCGCACATGCACGCAGCATGTCTTCCAACGTTTGAATAGTACGCTCACTCTGACCGTCAGTCTGAGGATGATAAGCCGTACTAAAATTCAAACGTGTGCCCAAAGATTGTTGGAAACTTTTCAAAAAAAAATGTGACGTGTACCTAGTATCCCGGTCAGAGATAATAGCTACAGGTATGCCATGTGAGGCTACAATCTTATCTACGTATAACTGGGCTAACATATCGGAGCTATAAGTCTCCTTGATGGGTAAGAAATGAGCTGACTTAGTCAGTCGGTCAACTATAACCCATATCGTATCATTTCCTTTCCTTGTCTTGGGTAACTTGGTAATAAAATCCATAGTTACCATTTCCCACTTCCACGTAGGAAGTTCAGGCTGTTGTAGCAAACCTGGCGGTTTTTTATGCTCGGCTTTGACTTGCGCACATGTCAAGCATTTTGCTACATGGGTGGCCACAGACTTCTTCAAGCCTATCCACCAATAGTTTGCCCTTAGATCCTGGGTAGCTGATGGCAATTCTTAATCGTTGCCTAATTAGGGTTGCGGCATGTATGCATAAGCAATATGAACCGTCTTTCTTATTTAATAACATAAAACCCTCAGAATATTGAGTCAGGCTTTATGTGCCTATGCTTTAAAACCTAATTAATCAAGGTTTCGATTATTCCATAATCAATATGGAGTTTTCACAATACTCCAGCCCACAGCGGGATACAATCTTAATTCTACCTGCCTTCCCGGAGGTAAGCAGGGAAACTTATGAGAAGAAAATCAAGATTGCAAGGAGGCTACAGAGATTTTCCATATCTCAGGCTCCAGTTCATCCACCATTACTCGTGTCAAATAAGTGACACCTTTATGTTATAAGTCCACGAATTCCTTAGTCGGGAACATTTACAAAAAAAAAAAATTTCCATTTTTTTTTTTTTGATATCTTCTTTGAATACTACTAGTCGACTTTAGTACAATATGACCATTGGGATATCTCAGGGGTTCCATGTATTAAACCTCCATGCTGATCAGACATGGAAATAATCTATGGGACACACTAGGATACGCCAATCCTCATATGACACTTTAATTAAACATAGTTTGGCATTCGCAGGTGATAGAAAACAATGAGAAAAATAATTAAAATAACATATGTTGTCGTACTCTATGCAAAGAAAGAGTGCTCTTAGATTTTCGAAAGGATTCCTTGCCGATCTATAAGAATCGGTTACTATGGTTTCCTTGGTAGTTATACCTTGTGGATGATAAAATTTTTTTTTGCTAAGTTTATGGTTCATGAATATTTATTATTGCCTGTACTAAAAACAGGACACTTAGCAGAAATTATCATTGATAATTGATAAGGAAATTTATTGTACAAGTGCTTATATTTAATCAATAATGGAAGTTTCACAAACTAGGCACCTAGCTCAGTTGGCTAGGCGCGCGAAAGGGTGCGGCCGGCCTAGACCCAGGTTCGATTCCGGGGACGGCCAGTTCCACCATTTTTTTTAATATTAATTACTCGTACAGATACCTGTAATTATGAGAGTTGTCTCATAAGGAGTCTTGATAATTAATTGCTTCTTATCACCCACGATATGGGCTTGATTTTTCGAGGTAACCAATCGATTTTTATCACTATATTGAGTCCTTATGTATGCAACCAAAAGTTTGCTATAAGGGTATTAGAAAAGAGTGATTTCTAATAGATATTAAATATCAATATAGGATTTGTTGGAGCATTTTCTAAAGTAACATCGGTCACTTCCTACCGTGCATTAAATGACCGGAGTCTTAATCAGGTGGAGACAACAGTTCTCAACCTTTATCATTCATAATATATTTATATGTGCCAGTATCAAATAAGTTTCTGCATAAACTGCTTGATAAGGAAAGGTACATATTATACTATTATTATTCTGCACCATCTCTTGGGCGTTCATCCTGACAACTCGTGCATTTGTTCTCTTGGCCTACTCGGGCTTCTTCTGATTCCTAGGGCAGTTGGTCTTGATATGCCCCTTCTCGTTGCAACCATAACAGGTTGCATCTTTCAACTTCTTGCAATCCAGGGTTTTATGTTCCCTAGACTTGCAAATTCCACACGGTAGAGGCTGAGATTCAAATCTGCATTTCCCAAGATGGTATTTCTTACAGGTTTCGCACCTGGTCTTCTCTCCCGACTGCTGGCTGACTCTCTTAAACCCAGAACTCTTCTTATCTTCAGAGTTCCTCTTCCTATCGGAGTGATGGGAATTCTCATCCTCCCTTTTACGCTTTCCGTCTTCCGAGACTTTGGCAGCCTTGTTTCTAACCACATCGAGTGTGAGAGATAGCGACAGATCTGCCACTGACCTGAATGTGGTAGGTCTTGAAGCCTTAACACTGGCTTTTATTTCTGGGGCTAAACCCCCAATGAAGCGAGCAATTCGCTTGGGCTCTGGTGTTACAAGGTAAGGAACCAGTCTGGACAGGGTATTGAAACTGGTGAGGTAAGCTTGACAATCTAAGTTTGTCATCACCAATGATAAGAAATCAGATTCAATTCTTTCGACCTCGTGTTGAGGGCAGTAGTTCTCCCTAATGAGAGCAACAAACTGTTCCCATGACATGTTGTAAAGTGGGATCTTCCCAGTAGCTTGAATGAGAGCCTTCCACCACGCTAGCGCCTCTCCCTTGAATGATTGGGATACATACTTCACTACATCCCTCTCAGCGCATCCGCTGATATCCACAATAGTATCCATCTCGTCCAGCCATGTCATACAGTCAATGGCTCCTTTCTCCCCTGTAAAATCCCGGGGTTTACATGACACAAAGTACTTGTAGGAGCAGCCCTTATCACGGGGTCCTTTATTCAGTATGATTTGTTGAGACGGATCACTGTGATGGTTCGAGGAGTGACGATCGTCATCTCCATTCTTGGGATCATCTTTCTTGGGAGGTGGCTTGCTGTGAGCTTCAGAGTGTGTTTTAGGCTTTGAAGGCTGTGTAGATAGGGTCCTACTATACTCTTCGTACTGCCTTTTCAAAGCCTGTGTAACAGCGCCGTCTATGATCGCTTTCAATTCCGCACCCGTTAGATTTATTTGGGCGTCATTATTAACCTCCGCTGGATGACTATTACCCTCGTCTGAGTTAGCCATTACAATTTAACTGTTGCAGAAAACAAGGGCAATAGTTTATTTGGGAGTTTATTATGGAATTGCCCCTTAGGGTAATTCGTTAACCATGGTAAACGGAGACCACATTTGGTTAATTTATTTATCATATTTATTTAGGATTTCTATAATAATTTATCCTAATTATAAAACAATAACAGTTTTATTTGTGGCACAAAAGGCCTAGTCTCGTGGACATTTTATTTAACCTATGATTTCAAAGAATCAAAACATTAAGGTATACTGGCACAATAGGCCTGGTCTCAAGGACATTTTTAAATTATGCGCTATGATTTCAGAGAATCAAAGCATTTAGGTTTGAACCTAGTTCATTACCTTTATCTGACAGGGAGTCATTGCTACCACTGTCTTTAGTCTCAGAGGGCATTAACTATAGCCCGTAGGCATTTTCCTTCTAAGGGATGTTTATTATATGATCATCTTCATTTGATGATAGTAGTCAGGATCGCATTGGTCACACAGACTAATAGGCTTGAGCGTAGCTCACCACCATAGACAAGGAATCATAAAGATCAAATGTCAATGTCTCAAATGGACTATACATTATAGCCCGTAGGCATTATTTTACCAATATATGGTCAAAGTATGATCGTCTTAATTGATGATCCAAACCCATGATTCAGAGATCATTAAGTTGGGTTAGGGATCTTTTTAAAGAATCCATATATATAAATGACGTGTGTGATTTTAACGAATCACTCATGCCAGGAGTGTTAACATATTTACAGATGTTAACATGGATTCGAATCTTTTAAACATGTCTTACCATCATAGCCCGGCCTTAAAATGACCCGAAGGCTAGGTTTCACTCTTAAGATTCTTATTAATATTTAACGCAGAGCAATCCTAAATTGAGGTGTTTAATATGGATCTGAATCTAATTATGGAACTGCCATCTTGGCCGGTCTTAATATGACCCGAAGCTAGGACTTGTCCTTTTAGATTTTTGCCATTTTATTATAATGGTAGATCTTATAATATAGGAATGATAATTTAAACACAATCGTTCCTTTAAAAATTTAACAAGTATATGGTTGCCCTAAACGGGACTTCTAATAAAAATTGATTTGCCCATGCAAGAGCTTAATCAGCAAAATAACAAAGGACTCCAAAAACAAATTAGAATTTGTCCTATGTTCTTGTCTAGACTCAAGAATGTGCAATTGTGTAACTGAGATTAAACACAAAAGACTAGTGTTTAATTCACTCAGTGTTGGCTCTGATACCAACCTGTCACACCCCGACTTTCCACGTGTCACCGGTGGGCCCGGTGGGGAGTATCGTGACGTAGTTGGCAACATAATAGTCAAACAACACAATATATAAATGCACAGCGGAAGCAAAGGATAAATATTATTACATTTCCGAATATAAAGTACTATCCAGTGTTACAACGGAAAGTAAAGGATCCACAGGCGGATCTTAAAACATATCATTTATTCAACAGACTTTAGGCACCTAGAACTTGCAAGATTCCTTAGAACCGCCCTGAGCTTCCAGCCAATTACGTTCAGTACCTGTCACTTAACCCTTTTGGAAAATACGTCAGTTTTCACTGGTAAATACACTCAACCGACTCATTTTGAAAAATGATTGAAAATTGGTTTGGATGCACATGGCACAAAATATATTGACACTTTGATTAAAATGCTCAGAGGCAAAATTAATCTTTTATACTTGGAACAATTATATTTATAACCTTGTATACAGATTTACATGTTCGTTATACGTTCAGGGCCCGATGTAGAAACCGAGTCAAGATTAACAGACACGCCACAAGTATAGGCCCACAAGAGAGTGAGATACCGTTATTACTTAGTAACTGTCAGGTGTATGCCTACACCCCGTACCTAAGACGTGGCCATTTTATAATACAATGATGTCAAGGATATCCAGGGCATGGTCATTAACCCCTAAAGGCTTTTATTTCAAACAATACAGATTAAACCCGGTTACCTCAATAATTTAATCACAATCCGATTAAACATTCAATACCCGACCAAGCGGTATCATTATACCGTATTCCAAGCCCGTATAGGGAAAATAAGTTAAGAGTATTTACCTGAGCTAGCTCCTGTCTTAAATAGCAAGAATCTAATAACTCAGCCGTATTCACTTAAGTAAGCGTAGGTACCATTTACCGAAATGCTCTAGTCTGGAATGATGGTATAAATAATTAATTAGAATGCTAACGGGTCTTTAATTAAGCCTAAGCTTAGACCGGTTAGTCTTAAGGAAATACGGGTCTTACGCACGATTAAGCGAAGACCGCAACAGAATGTGATTTAGACCCGACAAGTTTGGAGACTTGTATAATATGGGTAAACTAAACACATTCTGGATTTGGAGATAAAACCGATAAGGTTTGACCCGTTTCGGCTAATTTATGTAAACTTGTTACATAAACCGAACCGAACGCGTAATAAGCGTAACGGGTATCCGTAAGAGCCATATACAGGTTTCCTAAGTTAATATGCTTCAAATATGTTGTGACATCAGTAGGATGTCTTTCGTTATGCCCGAAATGAATTTAAACACAAACTATGCCCTGTAGGGGTAGTTTGGTCATTTTAAAATTTGTAAAAGAGTTTAAATGTTTAACTGAGTTACAGGTCTGATGTAATCAGCAAACATACTCAATTTGATAAGTTATATCAGTAGGTTAAAGCATATATGTGAAATTTATCATTTTTAACCAAACTATGCCCCGTAGGGGTATTTTGGTAATTTCACATAAGCTGAAAAGCTCAAAGCCGGAGTCTGAGTTAATTAACCTTTGCTTACTGTTAAAATATTTTAATTTTCCTAGAATATCAGTAGGTATCAACCCAGGTATGTTCAATATGCTTTTAAAACATACTATGCGTTAAAAACGCTAAATAAGGCAATTAAAGGCCATTTCCGGGTTCGATACTCTAATCATGTGAAAGATTGAGTTTGGAGGACTAAAGTTGTAAAACGATGAAATTATGTATGAGAAGGGACTAAAAGTGTCAACATGCCAAACTTATGCCTCTAAATGACCTCACACGAAGAATATGTTCTTAAACGAGGAATTATTTGGATATAAGAAGCCGATTGTGAAAATAATCGAGAGATTATAAACTAGAATGGTTAAACGTGTCAACATGTTAATTCTTACCTCTGAGTGACCTTTTAACGAAACTGAGGCTTCGTAATGTTCAAATATACTCTCAAGAATAAGTGATATCAGTTTCACGTGGTTTCGAGATCGTTATGCAAGTTTCCAAGAACTTGGGTTAAAAGCGTCAATGTGATGAAACTAGTATTTCGGTGATCAAATAATGAAACCGGACCTAACAGAGTTTGGTTATACTCCCATGATCCTCCACAAACTAACTACAAGGGCCTTTTGTGCCTAAAATGATAGTTACAAAAGTTATAAAGGACCAGGGACTGAAACTGCCAAACTTAAAACATTTTTCACCTGAAATCAAGGTTTTTGCGGGGTGCGAAGGACCCCCTTAACTCCTTCGCAACCCGCGAGAAATGCCCAGTTCAGCAAACAATGGACAGCTGCTGGTTGTAGCCTGTTGCACCGCCTTAAACACCCGATTTCCGATACCTGGAGCTTGTTGATGGTTTTAATTTACCACTAGGACACTTGTAAACATCTGGGATCATTCCATAACACCTGTGATGATCATAGAAGGTGTTCTTCAAGTATAAATAGGCACTATATTGCACTAGTTCATTTGCTCATATCTTTCAATTCTTCTCTACTCTCAACTCTGGAGGTTCCTGACCAAAAAGGGAGCTTATTCTTGTAGAAAAGATTGCTAGGACCCTTTGTAAATGCCTTAGCCCTCTCTTTAGTTCAGTTTTATAATTTAAAAACCGAAAAGTCAAAGTTATCGTAATCTGACTTTGACCTTCGGTTTAAACACAAATGGTCCAACCATTATTCGAATTGAATATGGTTATGTGACCATAATTAGGTGGGTATTAACCACATAAAAGGGCACCTCCTAATTAATTTGTTTGCTTAGTTAATTGTCGGGTCAAGTTATCTAATTAAAAAGTCAAATTGGACAGAAATGTAAATAATAGTTAAAACTAATAATGCAGAGGTTATAAATTATATTTTAACACTCTAATAACTTAGTAATTACTATTAGAACATGTTTAGGCATGTTCAACCGACAATTCTGAGTTTAGGGTCGGTTCGCAACCGAAAGTCGCAAAAGCTTGACTTTTGCTTTGACTTTCAGTTCTAACCCGATTAAACTTAATTCTTCCATGTTTTAAGCTTTCATTAGGACCACATTATGTTGTAGTATAATCCCCTAAGGTTATATTACCTGGTCATTAGTATTCTGAATTATATGCTAACCTCCGTTATTATGCTTATAAATGCCCATTTTGCCCTTTTGACATATAAACGAGATTTTTCAAAATGTGAGTGGACAAAAAGCTTCATTACTGATATATAAGTATGTCAATAAAATTTGACATCAGTTTCTGGTCTCAAACGAAAGTTATGCTAGATATCGTAAAATGAAACTTTTTATTAATTAAATTACGCTATCTTGCATAAGGCATGTTAAACATGGATTTCGACCCAAAACTCATTACCTACTGTTAAGATATTATTTTTAGAGATTTTTGGAATATTGGGTCAGATTATAAACTGACCATAACCTTGAGTTCTTGTATAAATCCCTTAATTGACAATAATACCCTTTTAACTAATAAAATGAGATTTAGATGTGATTAGCATACCAAACCTTTTGCTACTAAATTGATATGAAAAATAAAATATTTTGAGCATACAAGGCTGGTCAAAATCTCAGAATCACATAAACATTTTAAACATCGTCAATTATCTACTTTTACGCTAATTAGGTGCATAGTATGGTTTAAAACCATAATTAGCACCCAAGACTTGTTACACACTGAATTTATAAATAAATTTTAATATTATTACAGTAGGTATAAGTCATGAACTCAGACTTCCAAAAATGTCCTTAAAAGCATATGTGAAATGACCAAAATACCCATTCGGGGCATAGTTTAACCATAAATGGTAAATCACACATATGTACGATATCATACTGTTATAACAACATAAAATAAATATTTTTACTAATTACTTAAGACCAGAATATCAGTTTACTATAAACCTCTTTCATAAATGTTAAAATGAACAAAATGCCCATACGGGACTTAAATTGGTTTTAATTACTTTTTGGGCATAAATGTTAACATCATACTGATGTGTTAACATATTTTAAGCATAATAACATATGAGACCTGTATATAATTCACTTGGTTACCCGTTAAGTATTTATGCGTTCGATTCAGTTTATGTGACTAGTTTACATAAAATAGCCGAAATGGGTTTAACCTTATCATTTTCACTTTAAAATCTAGAATGTGATTAGTTTACCCATATTATACAAGTATCCAAACTTGTCGAGTCTAAATCACGTTCTATTCCGGTCTTCGCTTAATCTAGCGTATAGAACCGTTAAGTATCTTTCAAACTAACCGGTCTAAGTCTTTGACTTAAATAAAGACCCGTTAGTATCCTAATAGGTTAATAAACCTTCCATACAGATTGAGTAGCCTCGGTAGAAGGTAATTATATAAAGCTTTAGGAAACATACGGCTGAGTTACATCTTAACACATCTAGGTCGGGTAAATACTTTTAACTTATTTTCCTACATGGGCTTGGGATACGGTATAATAATAATACCGCTTGGTCGGGTATGAAATCATTTAATCAGATTGTGATTAATAAATTGCATAACCCGTTTTGATCTGTTTTGTTTGATAACATAAGCATTGGGGGTTAACGACCGTGTCTTGGATATCCTCAGCTCATTTCATTTAAAAATGGCCATGACCTATGCACGGGGTGTAGGCACACACCTGACAGATTCAAATGCTAAATAACCCACAAGTTGGGGATAACTCCTTTATGGGTTTTTTAGTGGTGAGTCGGTTATGTGACAACTGTGTTCTGTAATCGTTGTACAATGTTAAACAATGTTAATTATCAATAAAACAATGTGCTTTGGTGTTATTATGTGTTTATTTGTGTTTGATGATTTTTCGATTTGATTCGATTTCGATTTCAAGCTTTAAATCGCTTTCTGGAAAGTTATACGCAAACTGATGCGCGAACGTAATCAGTTTAACGCGAAAAACACTTCGGAATAGTGAAATAGGCTTAACATACCTTAAATAACCTTCACATAACTTAGAAATAAGTTTTGGATGGGTTGGTGTGTCGAAAACAAGTTTATTCGCTTACAGGGACTATTTGTGTCAACTTGCAAAAGTCTGCCATTTCGTAAGGCAACGTATAGTCCGGAAATTGATCATAAGCTAAACATACCATATATAACCTAAACATAGCTTAGAAATAAGCTTTGAGTGGTTCGGTATGCGAAGATATGCTTGTTTGATCATACAGGGACTAAAAGTGTCAAAAACGGTGTAAGTTTGCATTTACGCGCATATCTTACGTTCTGACCACATCTGGACATCCAAAATTTTTGTAGTCACTAGAATATTTTTATTTTAGTGATCGGCATGCAAAAATACCATTCGTCGCTTAATTTGGTTCGTTTTCGCGTTCGTTCGTGTTTCGTCGTAGTTAACCGAACAACATAACCGTGCGACCAAACAAACCGACATCCGTGATATTTCCAAACATATTTCAGGTCCCCTACACTTTAACGACCTTGTAGAGCCTTGAAAATGGCTTAACGGAGGTTAAAAACGTCGAAATCAAGTTTAAACACGTGCAGGGACCGTTTCTGCCAAACTTTGAAACTTCCAGCCTACACCCTGGCATCGCGCGATGGCCATATGGCCTTGTGGTCGCGCCATGCGACCATCACATCTGGGCAGAAAATTTGTTTCAGCAATATAGCAGAAGTCCTTGGTTTTGTTTGATTGTTTTGGCACCTTAATGAGCAAGTTAAGCCTTCTCCAAGCAAAGATTAGCTGGCCTAACACATGTATGGCTATGATCTAATGCTTGTTGGCCATACAAACACATGTCTTGATCTTGTTCTTCATCAACTAGTATAAATAGCAATGCCTCTCATTCATTTTTTCCTCACCCTTGATCTAAATTCTCTAAGCTGAGGTTTATAAACTTCATACCTGAGAATTATAAGATCAAGTTCTCCCTAGCTTAGACCCTTTGTAAGCTTCTTTCGTTCTTTTATCCCTTTTCGAGTGTGAAAGTCAAACAGTGTTCGACTTTCTGCTTTGACCACGAGTTGGTCAACACAAAGTTCTTTTGAACTTTGCAACGTGAGCGTGATCACGATGGTTATAGTCCCTTGTGACTATACCTACTGATTACCATGTTGACTAGGCGTAGTGACGAGTCGTAGTTTTGGTCAAAATGCGCATTTAAGCGTATTTTGCAACCAAACTACTCTTGGTATCAAAACACTTTGTTTTGATATCAAAACCTGTTTTCTAACTTAGTTAAACATGTTCTAACATGTTTAGCTCGTCACTTTTAGTTTAGTGCTTGTTTAGAGTCGTAAGTCAAGCGGTTTAAACCACCGCTTAGACTTTCGAACTCGACCCGTTTGGTCGATCATTAGGATCCGACCAACCATGTATAGTGACCATAGTTGCATAGGGAATAACCTTCCGAGGTTATACCTTATGGTCACCTAGTTTAAGTAGTTGTATGATAGGTAGTTTATATGCCTTAGGTAAATGACCAAAATGCCCTTTTCATGCATAATTGGATTTTAAGCATATGTAACCTAAACATTTGTCACCTAACTGATTATGCAACATAATTAAACATGTTTAGGCACATAATACTTGTTATAGGACTAGTTAGACGTCTCGAACACGCTTTTGCGCGAACGACGCGTTAAAAGTAGCGTAAGCTACCTTAATGGGTCGTAACGGGTCGAAAGCACTTAGGTTAGGTTCTAATTTAGAATGTAGGCCTTGTTAAACCATATCACATGAGTTCCAATACTCATTTGGTTTACAATACCTCATTCTGTCCGATCTTCCGATTTTGGTGTCGATTTATTTGACTAGTGATTCGATTATTAGGTGCTGCTTGAGTTTCCTTGGTTTGATTGAGATTGTTGAGTTCTTTAGATTGAGGATACTTTGCACTTCGATGTGAGTACATAGTTCCCCTATTTTACTGTTTTCAATTGTTTTGGGGTGATTCATATGTATTAAAACGATTTAAATATTTAAACGATGGTTTCAAAAACGATTAAGATGGTTTATATTAAACTAATAACGATTTCGATAATGTGAACAAACTTGTTGGACGTAGTTACATAACGAATGACATTCATTAGCTTTGATCAAGCCGACCAGTATTAGGTTATGGTACCATAGGATCTGACAAATCCCGTTATCAGACTACACCCATGGTTATGTATGGGGGGGTTATGTAGGTAACGACCGAATCTGATGATTGTTAACTTACCCTTTGGTGGTTTGTTAATGCGAGTTTCGAGATAGTCGAGTCACGAAGGTTTGAATGTTATTAGCGAGACGACCATAAGTAGTTTCACAATTAAAACGAAAACGATTTTGGGACGAGTTAAACGATTTGAAACGACTTAAACGAGATAAACGGATTGATTAAACGATTGGTTTTGGGTTGTGATTAGATAATGGGACGGGTGTAGCATGATAAAAGCATGGTAGATACGCCATTGGTACATCTTATATATAAGTGCTTTTATCATACTATATTTCGTGTCATTATTTAGTTTAATCGGGAAACGATTTTGAAACGATGTCACACAACGAGGTTTTCGAAATGATATAAACCATACGAGTTTTATTAACGAGTTTTTACGAGATGTTTTACGATTTGGTTTACTAAAACAAATGTTTTGGGGTTAAGAATCATGGCTACGAGATTTTATAAACTATAACCAACTTGATTTGAGTTGGTTAACCATGTTGCAATACACTTTTCAAAATGAGGTTTGTATTTGACTCTTGTAGTCTAACGAGGTACTGCCACATATAAACGAGCCATGAATCTGATACTCTCATAAAACCTATGTGCTCGCCAGCATTTCTTTGCTGACTTTGTTTTTACATATGTTTCAGGTGGTGTTGCATGATGTTGATTGCTAGGAAGCGTGTTCACTTAGGATCTGGACGTGGCCTTAATGACATAATAACAATAATAGACGATATGTAGCTTGTTTGTTTGGTTTAAAGACAATGTACATTATTTAATAAATCAATAAAACGAAACTTTTGTATCCATGGTTGTGAAACAATAATTCTGTTACAACACTCCCCGACGTTTCCGCCGTGGTTTCGTTGTTTTAACGCGATCGGGGTGTGACAGGTTAATCATGACCGGCTTCCAAACCGACCCCATATGTATGACAAACATGTAAAACTGTATACAAGATTTTATATAAAAATTGTCCCAAGTTATAAATTGTTTGTGCTCTATGCACTTAAATCAATTTTCATAAACTCTTTTCATATGAGTCGGTTAATTGTATTTACCAGTGAAAACTGACGTATTTTCCAAAGACTAAGTGACAGGTACCTCACGAAATTAGGCTGGAGCTACTTGGTGTCAAATAGAAGGATCTTGCAAATCCTTAGATGCCTGAAGTTTGTTATTTCAGTTTTCTTGTACTTGTTTTATGATCCGCCTGTGGATCTCTATCACAACCAGTCTGTATATTCTTTTATTTGGACACTCGGACACTATGGTTTGTAATAGTAATTATCTACCAAAGCCTTCCACTGTGCTATTATATTGTGTATATTGACTATGATGATATCAACTACGTCATGATACTCCCCACCGGGCCCACCGGTAATATGTGGAAATATCGGGGTGTGACAACTCACAAGATCATTTGATTATATACACACATTCCATTCCGTTCATACTAGGATTCTCATAACTTCATAACTAACAACATTATCATTCAAGATGGTCTAATTTGACACTATCCTTACTCGACACGATTCTTACCACAACATCAACTAACGCATAAGATGCATCATAATCACTTTCTATACCTATAAACTTACAACTTGCATACAATTTCACATATTTGTTCTCTTAGGCATTTCATCGAACACTTGGAGGGTTTCTGTAACAACTCTCATCAAAAGTCCTAATTATTATTTTAATTGTCCAATAGGAAACCCTAATTAAGAAACCCAAGTGATTCTGCATAAACCCTAAAATTTTCAGAACAATTGGAATCAGGATCAATGCCCCTAAAACTCAAGGGGGGTAAACCCTAGTTGATATTATCTTAACAGTTTTATGTGTACAACGAATTTTAACGCAAGACCAACTCACCTGAGCTACATGGACACGAAGCTACCCTATGGTAGACTGGTATCCCTCGCGCCACGCGAAGGCCCCTCGCGCCACACGAGGGCGCCGTTTTTCATGTATAAATAGGGGAGTCTGGTACATGCAATTGTGCGTTAGTTCGACGTTCAAAGTCATTTCGTACACTGAGATATAGTAGAAACAGTCCTAAAACACACACAATTCACAAAGTGCTGCCGCAATAACCGGGTAATAACTCGATCGCTGCTACGATTCAATGTCCGATCGATTAAACTATCTAATGGAAGTGGCTCAAAATAAAATAAAGTGCCGTGAAGCACTACAAGCTTAAGGAAGTGGCTCAAAATAAAATAAAGAAACATGTTTTGTAAAATAAAGGTTTCTCCGTGAAATCATATGATTGTAAATTTCTGGGGTTTTATCCCGAATTGTGAAATAAAATAATCGGGAAATTGCAGTTTTAAAAAGATCCTGAAGAAATCTTCCGCTGTTAAATAAATACCACGGGATTTTCTGTCCCGCGACTCCTGAACCGGATCAAACCGGGTCGGGGGTCGTGACAGAAAAAGGTGGTATCAGAGCCACTGATTTAAGCCAATTAAGTATTTATAAAATACTTAATTTTTCTAATTGTCATTTTGTGATTATGTGTTTTATTATTTTAATATTTGTGTACAGTATGGGTAAGCAAAAGCTTTCAAACATCTATCTTAAATTAGATAGATCATCAAACGAGAAGGGAAGTTCATCCCAAACAAATTCCTCAAAACATTATGCAAATCCTGAAGAAGGAATATTTGTCCGAAAGGCACAATATGAGGAACCACTTTCTCCTAATAAAAGAAGTTTGATTATTAGGAAAAGTCAGGAGAAATTAAAGAAATTACAACCAAAAGAAAAGAGAGTTAATCAGAAAACCCAAGAACTAGGCAATAACCCACCATGGAAAGACAAGTTAGATGAAAAATTGGCAGATCTCTATATGCTAGCCACTGTAGCAGTAAATGCAAATCTTTAAATACTCTGACTCAAGTTTTAGCAACCTTATCACCTACAAGCCAGAAACCTTATCCAGTAAAATAAATAAATTTACAGTAAACCCTGGTGTGTTTTAATTTTTAGTTGTCTTTGTGTTAAATTAGTCACACGGTATGAAATAATATTTAAAGGTTATTTATGAAATTTTGTTATAAAATTTTAAGTTAGCAATTTTTGTATTTTGCATATATGCTAAACAGCATGAACGACTTGTCTGAAGCCCTTCAGAATTTAAATCTCTATCCGGTAAAGATGGAGGTTTCGAGAGATTTTAATAGGTACATACCCGATATAGAAGAACCTATGGAATTCAACGCTCCACCTCCAGAGAAACCCAAGCCTAAGAAAAGGAGAAGATTCGTGGGATGGAGGCGTGTGCGCAGAAGGAAACCCGCCACTAGGAAGATTCCCAAAATAGAAAATCCCTTAGACAAAGCAAATGGGATTGAAGTTAGGGAAGGTTCTAGGCAGATGGAAATGCAGTTTGGGGAATATTCTAGGCAGATGGAAATGGAGTTTGGGGAAGGTTCTAGACAAACCAAGATGGAAATTGGGGAAAGCTCTAGACAAATTGAGGAGTTACCATTTCAGGAGGAATTGAATCATGCATTGGCGAGCTGTGATGTCGTCAGGCCTATTAATAATAACCTCTACCCTTATCCTGCTGAAAATCAACTTCCAATGAACTTAGAACCAGCAATTCCAGAACCTATAATCCATACCCAACCTTTAGGAATGGATGAATGGTGGACCAATGATTGGCAATTCCAAAACCTTCTCAACAGTCCTTATTCCTTTCTCCCTCAGTTCGACCCAGAACCTATACCAAACCCACCAATGAGCAATGAAAATTTAGCTGAACTCCGCCACTTTGGTGAGGAGCTGGTGGATGCAGGAAATAGGATCAGGGAAGTAGGAGAACAGATCTCCTGGAAATACGACGAGAGGGAACGTCGTTACTAAAATACCAACTGACGAAGGATGGTGGGTTGTGAAACTGTGGTTGTATAATAAATACTAAAATATAATCTTGTGAAATAACCTAAAATAAAACTTTGTAAGATAATGGTATGTATTGACGCATATTATAAAATATAAAAATGGGAATCGAGAAATCGATAGTTTTGACTATATGTGTATTGTGAAATTTGTATGATTGTTTTGTGTATAATTGTTATTTATTCGATACTAATAAATTATATATATTAATTATCAGATGGAAAACGCTAATAATGAACCAGTTAATGAGGTGAATCAATCTGAGCAACATCCGGGGGATCAATTTATGACTAGGCAGGATATAGAAAATATTGTTGCTCAAGGAATAGCCAATGCTATTCCAGCAATACTTGCTGCTGCCCAGAAACCTGTTGAACCTCAACAAATCATTCCTAGCAAACGTATTTCTGAAGATAACTTCAGTAATAGCGTAAACGGAGGCGGTAGTCATACTAATCACGAGACTAATCCACGGCAAGCTCCGCTCCCTAAGAAAATGAAAGCTGCAACGCCTGGTTGCACTTACAAAGAATTTCTTGCTTGTAAACCTGCTGAATTTGCAGGCAATGAAGGAGCGACTGCGGCACTGCGTTAGTTAGAGAAAACTGAGGCAGTGATTACAATAAGTAAATGTGCCAAGGACGATAAGGTCATATATGCGTCTAATCCTTTTGAAGAAGGGGCGCTAGAATGGTGGAATACAGTACTTCAATCCAAAGGAAGAAGTATGGCCTATTCCATGAACTGGGAAGAATTTATGAGTCTTGTAGAAAGAAAATTATGTCCCGAATATGAAAAAGATCAAATGGCGAATATGTTCTTAAACCATCGAAAGATTGGTGTAGATTGTCGTGGGTATACTTCGACATTCTTTGAATATGCTAGAACGGTACCAACACTGGCTTCGCCAGAACCGGTACTCATTTCTCGCTATATTTGGGGACTGATTAGGGAAATCTGTAATATCGTTAAAGCTGCGAGACCTCGTACTATTGACGATGCTGTGGAATTAGCTAACACCCTAACTGACGAACTGGTCCGCACAAGAGATGAAAACAGGAAAAAGGAACTGGCTCAGAAAATTACCCAAGGATTTCGTACGGGTAATAACAGCAGTTTCAGGAAAAGAGGAACAGGGCAATCTTCAACTTCGCCGTTCTGCAGGAATTGCAAAAAGAAACATTATGGAAGATGTAATGTGACCTGCAACTTTTGCAAAGCCATAGGGCATCGTGAAGAAGACTGCAGAAAGAAAACAAGAGTCTGCTATAACTGTGGAGAAACAGGACATTTTAAACCAGAATGCCCTAAATTGGTTAAACCAGCAGACAACAAAGTCAAGCCAGCTGACGGAGCTACCAAGAAGAATGTTCGAGCCTTCCAGTTAACTACTCAGGAAGCCGAGCTAATTCCTGATGTGATAGCTGGTACGTTCTTAGTTCACAACATTTACGCAAAAGTATTATTTGACTCTGGTGCAAACCAAAGTTTTATCAATACTTCATTCCGCCAAGCTCTTAATTTACCTTTAACCAACCTTAGGCAGATTTTTACAGTTGAAACAGCAGATGGAAATTCTGTTAGCATAAATAAGGTTTTGCAAAAAGAAAATATAGAACTTTTAGGTCATAAATTTCATGCAAACCTATTACCAATGAATTTAGCTGGATTCGATGTTGTGTTAGGAATGGATTGGTTAGTAGCCAACCATGCTCGAATCCTTTGTGATAAGAATTCCATAGAAATTCGGGCACCTACCGGAGAAGTAATCATGATTACATGAGATAAACCACGTAAGCCCACGAAGTTCATATCGGTAATGAAAGTTGCTAGTTATGAACGAAAGCAAGGAATAGTATATATGATTTCAGTAATCATTAGTACTAAGGGTAAAGAACTTAAGGAGATTCTTGTAGTCTCAGAATACCCAGATGTATTTCCGGAAGAACTCCCGGATTACCACCAGATAGGGAAGTAGAATTTAGAATTCATCTAATTCCAGGAACTACACCAATAGCCAAGGCACCTTATCGGTTAGCACCCACAGAAATGTTAGAACTGAAAAAGCAATTAGATGAATTACTAAGTAAAGGTTTCATACAACGTAGTTCATCCCCGTGGGGAGCACCAGTGTTGTTTGTAAAGAAGAAGGGTGGTTCGATGAGAATGTGTATTGATTATAGAGAATTGAATAAGGTTACAATTAAGAATCGATACCCATTACCTAGGATTGATGATCTATTCGATCAACATCAAGGAGCTAGATACTTTTCTAAGATAGATTTACGCTCCAGATATCATCAATTGAAGGTACAAGAAGAAGACATACCTAAAACTGCTTTCAGAACTAGGTATGGTCATTGCGAGTTTACAGTCATGCCCTTCGGATTAACGAATGCACCTGCAGCATTCATGGACATGATGAATAGGATCTGTAAACCGTACTTGGATAAATTTGTAATTGTTTTTATCGACGATATACTTATTTATTCCAAAAATCAGGATGAACATTGTCAGCACTTGCATGCACTCTTAATTTTGTTAAGAAAAGAAAAGTTATACGCCAAATTCTCGAAGTGTGAATTTGGCTACAAGAAGTGCAATTCCTAGGTCACATGGTGAATCACGAAGGCATTCATGTAGATCCTGCTAAGATAGAGGCAATTACCAAATGGAAGGTTCCGCGATGGAAATTAGAAGTTTTATAGGTTTAGCCGAATATTATACACGGTTTATTAAGGATTTTTCCAAGATAGTTGTACCATTAACTAAGCTAACCTGTAAAGCAGTTAAGTTTGAATGGGGACCTAAACAAGAAGAAGCCTTTAGGATCTTGAAGCAAAAATTAACAAATGCTCCAATCCTAGCCTTACCAGAAGGAACATAAGATTTTGAAGTTTACTGTGATGCTTCAAAGCTAGGATTAGGATGTGTGCTTATGCAACGCAAGAAGGTAATTGCGTATGCATCAAGGCAATTGAAAAAGCACGAGGAGAACTATACGACTCATGATTTAGAATTAGGAGCCGTAATTTTTGCCCTTAAGATCTGGAGACATTATCTATACGGAAGTAAATTTACTGTCTATACGGATCACAAAAGTTTAAGGTACATATTTGGGCAAAAAGAATTGAACATGAGGCAAAGGAGATGGATGGAAATCCTAAGTGACTACGACTGTGATATTCAGTATCACGAAGGAAAGGCAAATGTAGTTGCAGATGCCTTAAGTCATAAGTATCATGAAAAGAAAAAGCGAGTTCGTGCTCTCAGATTAAATCTACAGTTAGATTTAATGGAACAACTAAAGAATGTCCAGGAAACAGCAATCAAGGATGATGTTGAATGAATAAAAGGACGAATAAAAGAATTAGAACAAGGACATGATGGAATTTGGAGATTTCATCAGAAAAGGATTTGGGTACCTAAGCAAGGAGATTTAAGAGATAAGATTTTAGAAGAAGCTCATAAATCTAGGTATACCATGCATCCAGGAAACAATAAAATGTACCAAGATTTAAGAAATAACTTTTGGTGGATAGGAATGAAAAAGGATATAGCTCGATATCTTTCTAAGTGTCTTACTTATTCACAAGTTAATGCAGAACACCAGAAACCTTCAGGTCTACTACAACAACTAGAGATGCCTGTATGGAAATGGGAACTCATAACAATGGATTTTGTTACTAAGTTACCCAAAACCAGAAAAGGTAATGATGCGATTTGGGTAATTGTGGATCGATTAACCAAATCAGCTCACTTTCTACCAATGAAAGAAACCTTTAGCATGGAAAGGTTGGCAAAATTGTATATAGATGAAGTAGTATCCTTACATGGAGTTCCACTCTCCATTGTTTCGGATAGGGATAGTCGTTTCACTTCCCATTTCTGGACAAGTTTCCAAGAAGCAATGGGAACTCGATTAAATTTAAGCACTGCATATCATCCTCAAACAGACGGACAAAGGAATCCAAACTCTTGAAGACATGCTTAGGTCATGTGTGATAGATTTTGGTGGAAATTGGGACGATCACTTACCTTTGATCAAATTCTCCTATAATAATAGTTATCATGCAAGCATTGAAGCTGCCCCATTTGAGGCACTATATGGACGAAAATGCAAAACTCCAGTTTGTTGGGCAGAAATAGGAGAAAGTCAATTATCAGGTCCAGAGATTGTGCAAGAAACGACCGACAAAATTACTCAAATCAAGGAAAGACTGAAGACGGCTCGAGATCGCCAGAAGAGTTATGCAGATAATCGACGCAAGCCACTGGAATTTCAAGTCGGAGATAAAGTACTTTTGAAAGTTTCTCCTTGGAAGGGAGTAGTTCGATTCGGTAAGAAAGGAAAGCCAAGTCCAAGATACGTAGGACCATTTTTAGTAATCCAACGTATAGGACCAGTTGCTTATCGCTTACAACTACCAGAAGAACTAGCTGGAGTACATGACGTATTTCATGTATCCAATCTTAAGAAATGTCTATCTGACGAGTCCATGGTAGTACCTCTTCAAGATATAGAGGTAAATGAAAGGTTAAAGTTTGTTGAGAAGCCATTGCAAATAGAAGATAGAAAGATCAAGTTTCTCAAGCACAAGCGACTAGTACTGGTCAAAGTTAAGTGGGATTCAAAGAGAGGATCCAAATACACTTGGGAGCTGGAATCAGAGATGAAGCGAAAAGTATCCTCAATTATTCCAGTAAATTTCGAGGACGAGATTTTTATTAAGGTGAGGAGGATGTAACAACTCTCATCAAAAATCCTAATTATTATTTTAATTGTCCAATAGGAAACCCTAATTAAGAAACCCAAGTGATTCTGCATAAACCCTAAAATTTTCAGGACAATTGGAATCAGGATCAACCCCTAAAACTCGGGGGGGGGGGGGTAAACCCTAGTTGATATTATCTTAACAGTTTTACGTATACAACGAATTTTAACGCAAGACCAACTCACCTGAGCTACATGGACACGAAGCTACCCTATGGTAGACTGGTATCCCTCGCGCCACACGAAGGCCCCTCACGCCACGCGAGGGCGCCGTTTTTCATGTATAAATAGGGGAGTCTGGTACATGCAATTGTGCGTTAGTTCGACGTTCAAAGTCATTTCATACACTGAGATATAGTAGAAACAGTCCTAAAGCACACACAATTCACAAAGTGCTGCCGCAATAACCGGGTAATAACTCGATCGCTGCTACGATTCAATGTCCGATCGATTAAACTATCTAATGGATGTTTAAGTGCTGCCCACATTAAGGTTTATGCTTTGTCATTCGTTGTTAATTCAATGGATGTTTAAGTATCGCACTTTGTCATTCGTTGTGAAGGTTTAATCTCGTGAGTTATCGTAAATGCCGTATTAGTTACTAACCGAGTTGTGTGCATGTTATTAAATTTAGGTTAAAAGGGCTAATCAGTAGGCTAAGCTCTGCTCATATAAATCTGCAATGTGAGTCATTCTCTTTTTATCAAATTTCTTTACAAAACTCTATTTATTTTCAAGGTTATAATTACGGGGATTAAGTCTTTGTAATCACCAAATTACAGCCGGTATGTGGGGTTTTGTATACATTACTTGATAAACTTCATAATTGGACAACGGGTTAGCCAAGGGGTGATATGACCATAGTTACAGACACCATTGGACTCTGAGGTTACCGATGGATGTTCGAGTGACAAATATTGTGGGTGGTTGGTTGATATATGGAAACATTGTAATCGCTCTTAATACTGTAAATTATAACAAACGTGTCGTTTTAGTAAAAAGAATGATTCACCAATATTTCCCGCTGACAAAACCTTTTTCAAACATGTTTTAGGTGATCTGTTGTGATCCAGGAAAAGTGCCGTCAAGCACTACAAGCTTAAGGAAGTGGCTCAAAATAAAATAAAGAAACATGTTTTGTAAAATAAAGGTTTCTCCGTGAAATCATATGATTGTAAATTTCCGGGGTTTTATCCCGAATTGTGAAATAAAATAATCGGGAAATTGCAGTTTTAAAAAGATACTGAAGAAATCTTCCGCTGTTAAATAAATACCACAGGATTTTCTGTCCCGCGGCTCCTGAACCGGATCAAACCGGGTCGGGGGTCGTGACAGTTTCGCATTTTTGAAATATTATGTACAAGTTTTTAAAGCATAATTCTTGTTAATTCTTCACATAACTTTCATTTCAATTCGGATTCAAAATCAATAATCTAGAACATCCGTTGTCATACACCTCAAGCATCATCAAATTAACATAAAATACATCATCATCATCCTACATAAGAAGCACTACAAATGGGTTTTCATAAATATACATAACAATCAGAAATCTAAGCTTAATTCAAGTTTCATATGGCGTTTCTATCACATATTCATCCTAACTCCACTTAGATTCACGAGTTCATCAACACCCAATTCACCCAACATCAACAAATCATAAAATTTAACTTACTTGATAGTGAAGAACACTTAGGAGATCAATAATCTTGACACATGCATCCTAAAAACCTTCAATTCCCTTTTCGATTTGCGTATTTCTTGAAATTTAGGGTTTACCCCTTTTTCCCCTGCTTGTGTGATCGACCACACACACACAGTGTGTGTGGTTTTTATTTTTTTCTTTCTTTTAATGTTTTAAGGTTTATCACTTTACATATTTGGCCCTTTAAGAAAAATATTCATATTAATAGGACCAAAATGTAACACTTCGTAAAATCACGTCCAATGATGTATTGACACGTGTAATAAACCCTAATGAAGTCAAACATTGAATTTAAGGGACTAATTTTTCGAAAAATCGAAAATCTTGGTTATGAAAGGACTGAAGTGTTAGCATACCTAAAATAAGTTTCTAAATAACCTCTTACGATATTTATATTCACAAATGAGCCACTTGATGATCAAGTGTAGCCGATTGCGTAATTAATTGAAAGTTTGCGCAATGAAGGGTTAAAAGCGTCAACATGTTAATTCTTACCTCTGAGTGACCTCTTAACAAACGGGGAGCTTCATGATATTTGGTTATACTCTCGGGAATGCTAATTATTGGCCATCTAAGGTTTTATGCCTATAAGTAAAGTTACGCGCAACTTTGCAAGTTAGAGGGACTAAAAGTGTCAATATGTTTAATTATACCTCTGAATGACCTTTTAGCGAACCCGAAGCATCATGATGTTTAATAATACTCTCAATAATGCCTAATATGGATTAGATGAGGCTTCGATGCTATTAAACGATGATATGCGCAAGTTTGCGCATTAGAGGGACCTAAAGCGTCAACTTTTGAATCTACGCCTTTTGGAGACCATTTAAGCGATCGAGAGCATAGAAATAATTAAACTCATGCTTGGGAATGCTCATTATGGGCCTTGGAAGGCTTGGATGTCATTAAACGACATTTCGCGCTACTTTGTGCGATTAAAGGACTATTTGCGTCAAACTGAAAAAGTATGTCGATTCGTATGGTAACGGACCTTCTGGAATATGACCGTGAGTTAAACATGCCCTAATTATCCTTTATATATCTTAGATACAGGCTTAGAGGTGTTTGGTGCGCAAAAATAAACTTCTAAGTCAAGCAGGGACTAAAAGTGTCAAAAATATTTTATTTTAGTGTTCGGAATGATAAAATTCCATTCGTCGCGTAATTTGGGTCGTTTTTCGGGTCCGTTCGTGTTTCGTCGTAATTATACGAACAACGTGACCGTACGACCAAACGAACCGACATCCGACATGTTTTTGAGCATGTTTCATGTCCCTAATTTCTAGGCATCATTGTAGAGCCTTGGGAATGGCATAACGGGCCTTAAACGTGCCTAAAATGACCTTAATTGCTCACAGGGACCAATTCTGTAATTTCTGGAACTATGTTTGCTGGTTTGGACTTGCAGGCGGGCCACATATACTGCCTAGGTCCCCTACGCGGGCCGCGTGAGGTGATCAGAAGCAGAAAACAGGTTCTGGTTGCTGGTTTTGATGAAAACTGGTTTCCATACTCATAAGTAACAATCTTGGGGCTGTTGTGGGCACCAATAGTATTGAAAAAACAATGGGTAGGATGTGTACGGTCCAGATTTAATCACGTTTATCGAGGAACGATCCTAACGGTCCTCTAAATCCTATAACTACCCCATTGATTTTGGTTTTCATTTGCACCACATTTCATTTCTGCTTGCTCTCTGAATTCTTGGAGGATCTTGAGCTTTTTGAGAACCTCCTTCTGTCCATAGGACCTCTTGTAAGTGCCTTTTGTGCTTGGTTTAAACTATTTAGCGTTTATAGCCGAAAAGTCAAGCGTTTGCGATAAACGCTTTTACTTTTAAACGGTTAAGCCATTGTTCGCAACAAACATGGCTACGTGACCGTAATTAGGTAGGTGTTAAACCCTCAAAAGGGCACCTCCTAATTACCACGTTTACTTAGTTAAATTGTCGGGTCAAATAAAACTCAAACGGGTTAGTTTTAAATAAAATTCATAACTATTAATATAGAAGCCATAAAATCAGTTTTCTCACTTTAATAACTTGGTAAATATTAGTTGAACATGTCTAAACATGTTCAACCCGACAATTCTAAGTTTAGGCCCGGTTCGGAACCGAAAGTCGCAAAAGTTGACTTTTGCTTTGACTTTCAGTTCTGACCCGATTTAGCTTCATTTAGATATGCCTTAGGATTCCTTAGGACCATGTTATAGGTTAGTATAACCCTCTGAGGTTATACAACTTGGATCCTTAGTTATCCTATTCATTTGCATGTTTCCGTTATATGCTTAAATGTTGACCATTATGCCCTTTTGACCTTAAAACGAGATTTTTGAAAATGTGAGAGGATAGAAACCTTTATTACTAAATTATAAACTTGTCCCTAAAATTTGACATCAGTTTGAGGTCTAGATTAGGAGTTATGCTCATTAGCGTAAATGAAAAGCTTTTTATTAATTAAACGTCGTAATTAGCATAAAGCCTATCTAAACCCAATTTTTGATACCAAACTTTTTACCCACTGATATAATATAATATTTTGGGATTTTTGAAGATTTTTATTTATTTTTAGGCTGAGCATAACATAGGGTTCTAGCTTTGATTAGGTAATTGTCGGTTTTGCCCTTTTGGCCTATAAAATTAGGTTTGCAAATCATTTTGATACCAAACTTTTTTCTACTGATCTTATATGATAAATAAAATATTTTAAGCCTTCTGGAATAATAAAATTATCAGCTTTCATTATAAAACCCGGAAATCGCTTAAAATCGCCTTTTTACGCGTTTTAATTGCAAAGTATGTATTAAAACCAATTTAAATATATAAGACTTGACACCTACTAATATTTTTAGTAAATTTTCATAATTAAATAGTAGGCAAAAGTTTAAACTCAGAATTCTAATTTTGACCTTATTAAAAATTTCACATATATGCAATACCACACTGATATAACTTATTAAAGTAGGTATTTTTGCTGATTATATCAGACCTGAAACCCAGATTTATATTTAAACTCTTTTAAAGCTTTAAAATGACCAAAATACCCCTACGGGGCATAATTTGAGTTTAAATTCGTTTTGGGCATAATGGAAGGTATCCTACTGATATCACAATATATTTAAGGCATATTAAATTAGGGAACCTGTTCATGATTCATTTGGTTACCCGTTACGCACTTTTCGCGTTCGGATCGGTTTATGTAACTAGTTTGCATAAATTAGCCGAAACGGGTCAAACCTTATCATTTTTATCTCAAAATCCAGAATGTGTTTAGTTTACCCATATTATACAAGTTTTTAGACTTGTCGGGTCTAAAACACATTCTAATCCGGTCTTCGCTTAATCGTGCGTTTGAACCATATAGCTTCCTTTAAAACTAACCGGTCTAAGTTTAGGCTTAATTAAGACCCCTTAGGAATCTAATAGGTTATTAAAAACCTTCATTCCAGATTTAGGAGCCCAGTAAAAGCTATCTGCACTTGCTGATTGAATACGGTTGAGATAAATTTGAATATTTGCTCAGGTAAATACTCTTAACTTATTTTCCCTATACGGGCTTGGGATACGGTATTATAATAATACCGCTTGGTCGGGTGTGTAGTCATTTAAATCGGATTGTGATTAATGTATTTATATAACTCGTTTTAATCTGTATTATTTGGTGTATGGCCTTTGGGGGTTAATGACCATGTCCCAGATATCCTTGGCATCATTCAAAGAAATGGCCACGACCTAAGCATGGGGTGTAGGCATACACCTGACAGTTGCATTATGTAAAAACTGGTAATCCACTTAAAGGAATCAACCTTGTGGGCATTATACCTGTGGCGTGTCAGTTAATCATGTCCGGCTCTTCTAACCGGCCCTGACGGACGACAAATAAGTAAAACTGTATACAAGATTATTTTTAAATAATTGTCCCAAGTTATAAAAGATGTTTTGTGCCATGTGCATTCAAACCTATTTTCTTAAACATTTTCAAAATGAGTCAGTTAATTGTATTTACCAGTGTAAACTGACGTATTTTCCAAAAAGGCTAAGTGCAGGTACTAGACGAAATAGGCTGGCTACTCCTGGCATCATTAATAAAGTCTTGCAAGCTCTAGATGTTAAAGTTTGTTGAACAATGATCTTTTATCTTTTGATCCACCTGTGGATCCTTTACAGTCCATTTGTAATACTTTGATATTACTATTTATTCGGTTTGTAATGTGATTCATCTTTTGCTTCCGTTGTGCATTTAAATTGTGTTGTTGACTATGATGATATCAACTACGTCACGATACTCCCCACCGGGCCCACCGGTAATACGTGGAAATATCGGGGTGTAACAGGTTGGCATCAGAGCCAACATTGAGTGAATTAAACACTAGCCTTTTGTGTTTAATCTCAATGACACAGTAGCACATTCCTTGACCTTCTGAGTCTAGACTTAACATAGGAATACTTTCATCTCTATTCGGAGAATTATTGCTTTCAGTTCTATATATCGTTAATTTGTCACCAAGCAAAGAAGCCGTAATGGAAATTCTCCCCATTCGAAGCCTAGGAAAGGCCGAGCTTCGTACTGCGACTAGGATAAACGTGCAACCAAGGAGAAAACATTCGGAAATAAAATGAAGAAGAAACTCCTTTTGCTGAAGTTTGTTTCCTTAGTAAGTCCTTATAAGGGTACACTTATCTTTCAGTCCCTTCGTGGACAACATTATTTCCTTCAAGCCCCGTTTAGGGCAATTCTGTACCTCTTTTGAAATCATTGGAATGTTTTATCCAAAATTCATTATATATGAATATAATATATGAAATATATCAAAATTTTCATTCCTTCTATAAGATCTGCCATTATAATAATACCAAAATCTAAGAAGGACAAGACCTAGCCCATGTGTCATTTTAAGACAGGGCCAAGATGGTAGTTCCTCAATTAGATTCAGATCCTTGTTAACTTCTCAATTTAGGATTGCTCTGCTTTAAATATTAAAAAGAATCTTAAAGGTAAGACCTAGCCTATAAGTCATTTCAGACATGGCCAAGATGGTAAAACCTATTTAAGAGATTCAGATCCTTGTTAACATCTGAAAATATGTTAACACTCCTGACAACAGTGATGAGATAAAATCACACTTGTCATCTTTATTTTGGGGATTTCCAAAACCCCTTATTTAGCCTAAATGATCAATAGGAATCATGGTTAGTAAACGTCGACCATGATGCATACATCAAAACATTCATTTGGAATGTATGCCTACAGGCAAAGGCGTGTACATGGAAAAGATAGTTTTATTTCATAACTTCTTGTCAAAACAATGAACTATGAAATTTTCCGATCCAAAGGATCATTGATTATGTTTTAAAATTTCCCTAGTGACAAGGCCTTTGTGCCATCAAAAAGTCCTCTGGAACAAGCTCTTGTGCTATATAAAATGTCGGTACGACATTGACAGTCGTGACTTATGCCCCCTGTCTAATAAATATGAAGGATTATATTCCGTTTAAACGCCAAGGATGGTTTATTTAAAAACCTAGGCAAAACATAATCAAATAAATTTAATACTATCTATTGGCCTATATGGTTTATTTGCACCGTGGCTATTTAATCATCAAATTTGACAATTCACTATATAATTAAACAAATTATTACTACTTGGTCTGTAGCCTTCAAAACTTCACCATGGCTGACTCATCTGAAGCTCACAATCATCCAGTCGATCAGAATAATAATGCAAGACTGAACTTAACGGGCACTGAGTTACAGGATATGTTAGATACAGCAGTAAACAAAGTCGTGGACCGAGTATTAAAGGATCATAAGCGAAAGTGCGATAATACCCCAAATAAGGGTTACAAAAAGGGTAAGGCCGGTTCAAACCAGTCCAAGCCAAATGAGGCAAAACCCAAATGTAAAACCTGCGATAAGCAGCACTTCGGAAAATGTTTCCGTGAACAGACCAGGGGATGTGGCATCTGTAAGGAGATGGATCACAGAACCCATGAATGCAAGGACTTGAAGGACGCCACATGCTATGGTTGTGGCGAGAAGGGCACATAAAGACCCGCTGCCCAAAGAAGGCGACTAAAGGGAAATGCACTTTAGAGTCACATGCTAAGCCTTGTGGAATGTGTAATAAAGAAGGGCACACAACTTTGGGGTGCCAAGACATAAAGGACGCAACCTGCTATGGTTGTAATGAAATAGGGCACATCAAAACTAATTGCCCAAATAAAACCAAGAAGCCTGGGGAGGCTAAGAAGACCAAAGCTGGGGGCTCTCAAATGAATACTCTGGAAACCGTTCAGGACGACAATGTCACAACAGGTACTTTCATTATCAATGATGTTTATGCTAGAGTATTATATGATTTCGGTGCAGATAAGTCTTTCGTAGATAATAGATTTGGTAAATTTTTAAATCTGCCTGTCAAAACTCTAAACGTTAAGTATGAAGTAGAATTAGCCGATGGTACCTCAGAGACTTCTTCAGCAATATTATATGGATGTTTTATATCCATTAGGAATCATTCTTTTCCGTTGTCCTTGTTTCCGTTAAAATCAGAGGGACTCGATATAGCAATAGGAATGGATTGGTCGTCTTATAACCAAGCCCATATTGTATGTGATAAGAAGCAAGTAGTTATCAAGACTCCTTATAGTGAGCCTTTTGACAATTCAAGGAGACACATGGTACGGATTTCCTAAACACTTGTTGAATTTGGTATTTAATACCAAGTTTCGAGTATGGAAAACTCAGAAAAGACAAATAGCAGTCGCAATGCTTGAGGGGCGACAAATGTTAACGGTGCATCAAATGTGAACCTCAATGTTAATGGAGTTAATCTCCAAAACTGTAATTAACACAGCTGTTAGAAAGGCTATGAGAAAAGTCATGAAAAGGTTCAAGAAGCCGAATGCTGTTTGCTCTAAAACACATGTCGCTGCTCATGAGAAGAGCTTTATTCAGACTTCATATGCAAAGAATAAACTAAACAAAATCATATATGGCAAGGAGCCCCATCCATTTTTAGGATGTACTTAAAAGTACTTCGTCTCTTGGAAGTCAAGAGACTTCAATAGTAAAAAGGGGCCATCAATTGCGGGAAATTGTTGGATGAAGTAGAAACCATAAGGTGTATCAGCAGTTATGCTGGAAAGGACACGGTGAGGTATGCATCACAGTCATTCGATGGCAATACCCTTAATTAGTGAGGACATTAATGAAGCCCACAAGAAAGATCCTCTTATACATTGTGGGATGGTCCAAGTTTTAAGGACCTTATTAGAAAAACCTATTATCCGCATCACGAAATGGAAAAAGATGGAATAAAAATTTTCTGACTCTCACCATAAAAGTTCTAGACGGTCGACAGTATGTTAAAATTTTTAATTTTCATTGGTTGAAATAGTACCCTATTCCATTTACCCAAAATCTAAGCTTAATGCAAATAATTATTGGTAGTTAGCAACGGCAATAAGAGGGCACATTAAGGATTCAAAGCCTGCTTATTATAAATCCATTATGGATCTACCTCAGCTACTCACGTTATATAGATTAAGAAACAACCAGTCAAAGCTGAGTCCGCCCTAAAATTTGTCAAAGATCTTACAGCTAAGTTTAAAAGGATTAAGAATGGAGGCGTTTAACCCTCCTGATGAATGATTAGAGGCAGTTCACATTAATAATGACACCAGATAAATCCCTTATTGTGATTTTATTGCTAGGAGATACGTTTGGTTTCAGGTGCTACTGAGTCTCTCATAAGACCATAAGCTTAGCAAACTTTTAGAAATTTTTCCGTAAGAACCTCAAAAATTAAGTGTAAGGTGAAACTTACAGGCGAAATCATAAGAACCATTTCTTTTGTTCATGTCAGAAACCTTCAGTCGTAGAATTCTAGAAGTATCCTTTCTCTAGATGTAGTACGTCAGCATATGTAGTTGATATCTCTTTGATCTCTATCGATTGCGAATACCAGACGGTATGACAAAAGCACCACATGAGGATTGATGTATCTTAATAAGTTCCATAGATTGTTTCCATGCATGATCAGTATGGAGGTTTAATGCATGGAACCATAAGGATATTCCAATGGTCATATGATACTAAAGTCAGCTAATGGTATTCAAAGAAGATATCCAGAATGGAATTGTCCAAGTAAATGTCTCCGATTAAGGAATTCGTGGACTCGTAATATAAACGTGTCACTTATCTGACACATACTATGATAGATGAACTGGAGCCTGAGATTTGGAAAATCTTTGTAACCTCCTTGTACCTTGGTTATCTTCTCCAAAGATTACCCTATTTACCTTCTGAGAGGCAAGTAGAGTTAAGATTAACATCCCGCTTAGGGCTGCAGTATTGTAAAGACTCCATGTTGATTATCGAATAATCGAATCCCTGATTAAGTGAGTTTTAAGATAGAGGTTCATAAAGCCTAATTCATCATTTTGGGAAGTTCGGTATTGTTAATTAAAAAAAAAACGGTTCATTTTGCTTATGCAATGATTATCGTAACCCTATTTAGGCAACAATTAAGAATCGCCATCAGCTGCCCATGATCGTCGATTTGTTCGACTAACTGTAAGGATTAGCTATCCCTTAAGATTGGTTTTAAGCTATAGTTGGAATAACCATCTCACCATAAATATGCATTTTTATAATAGATGTTATATAAATATCAAGGCTGCTTCTTTGGAGACCTTGCATAGATGGAATGTTAAACATCTATTGTTAGACAAAAGATTAGTAAGTCCAATTATCAGGATCTAAAAGTTGCCTTGGAAACAACAAATAAGATCATACAAATCCATAATCATCTGTAAGTTGCCAGTAATCGGCAGAAAAAAATTTAGGATTGATGAAAGTCGCAACCCTCTTAAGTCCTTAATAAGGAATAAGGTTCAATCGAAGGTATCGCCCTAAGAGGGGTGTGCTAAATTTTAATTTATCAGGGTGAGTTAATCCCTGGATACATAGGAACATTCGGGGAATCGAATGTATCAAGATCAAATATCTTATAAGCTAAAACCTATGTAAGGAGCTTGGCGGAGCTCGTAATGCATTACACACTAATGATTTAAGGATGTGCTTCACCAGTAAGTCGAGAAGCATTATCACATAATGATATGCAGACTTGTGATGTGATGAGAAACCTGTATCGATTGAGGATCGACAGGTTAAGAAGCTCCAAAAAGGATACATGTACATATTATAGAGGTCAACTTGGGAGCTTGGAGAGGCTCCAGATATGCTGTAGAAGTTAAGTCCATTATGCGACAAAAAGTACTTCCAGCATTTTAGCAAATCTCGAGGTAGAGATTTATTTTAAGGGGGTGAGGATGTAACACCTCGTAAAATCGCGTCCAATGATGTATTGACACGTGTAATAAACCCTAATGAAGTCAAACATTGAATTTAAGGGACTAATTTTTCAAAAAATCGAAAACCTTGGTTATGAAAGGACTGGAAGAGTTAGCATACCTAAAATAAGTTTCTAAATAACCTCTTATGATATTTATATTCACAAATGAGCCACTTGATGATCAAGCGTATCCGTTTGCGTAATTAATTGAAAGTTTGCGCAATGAAGGGTTAAAAGCGTCAACATGTTAATTCTTACCTCTGAGTGACCTCTTAACAAACCGGGAGCTTCATGATATTTGTTTATACTCTCGGGAATGCCAATTCTTGGCCATCTAAGGTTTTATGCCTATAAGTAAAGTTACGCGCAACTTTGCAAGTTAGAGGGACTAAAAGTGTCAATATGTTTAATTATACCTCTGAATGAACTTTTAGCGAACCTGAAGCATCGTGATGTTTAATAATACTCTCAAGAATGCCTAATATGGATTAGATGAGGCTTCGATGCTATTAAACGATGATATGTGCAAGTTTGCGCATTAGAGGGACCTAAAGCGTCAACTTTTGAATCTACGCCTTTTGGAGACCATTTAAGCGATCGAGAGCGTAGCAATAATTAAAATCATGCTTGGGAATGCTCATTATGGGCCTTGGAAGGCTTGGATGTCATTAAACGACATTTCGCGCTACTTTGTGCGATTAAAGGACTATTTGCGTCAAACTGCAAAAGTATGTCGATTCGTATGGTAACGGACCTTCTGGAATATGACCATGAGTTAAACATGCCCTAATTATCCTTTATATATCTTAGATATAGGCTTAGAGGTGTTTGGTGCGCAAAAATAAACTTCTAAGTCAAGCAGGGACTAAAAGTGTCAAAAAGTGCAAAAGTTTGAATTTTCACGCATATCTTACGTTCCAAATGTATCCGGGCATCCAAAAATTTATGTAACCACTAAAATATTTTATTTTAGTGTTCGGCATGATAAAATTCCATTCGTCGCGTAATTTGGGTCGTTTTTCGGGTCCGTTCGTGTTTCGTCGTAATTATACGAACAACGTGACCGTACGGCCAAACGAACCGACATCCGACATGTTTTTGAGCATGTTTCATGTCCCTCATTTCTAGGCATCAATGTAGAGCCTTGGGAATGGCTTAACGGGCCTTAAACGTGCCTAAAATGACCTTAATTGCTCACAGGGACCAATTCTGTAATTTCTGGAACTATGTTTGCTGGTTTGGACTTGCAGGCGGGGCACATATACTACCTAGGTCCCCTACGCGGGCCGCGTGAGGTGATCAGAAGCAGAAAACAGGTTCTGGTTGCTGGTTTTGATGAAAACTGGTTTCCGTACTCACAATTAACAATCTAGGGGCTGTTGTGGGCACCCATATTATTGAAAAAACAATGGGTAGGTTGTGTACGGTCCAGATTTAATCACGTTTATCGAGGAACGATCCTAAGGGTCCTCTAAATCCTATAAATACCCCATTGATTTTGGTTTTCATTTGCACCACATTTCATTTATGCTTGCTCTCTAAATTCTTGGAGGATCTTGAGCTTTTTGAGAACCTCCTTCTGTCCATAGGACCTCTTGTAAGTGTCCTTTCGTGCTTGGTTTAAATTATTAAGCGTTTATAGCCGAAAAGTCAAGCGTTTGCGATAAACGCTTTGATTTTTAAACGGTTAAGCCATTGTTCGCAACAAACATGGCTATGTGACCGTAATTAAGTAGGTGTTAAACCCTCAAAAGGGCACCTCCTAATTACCACGTTTACTTAGTTAAATTGTCGGGTCATATAAAAGTCAAACGGGTTAGTTTTAAATAAAATTCATAACTATTAATATAGAAGCCATAAAATCAGTTTTCTCACTTTAATAACATGGTAAATATTAGTTGAACATGTCTAAGCATGTTCAACCCGACAATTCTAAGTTTAGGCCCGGTTCGGAACCGAAAGTCGGAAAAGTTGACTTTTGCTTTGACTTTCAGTTCTGACCCGATTTAGCTTCGTTTAGATATGCCTTAGGATTCCTTAGGACCATGTTATAGGTTAGTATAACCCTCTGAGGTTATACAACTTGGATCCTTAGTTATCCTATTCATTTGCATGTTTCCGTTATATGCTTAAATGTTGACCATTATGCCCTTTTGACCTTAAAACGGGATTTTTGAAAATGTGAGAGGATAGAAACCTTTATTACTGAATTATAAACTTGTCCCTAAAATTTGACATCATTTTGAGGTCTAGATTAGGAGTTATGCTCATTAGCGTAAATGAAAAGCTTTTTATTAATTAAACGGCGTAATTAGCATAAAGCCTATCTAAACCCAATTTTTGATACCAAACTTTTTACCCACTGATATAGTATAATATTTTGGGATTTTTGAAGATTTTTATTTATTTTTAGGCTGAGCATAACATAGGGTTCTAGCTTTGATTCGGTAATTGTCGGTTTTGCCCTTTTGGCCTATAAAATGAGTTTTACAAATCATTTTGATACCAAAACCTTTTTCTACTGATCTTATATGATAAATAAAATATTTTAATCCTTCTGGAATAATAAAATTATCAGCTTTCATTATAAAACCCGAAAATCGCTTAAAATCGTCTTTGTACGCGTTTTAAACGCATAGTATGTATTAAAACTAATTTAAATATATAAGACTTGACACCTGCTGATATTTTTAGTAAATTTTCATAATTAAACAGTAGGCAAAAGTTTTAAACTCATAATTCTAATTTTGACCTTTAAAGCTTATGTGAAATTACCAAAATGCCCCTTCGGTGCATAGGTTGGTTATAATTAATAAATTTCACATATATGCAATACCACACTGATATAACTTATTAAAGTAAGTATTTTTACTGATTATATCAGACCTGAAACTCAGATTTATATTTAAACTCTTTTAAAGCTTTAAAATGACCAAAATACCCCTACGGGGCATAATTTGAGTTTAAATTCGTTTTGGGCATAATGGAAGGTATCCTACTGATATCACAACATATTTAAGGCATATTAACTTAGGGAACCTGTTCAAGATTCATTTGGTTACCCGTTACGCACTTTTCGTGTTCGGATCGGTTTATGTAACTAGTTTGCATAAATTAGCCGAAACGGGTCAAACCTTATCATTTTTATCTCAAAACCCAGAATGTGTTTAGTTTACCCATATTATACAAGTATTTAGACTTGTCGGGTCTAAAACACATTTTAATCCGGTCTTCGCTTAATCGTGCGTTTGAACCGTATAACTTCCTTTAAAACTAACCGGTCTAAGTTTAGGCTTAATTATGACCAGTTAGGAATCTAATAGGTTATTAAAAACCTTCCTTCCAGATTTAGGAGCCTATTAAAAGCTATCTGCACTTTCTGATTGAATACGGTTGAGATAAATTTGAATATTTGCTCAGGTAAATACTCTTAACTTATTTTCCCTATACGGGCTTGGGATACGGTATTATAATAATACCACTTGGTCGGGTGTGTAGTCATTTAAATCAGATTGTGATTAATGTATTTACATAACTCGTTTTAATCTGTATTATTTGGTGTATGGCCTTTGGGGGTTAATGACCATGTCCCGGATATCCTTGGCATCATTCAAAGAAATGGCCACGACCTAAGCACGGGGTGTAGGCATACACCTGACAGTTGCATTATGTAAAAACTGGTAATCCACTTAAAGGAATCAACCTTGTGGGCATTATACATGTGGCGTGTCAGTTAATCATGTCCGGCTCTTCTAACCGGCCCTGACGAATGACAAATAAGTAAAACTGTATACAAGATTATTTTTAAATAATTGTCCCAAGTTATAAAAGATGTTTTGTGCCATGTGCATTCAAACCTATTTTCTTAAACATTTTCAAAATGAGTCAGTTAATTGTATTTACCAGTGTAAACTGACGTATTTTCCAAAAAGGCTAAGTGCAGGTACTAGTCTATAATATATTAAAAAGGAGAAGTGATGTACAAGAATGTAATTTTACATTGCATCCAACTTTTAAAGCAATATGTACAATTAATAAAAGCTTGTTTTGTAAGGGTAAAATTGTAAAGAGGTGAATATTTTAAGACGCTGCAAGGGTATAAGAGTAAATTCAAGGAACAACCATACTCACATGCTCAAATTCCTTTCCATCGCTGCCCTTAAAGAAACCTAATCGACATTCCTCTGAATCAAACCGAAGATTGAATGCTACGCAAATGAAAGGTGAAACGGTGGGAAGCAATCAATCATGATTTGAGATATAAACTTGCAGATACAAGATACAGGGAGTCAGGGACGGATCATTTTCTCTTTCCTTTCCAAACCTCTGGATCGCGTCTTCCGAATTCCACATCTGCAACCACAAAAGGGCTCTTTAAAGTCACTGTTTCACCCTTTCACTAACCCTAAATCCTCTTCGTTTGGTCTTCATAAGGTGCTATCCAAGATCAAATTAAAGATAAGGCAAGGTCTTAGGTCAGGCTTCAAATAAGGAAATCGATTATCATCAGATCAGGTTAACAACAAACGCTATCACATATTCAATATCTTTATTCTGCAGTTGCTTGGATACGAACAGGTGAAGCAGTAAGTCGTTATGATTGATTTTGTGTTTCTCTAGGGTTTTTTGTATTCAGTGGATCTACATCAATGATCAACTAGGTTTGAATTTTTGGAACTTCACTTTTTGCAACGCTTTTGTTTCACCATTATGATTTTAATTTTTTTTGGATCTTTTTTTAATTTTGTTCCACCAGGTTCGATTTCTGCTCAGATGGAACGATTTAATTTTGGATGTGGCTGATTAAAGTTGAATCATCATTGTATATAAATGGTTTGCAAAACGTCTCTATGGTGATTCTCATTACTTTGCTTTGCTCATTATTTGCATTGTGTTTAGTACTTTAGTTGCAAAACTACGTGAATTGAATTTGAGACTGAAGTGGAGATGTGGCGTTTAGAAGGAAGGAATGGAGGATCCTTGGATAGCAGATGGTGAATTTAGCATTTGGGTCTCAATCGGGTAAGTTTTTAAGATTATCTCAAGGTTTCATGTTCTTTTGTGCATCATGTAATGTTGTGATCTATATAAATGTAGGTGTAAATACTATCATTTGTAATCTAATGTGTATATGCATCTAATATGATCATAGCTTTTCCTGATCTAGATGATAATTCGGCATCGTTTTGCTTTTGGGTTTACTAAAGGGTGATTTACTGGTATGTAGGAAGAGTTGGGCATTGGATAAGTGCTTGTAAACGTTCAGACTTGAAAGCCGACAGTGAACAAAATCATTTAAATCACAAATGTTTTTATTCTTTATATTTTGAATTTATTTACTTATTATTCTTGTTATCTGCAGATGCTTTAGTTAATTCGCTTAGGAAACTTATATTAGGAGGTGACGAATATGGGTCGAGATTTGAATATGTGAACAGGAACTTAGAAAGAATATTGAAAATGGAGTTGATCTTGGATCCCCTAATGGAATATTGTTTAACGGGCTTGCCCATATCGATATGTTAATAGCATTGTTACTGATGGTATTACATATCAGATGATAAATGTTGAACCAATATGTTCTTGAGGTTATTTAAGCATAAAGTTTAAAACTTTTGAGCGTTTTGTACGAATTCAACTTGAAACCAACAAGAAAGTCCTAATATTAAATTTCATTTGACTTTAATCCATATCAGGAAGCAAGACAGTTGGATGTAACGAAGGGAAAGAATAAAACAAGGCCCCCTACAGACTATTTGGGTGATGCTTTGGGGATTGCTCAGCATCATGATGCTGTTAGTGGTACTTCTCAACAACATGTGGCTAATGATAATGCAAAACGACTCTCAATAGGTCAAAAGGAGGTACAAATTAATTCTATTTTTAATATTGTAAATAAAATTTCTTACTTTTTTTTTTACCCAACATGGAAACTGGATAGAAATACAATTTGATTTCTTGCAGGCTTAAGTAAATACCATTTGATTTCTTGCAGGCTGAAGTGGTAGTTGTAGAATCAATAGCTTGCATGGTATCACCAAAACCTGGATGTTCAAGTTCAGCAACCAAATTTCATCAAGTACCGATGCAATATATATTTATTGAGGTCAAATTCATTGTAAGTTCACTGTCATATCCAGTTGATCAATGAGAGCTACAATATAATTTTGTTAAATAAACAAAATAAAACACAGATGTGTGTGTATTATTACTTGAAGTTCGCTGGTGCGAAAACTCCGACCCAATCACCATCAGTTAGTTCTGCCGACACCACATACATGGTGACCCACTTGATGGCATTCTTGAATATATTTTGTAAGTTTCTTATTATTATCTTAAGATAAAATATCATTACCTGTTTTTTACCCCATTTTGGACGTAATTTGAGTGACTTATACTCTGCTTTAACAAGATGTATGTCGCTTGTTACGATAATACCCGTTCGTCTTGGACCCGGGTTCGGCTCCCACTCTTCCCATTATTTTCTGCGGCATCCATGTGAAGGACGAATACGGGTGGTGCCGGTCCGTCTTGGATGGGATGCGAGGTTTTACCGATTGGTGGTATCTATGAAAAAGACCAGGGTTTTTCCTGTTTTGGTAATAATTAACATTCAACGCGCCCTGGTTTATTTTTTAATTGTTTCTAGCTAACACGGGGATTGATAAAAACAATGCTTTTGTGGGATTATATGCAGCTGATTTACTTCGTCTAGATTCTTCTAGCTCAGATGACATTGAGAAGCTTGCTATTAGTCAACTTTTTGAGGCATGTTTTTTTCTATCCTTATAACTTCATATTGTTTGCTTTGGTTGTTTTTTTTCGTTTCGAGGTTTTTTTTTAACTTTAAGTTCTACCTCATTTTTAGGAAGCCAATTCACATGATATAATATTTCTTGTGTTTTACCTAGTAGGTGCTCGGGAGCTTTTGAGTGCTCCAACAAGTGACACATTATCATCTTCATATGGCAGTAAATAGAGAGAGATGCAAAAGAACGGAGAAGTTGTTAGCTTTCGACAAAAGACATACATATCTGCAAATCACGGATAGAGGTGGAAATGCCATTTCAACCCATTAATACGAGAACGGGTCACATTTAGCATCTGATATCATTATTGTTAATAAGGTTGAGGATAAACCTACTTTTGATTTTTGATGAAAATTTCTTATGATTAAATAACCTGGCTCTTCATATTGAAATTCTATACGTTGTTTGCATGTTTATGATCTTATAGGTTCTACGGCTGTTTTTTCTTAACTGGAATAAATTGTTAGAACCTTGGTATGGGTCGTGGTTCGTAATAGACATCATAATTAAGTCTAATATCAGTCGGGACATCCGCCGCAACGCGCGGGCTTTCCCACTAGTTTTCCAAAAAGGCTAAGTGCAGGTACTAGACGAAATAGGCTGGCTACTCCTGGCATCATTAATCAAGTCTTGCAAGCTCCAGATGTTAAAGTCTGTTGAACAATGATCTTTTATCTTTTGATCCGCATGTGGATCCTTTACAGTCCGTTTGTAATACTTTGATATTACTATTTATTCGGTTTGTAATGTGATTCATCTTTTGCTTCCGCTGTGCATTTAAATTGTGTTGTTGACTATGATGATATCAACTACGTCACGATACTCCCCACCGGTAATACGTGGAAATATCGGGGTGTGACACAAAAACTATCCCTACTTATTCATATCTAACTTAAATTAAAAATCCCATGGAATTTTGGGTGTTACAAATCTACCCCCTTAAAGGAGGTTTCGTCCCTGAAACCTTTCACAATTTGTACTCCTACCATTTCACTATATTCATTCAAAGGGCATACTATAACACCCATACATTCGGGCTCTTTGGCTAACGGTGTTATTCTTAAATAAACATAATGGCAGGTATTGCACCTACCTTCTTAAGTTAAGCATTATACTTTCATAATCACATAAAAGTCGGAGTCTTATCATGAGATCTTAATAGTGTCGCTTCCATTTTAATAATGCTAGCTACTAGCACAGTTCATAGTTAGCGGTTCATTTGTTGAATTCATTCAAGGTGCATACTATTGCAAGAACATACTCGCGATCGTATCAAGTTTACGGTTTACTTCTACCTTTCTAATTAAGTATAGGACTTTTATGCGTTTACCCATCATGTCGGTTTAATGAATTTTCCTTCTCACACATGTTTCACTCACGATTCTTCATTCTAGCATTAATCACATAAGTTCCTCTCCTTCATTTCCTTAGTTCATATTCAATCTACCAAGTCACGCTTATGATTCATGAGTTAGACGTTTTACTCACCAAGAGTTCGATCGTTCTTTCCTATAAAATGGATGATTAGCACCTTTCATTCTCATTCTTTCGAGTATGGCGTTAATTAAATCATCTTGTTTACATACTAGTCATTTCTAGATTCTTTTTAAAACTGTAGATCATTTGACTTATTCATAGGGGGTTAATACATGACCATTTTCTAACACATTAATTTCCCTTATCCTTCTAATTCATAACAGGTCGATACATAACCATTCCTTAGCATACTATTTTCCACTCGGTCCTTCATTGCATTTAGTGTTGAATCACCTATGTTCTTTCGAAACCCTTACTACTAGTATTCTACTCTACACTTTGCGTTTCTTACGTAATACTTTTCAACTTTAGCAAATAAATTTTTACCGACATCTGCAATTTGACTCTTCAAAGCCAACTGCCAATCAGTACCTAATGTATACTAGTATCATAGTATGCGTTGTACTCACTTTCCGTTCGAACATTCTTACAAAAATTATTTCATTATTTTAACATTTTCTTGCAAAAACCCTTCATCCACGTCCATACCCGAGCCATTCACTTGGGTCATAACCGTCATTCATTCTAACTCTCAAAAGTCAATTTAATAACATGTCTAACATGTAACTCATTTCAAAGCTTACATCTTTCAACTAAGGTTCCTTGCCACTACAATAGCTTTCCTCGGTTTTATCTACTTGGCAAATCAATTACTTCGTACTAAACTTTACTAATACCTGCTTAGCAACTATCACTTACTTCGTTTAACTTGTCTGGAATTCCAATTGTAAAATACATTCTGACCACATGTCTACCAACTACCCATTTCTGGCACATGCCTCTCTAGTCGAGCTATAAGCCCCTACTTAAAAGAAAACATAACCTTTGTACATACCTTGCACGAATTAAAACCTTTGACTCGTTATCCATAACTTACGACGGTTATTCCATTCCAATTACGCTTACCTATAAGCATAAAGCTTGTCAAAACATTAATTACAAGGTTTAAATGGCGATTACAATTTGACCCGCAAGACTAATTCGTCCCTTTAACCATTCTTGCATACAAACATATTTGCACATATACATATTCACACACACACACACACACACACACACACATATATATATATATAAATTTAAGACGTAACTTGGATAATATCCGCTTTTTAAAGAACATTTACTTGCTTAATCTGTAATTACCTTCACATTCAAACTTTTTATTCTCATCATTCGTTCCCTTCTATGCTTCGAATCCGTCGCGCGGTTTCTAGCATATCATTCATTCTTTCATTCTTTTCATACTTCGAATCCATCTCGCAGATTCTAACATATCATTCATGCTTTCATTCCTTTCATGTTTCGAATCCGTCTCGCGAATTCTAACATATCATTCATACTTCCATTCCTTTCATGTTTCGAATCCATCTTGCGGATTCTAACATATTATTCATACTTCTCATGTGTATTTGGTACTTTCAAAATCCTGAAAGTCCTACATTTCCCTTCACCCTCACGTCCACCTAATACCTAATTCTAACGGATATACCTGTAACAATTATCACGATCACACGAACGTCATATGTTTCTTGTGTACTGGCCAGGTACATAATCCACATACTAGTTTCGTGTCTTCGTGTAAACGTCACTTTATGTCCGAAGAATCACGTTTAAGCATGTGTAACATTTTCAAAACTTCATTACCATTCTAGTATTATATTTCATTTAAAATCTTTCCTCCACTTGATAGATTTTACCATTAAATACACCCACATGTTAAATTTTACGTACCTGGGTCAATTTGTCTTATTGCATGCCTTGGTGCCGGTCCTAGACCGCATTCACAAATTATCCTCCCAAGCAATTATGCGTACCTTACACATAACATACTGTTAGTTTCCTTCAACTACATACTTAAGTACATACTTACCTTCGCTTCTACCTTTAGATCTTGATCGAGTCTCTGATTGTACGGGTTCCTTGTCACAAGAGCACACAGGTTTGAGTTAAAGTATTTACCTCCTCATACTTAATTTCCCTCAAACCAGGGCTCTGATACCAACTTGTAACACCCAGATTTCCTAATCCGAAAAGTAATATTATCATACTATTATTTAACAAAATTCGGGCATGACCCGTTCGTATTATGAACAATTCCCTGTATGATCAACTTGTAAGAACTTAAATACGACACAGCAGAAAATATGAGCCAAAAATTTCGTTCTTAAAAAGTCATATTAACTACATGAAGACCTAATTACAAATTGTAATTCATTCATTAGAAAGGATTCACAATGTTACATTATATCAAGGCTTCATGACCTATTTAAAACAAACTATGTGACCTTTCTTTCCCGTACAATCCTTGCTCTAAACTCGATCTATGTCTGCTTCACTTCGCTAGTGGTAGAGAAAACCCGTACAATACCTGTGGACACCACATACAACTTAACCGTTAGTCTTTAATACATCGCACAAAATCAAACTATGTAATAGAAGTTCATAAAGCGTTCCATGAAGTAAACATGGAATTGTCCAAGCGTATATCTTAAATATCTTTAATCCAAATCCTTTTTCAGTTCTTCATGAACCCAACAATCTCATACCTGCATTACATTCAAAACTCAAAGCACATCATTAGTAATCGTAAGTACTCCGACGCCTTGATAACGTTCATACGTATAACTTTAGCATCGTATATTCATACGCACATGCATTCACACTTACGCGCCTATTATCATATATGCCTATATGCAAACGTACCTTTATACATGTCTACGACCCTACCTACACACAAACAATCATTTACGAATTTATATACACTAGCTCATGCTTACCACTTCATACACGTACGCTTATGCCGAAACAACATATTCACAACTTAACATAATACAAGCGATATACAAACGACCTACGTGCCTACTAGATTCCTAAACATATTTACTTAAATATTTTCTTACACTAATACGAAAACAAATCCATTCTTTCACTAACCGACGACCCTTAACATCTCTTATATCTAAAATCAATCCTTAACATAAGTTATGAGACCTTGGAACACCATTTAGACGAGTCCAATATATAAAACAACAAAAATCCAACAAATTGCCTGCAACACGGTCTCTCGCGGGCAGCGTAAGCCTTGGCTTACTTCTTCGCGGGGCGCGACAGCTCCACCGTAAACTACGGTGGCTACCGTATCTTACGGTGGCCATAAAATCTTTACGGTGAGATACTACTGCCTTACGGTGGCCATGAAGACTTCAGAACCTATCATAGCTTATGGTGGCTACCGTAAGCTACGGTAGTGCCCAGCTCAACCTCCATTTTAATTATTTAAGCTAGCATATCAAGACCAATTTACATCCGAAATAGTTGAAACTTGTTTCTAATTATCCGTAAAATTATTCCTTACATAACTAACTAAAAGCCCCTGCCCCGGGACCTTAATCTACCCGAGTTTCCTTAATAATGCGTTACTTGCACAATTATTCGACCCATTCAAGACTTAATCAAACATCTCACGCGTTTGCACTTAAAACTAGCATAATGTTAATACCATGACACTTTTACTTTAACCAGATATATATATAATTAACTTAATGTTATAATATTGGATGACAAAATAGAAAAAAGTGTTGTGAATCATTATTTTCAAATAATGTGGATGACAAGTCAAATAATGTGGATGAAAAAAATGAATTGCTTCACTGTAAATAGGACACACATCTTCTTCATTCAATGCTCTAACCTATACACAACAATAGCTTTGTTTCATATCTTTCAAGTTCATTTTTGAGTTTTAATCAAGAGAAATATTAGATGTAATATGATTGTGATAGAAGAGAAGAATAGAGAAAGATATATAAAGGAAGTTTTGATCTCAATCTCTTAAGTTTTATAATACGTTATCAGCACGAAGCTCTAGACAAGAACGAAGCTCTAGACAAGCACAAGGTTCTAGCCAAGGAAACGTTCAAGCAATTATAATCAAAGTAAGTGTTTGATTAATTTATATAAACTATAATTGTTATGATAAATGTAATATTTCTTTTATACCGTGGGATTGTTTTCCTTTAGGAGACTCAGTTATCCAGACACTCCTATCATAAAAACATCTAAATCCCATACTTAATAATAAAATGAGTACGAGATACCTATTGCTATGGGAATATAATAACTATGGGACTACTAACAATCTAAATCAGTGCAGAGAACCTCATACATAATAACTTGGGACTACTAACAATCAAAATTTCATTTATGCACCTAACATTTACATTTAGGAAAATTGGTAATTAATAAACCAACCTTTGCCCCATTGGTAATTAATAATCCTACCTACATAATTGGTAATTAATAATCCTACGTTTCAATATGTTGGTACTCAATAGACCTCCGTTAGTTTTTTTTAACTGAAGTTAGTTTTTAAGTTTTATTTGTTACACAAACAGTCCCTGTAGTTATAATTTACTAGTTTTAAGTTTTATTTATTACACAAACAGTCCCTGTAGTTATAAAAAAAATCATAAAAATCCTAAAAAATCAAAAAAATTCAAAAAAAACATAAAAATTCTAAAAAAATCATAAAAATTCCAAAAAATCAAAAAAATCATATAAAATCATAAAAATTCAAAAAAGCAAACGTTTCGACGCGAACCGTTTCGAACCGTACCACCACCACCACCACCGCCACCGCACCGCCGCCACCACCGCCACCACCACCGCCACCACCACCGCCACCACAGCACCGCCACTACCACCGCCACCACCGCACCGCCGCCACCACCGCCACCACAGCACCACCACCACCACCACAGCACCGCCACCACCACCACCACCGCCACCACCACCACCACCGCACCGCCGCCACCACCACCACCACCGCCACCACCACCACCACCACCACCACCGTTTTTGAAACGATACGGGTCGAAAACGGTCCGAGTCGAAACGGTACGCGTCGAAACGGTACGGGTCGAAACGGTACGGGTCGAAACGGTACGGGTCGAAACGGTACGGGTCGAAACGGTACGCGTCGAAACGGTCCGGGTCGAAACGGTCCGGGTCGAAACGGTCCGGGTCGAAAACGGTTCGGGTCGAAACGGTACGCGTCGAAACGGTACGGGTCGAAACGGTACGGGTCGAAACGGTCCGGGTCGAAACGTTTGCTTTTTTTTGAATTTTTTGAATTTTTATGACTTTTTATGATTTTTTATGATTTTTTGATTTTTTTTGAATTTTTTTGATTTTTTTTGATTTTTTTAGAATTTTTTTGATTTTTTTAGAATTTTTAAGATTTTTTAGAGTTTTTTTGATTTTTTAGGATTTTTATGATTTTTTTTATAACTACAGGGACTGTTTGTGTAATAAATAAAACTTAAAACTAGTAAAATATAACTACAGGGACTGTTTGTGTAACAAATAAAACTTAAAAACTAACTTCAGTTAAAAAAAACTAACGGAGGTCTATTGAGTACCAACATATTGAAACGTATGATTATTAATTACCAATTCTGTAGGTAGGATTATTAATTACCAATGGGGCAAAGGTTGGTTTATTAATTACCAATTTTCCTTACATTTATGTTATCTAACATTTATTTATGCACCTAATATTTATATTTATGTTATCCAACATTTATTTTCTAATGTTTAATAACGTTTATTTATGTTATAAAACTGGCCTAAAAGCATTTTGTGTGATAGAGACTTAGGCTCCTTTTGAGCTCCTTTATTGCAGTTTCTTTAAGGAAAAAGAAATAAAACAAAACTGGTGGGGCCTATATCATAATAATTCGTTCGAATTATTTCATTTACTGTGCGCTACTGTGCGCGTCGTTGTCATCCACATTCATAATAATTTATTTATTATTGTGCATACTAATTATATATATATATATATCCGTAAAAATGGCTATGGATATTTTATTATAAAATTACCAATTATTAATATCATCACTGTTGTTATCGGAACCATTTAGAAGTGATACTCAGCACGTTACCCACGATACCTACCGAATCTAATATTAGTTTAAACATTTTGTTTGTTACCGAAATTTTCAAACCTAATACAGTAAAACTATTTTCAAGGTGTATCATTGAAGCCTTAACCAAGCGTATTGTGTAAGCTTAATTTTTATCTATATAAGTAACCCACCACTCATGTAAATCCTCAAACCAACTGAACTTCTGATATAGTTCGACACATACCCAAAACAACTCATACTCAAATTCTATTTTTTAAGATCTCAAACAAAGCCCAATATTACTATCATGAGTCTTCATTTTTCTACTCGTGCACACGCTGAATCTTCAAACGCAGCAGAAATTCGTGCCCAGATCGAAGTCCATAAATTTCTTCAGTTTAGGGATGCACGCACCCATACGAAATGTCTAACCCTTAGGAGGCTTAAAGTTAATACTATTAATAGTATCGACTGGAACATAACGGGGATTCTAGACAAAGATGATCGACTGACGAGGTTACTACCAATCGGTTCACCATGGCGTCGTTTTTTTGATATCTTAGAACCCTCATACGATGAATTTATATATGAGTTCTGGTCTACTTTTCATTTCACACGAAATAAAAACCTATCTGAGCCCTCTATCGATTTTAGACTCGGTGGAAAAACTTTTAATTTGTCATTATCTGAGTTCGCGGTACATTTAGGTATTTATACAGAAGAAGAGGTTATATCACCTATATTTATAAACGCATTAACCGAATATCCTGATCGCATACAAGATTATTGGTCTACACTTACACCAGCAGTATGGAGTAGAAATAATAATTCAAGAACATTTAGAGATCCACTTTATCAATATATGCACCGTGTTCTAGCCAACACGATCAGGGGGCGCACGTCTAATCTACACAGGGTTAGTAGTACCGATCTCTTCCACTTATACAGTATATTCGAGTCAGTCCATTGTAATATTGCTTACTCTCTTGCTATGTACTTTGAGCAATACCAAACACGTCTCCCGAAAAACCTTATGGGAGGATCATACATAACAAAAATAGCTAAATCTCTAGGTGTCATAAACGATCAGATTATTCAAGAATTATCCCCACCACGATTACTTGGAGTGGTAAGTTTTACCAATATTGATATTCCTACACAAACACGATCGTTTCAATCTGAGGCAGCACCGGTTATCCCAGAAAATACATCACAAAATATACAACATCAACTGTCGCAGTTTCCTCCACCATCTTTTTATCAGTTTGATTTGTTGTCTCAACAGCAGCCAATACCACCCATGTTTGAACATATTTCAACTAACACATCTCAAACACAGCATACTCAACCACAAACACCAGGCATCTACCAGACACTTTCACCTTTATCTTTTGGGCAAGGAGAAATGATGCAACAATCCATATTTAATGATAACATGACATTCCAAGATTTGTTTGCACCAGAACAACCCATATCACCACTATTACAGCAACAGTCTTCACTACATCCGGAGCAACAACAACAGTCAATTGTTGAAGCCGGACCAAGTACGGTGCCTCTAATAAATCCATTTTTAGATCCAATAAAGGTTGATAAACTAATAAAAAAGAACCGGAAAATGTCAAGACAAATAGAGTGGTTGACGAAAAAGAATGAGTGGCAGGAAGAAATGCTAAGACAAGTAGCTAGTATTATCTCAAAACAATTTACTCCGCCACCACCATCACCTCATGATTCTGATTAATTCAGTTGTATACACAGACAGAGGTCCGCAAACATAACTATATACTAGAATCATTTTGCTACGATTCAATTATTTTAATATATTTATTTAAGTATCTGGATAAGTAGCCATATGAATTGAAACATGTTTACATACAACATTGATATGGAAGATGACACGCGAGCATTGTCATCTCAACAGCAACTCCCATAACAATTAGATGGAACCTACCACCATATTAATAATTACTTCAGGTTGCCAATTTTGTTACAAAACATAAATAAGATAAATATTAAAATCTAAATACTCATTAAAAATGAGATAACATACAAAGGAACAGCTATGAACAAATAAATGAATACATAAGTACTAAATAGATTAGGCGGAAGCTCATACATTAATATCGGCAATAATATTAACATTATGCCGGTCAATATTAAAACCGGGTGAATCATCTTCAAAATTTTTTTTTTTTGAATAACTTTGAGAAGAAGAGGGTTTGATGTGAAAAAAAAATAAGATTGATAATTGGTTATTTATAGTGGTAAATTATAACCGTTTTGTAACGGTTATATTACCGTTTTATAGCCGTTGTACAACGGTTATATATATACAACAGTTATATATATATATATAGGGGGCCGCTAGAATGAGAACCACCACGAGTTATGAGAACCGCGAGAACCGCGACCCGCGGGTGGCCGTTGACCACGAATTTTTTTTACGACTAGATGTGTATATTTTAACACCATACGTAAAGTTTGGGTTCAAACGGCGCGCCCGAGGGGGTAGTTTTTTACGCCCAAAGTTTGGGTTTTTTTATTTTTTTTAATTTTTCTTTTTTTTAACCAAACTTTGGGCGTAAAAAACTACCCCCTCGGGCGCGCCGTTTGAACCCAAACTTTACGTATGGTGTTAAAATATACACATCTAGTCGTAAAAAAAATTTCGTGGTCAACGGCCACCCGCGGGTCGCGGTTCTCGCGGTTCTCATAACTCGTGGTGGTTCTCATTCTAGCGGCTCCCTATATATATATATATATATGTATATATAATGGGGACCGCTAGAATGAGAACCACCACGAGTTATGAGAACCGCGAGAACCAAGTGCCACGGAGGGGCGTTGACCACGATTTTTTTTACAACTAGATCCGTATATTTTAACAACATGCGTAAAAAAAAAAATTTCAAACGGCGCGCCCGAGGGGGTAGTTTTTTACACCCAAAGTTTGGTGTTTTTATTATTTTTTTGTTTTTCTTTTTTTTTTTACAAACTTTGGGTGTAAAAAACTACCCCCTCGGGCGCGCCGTTTGAATTTTTTTTTTACGAATGTTGTTAAAATATACGGATCTAGTTGTAAAAAAAATCGTGGTCAACGCCCCCCCCCCCCCGTGGCACTTGGTTCTCGCGGTTCTCATAACTCGTGGTCGTTCTCATTCTAGCGGCTCCCTATATATAATAAATGATGTATTAAGGAAATGTTATTTTTGGGAAGTTAGAAAACTGTCAGGTTTATTTGATTCATAAAACAAGTTTATATTTATAAAATATATTAAATGGTAAAGACGAAGCATGATAAACATACAAGTTTGGGTTGTACATACATACACACATACAAATGTTTTGTGGAAATACAATGACAAACATATGTATATATAAATTATTCATAAATTAGACGAATAATGCAAATAACGGTTTTGCCTGGGACATTCAAAATTAATAGAAAGAATGGGAAAAGCTAATTACCTGATAGTACAAAGTTTTTAAATAGAGGACGCTCTATTTTTCTCAAAAATCAATAAGGAACTTATTGAGTTTCAAGAATATATATATATCATCAAGGATATGATGGCATGTCAGATTAAGCCATCAAGGATATACTATGATGAAAAGGATTCACATATCATATGATAATCCTAAAAAGGATTAAAGGATACACATATCCTAGCATGATACCATTTAGTATTTAAATCGATGCATCGTCTAAATGGTTATCAATTCGCAACTTGAAGTTTGCACATATGGCTTAGCTAATATAGCAAGAATATTATTCCAGACTGAAAATTTTGTTTTTTTATAAATTCTAAATTATCAATGATCATTGGAACAAGTATTATTATTGAAACATTTACTCCCCATTACAGTTATTTAGAAACCAAATATTTATCATTTTTGGGTGTGCGATATATATATAATGAAATTATTACAACACAACGCACAAAGATGAGATTTAATGACATGTTGGGAATAAATAATATATAGCCATAAATGAGAGATTTCTTATGGGCTTCATTTGCTGATTATAAATCCCAACATGAGGGGGAGATAGAAAACAACTAAAAGTGAAATAAATTTTGAAGTTATCATTATATTATCTGTATCCTCGAGTAAAATATCTAAAAGATATTTTAAGAAGGAAATTCATCCAAAAAGTGTTGAATTGCTCCAATTAAAATTAATGTCCAAGAAGGACAAAGACATATTGAAAATCTTATATATCAGATACTAATGCTTTAGCTCGAGTTGATATTACAGACAAGCAAAGGGATAATAATAATAATATGGCTATTGAATCCCGTTTGAAACATGGGAGGCCAGTCGGTTCAAAGGATAAAACATCCTCAAAAAAAGAAAAGCGCTTATAAATGAAATTGACCATAAAGATAAAAATCTTGATCAAGCGGTAAATACCGAAACCTCTCATGAGGAAGATGTTAATGATACTAACAAAGAGATATCAATCAACTATGGTCATACACATATAATATGGAACCGAGATGAAATGGAAAATATGGATGAAATATTTTCATATTCGGTTGCCAGTGAGATTTTTCGCAAAGGCCAGGGATTTTGAAAAGTAGGAAGTTATTGTACATATGCTTATATTTAACCAAAAAAGGAAATCTCACAAACTAGGCACCTAGCTTGGTTGGCTAGGTGCGCGAAAGGGTGTGGCCTAGACCCGGGTTCAATCCAGGGGACGGCCAGTTTCACCATTTTTACCATACAAATTTAGAAATTTTTCATTAACACGTTGCAAGATGAATTATATTTTCCTTTTTCATATTCTCCTAAGGTGAAACGAAATTTTTGATACACTTGAGGTATGTAAGGTATAATTTATATTTTTACTAACCCATCGAAACAAGTTTGGTTAGTTTTTTTTGTAAATGCAGGTAATGTAACAAAACACAGTTGTGGATCTTATGATATTTGTTTCCAAAATGGAACCAGAAGTCTCATATGAAGATCATATAACACTGATCGGAAAAAGATTGCCTACCTAAGGATTGTTGTCTATAAAGCTTTGATCAACTTTCAAGAAAGATAGAGACAAGTCACATAAATAATACATATTAAAATGAGGGGGAGTACTATACAAGTTGCACTCTTTTTCCCTTAACTAAGTTTTATCCCATTGGGTTTTCTTAGTAAGGTTTGTAATGAGGTAACATATCTGATCCACTGTGTATAATGCAAGCTGCACTCTTTTTCCCTTAGCTATGGTTTTGTCCCACTGGGTTTTCCTAGCAAGGTTTTTAATGAGGCAGTACTTAATTACCCCAAAGTTTGCAAAGTGTCATCCAAGGGGGAGTGTTATAATATTGGATGACAAAATAGAAAAAAGTGTTGTGAATCATTATTTTCAAATAATGTGGATGACAAGTCAAATAATGTGGATGAAAAAAACGAATTGCTTCACTGTAAATAGGACACACATCTTCTTCATTCAATGCTCTAACCTATACACAACAATAGCTTTGTTTCATATCTTTCAAGTTCATTTTTGAGTTTTAATCAAGAGAAATATTAGATGTAATATGATTGTGATAGAAGAGAAGAATAGAGAAAGATATATAAAGGAAGTTTTGATCTCAATCTCTTAAGTTTTATAACACTTAAAACTTTATTTGATTTCCTTACAATTTATTTATTGTGAAAACTACCCCTATGGTGTGTAAATCATGTATGAATTTGATGTGGCTCCACTAAAATGACCTGACACTTTGTTCTTTTGTCTGTTTTTGGTTTGTCAAGTTTAGTTTAGATAATGAAAATTCAAGAATAAATCTTAGTGTCGAAGAAATGTATAGTTTCAATCATACTTAGATCAAACCCAATCCAAAACATTTATATTGTATTTATATGTTCCATAAATCCCAATGGAGAGGCATGCGTGTAAAGAAGTCGCGCGTCTAGACGTTAGTGATATTTGCCTAGGGTGTGTAAAGTTGGGTTCGGGTCAGTTCAGCTATTAGCCTCAATCGAAATCGAAATCGAAGTCATCGATTAATCTATTTCATCAATCAATTGGTTTTCAATTAATTGGTTCGTTTATTCGGTTAGATTGTTGGTTTTCGGTTCTCGGTTCTGTTCGGTTAATTTTGGTTTGCGTAAAGTACACGAATGGTCCTGTGGTTTACCAAAATTTTGGATTTGGTCCCTATCTTTCTAAAAGTACACGCATAGTCCCTGTAGTTTACAAAGATTTTGGATTTGGTCCCTAGCTTTCTAAAAGTATACGGAAAGTTGCTGTGGTAGGATGATACATATATTATTATAGTTGATTTTTAGTATATCATTATTTAATAGTTTTGTTATATTACCCCACTGTTAATCATCAAATATAGTTTGTGAGTCAAAAACACTATTCAATTTTTTACAAACTTTTAAGCTTAGTTTACAGGTTGATAATGCATTCTTCTTTCTTTCTTGAATTTATTTTCTTTTGTGTTAATTTTATATTCCCCTTCTTAACTATTATATTTTAGTTAATATTTAATGTGAATAAAAGTTAATATCTAAGAAGTCTCAATCCAAATGTTTTATGATCAATTTTGTATATAATTATATAATAACTTAATATGTTGTTGATATATTTCAAAACTTATATATAAACTATCTAGAAACTGTAATTAATTAAAAAAAATGTTCTTTGATTAATTATAGTTCTTATTGTTTATTAGATATTTTTATTTTAATTATAGCTAAAAGAGTTATACCAATGAGTTTTTTAAACATATACTATACACTAATTTAGGTGTATTAAATATGATAATATGAAACTATCAGTATTTCTTACAAAAATTCCAATTATCAAATATACATGTTGCATTTATTTATTTTGCTAAATGAATGTTATCTTTTATGATTAAATCTAAGGTTTACATCTAGATGTGTTTATATAACCTTACGTCATGCATATTTGGACTAAAAAAAGTTTCTTTCTATTGCCATTTCGAAGTCAATTTTTTTTACATGGGTTTCGTTATCATTTCGGCTTAGTTATTGTTTTCTATAATAATGTTTTATGTTTCGGTCTAAATTTGGCGAGTTAACATCTTGCAGTACGCGTGCGTGGCTCAACGTCTTTACGTCTATTTTTGGTTTGGTTTGACGGTATCGCCGCAAAGCGCGGGGTCCTAAAAACTCGTTATAGATTGTTAAGTAATATTAACTATCTATAGGCATTATTGTCTAGTCGATAAGTCATTATCTGTAGTGACATCTTTAAGGTAAGATAAGGCTCAGGGAACATGAGGTCCTGGGTTCGATTCTCACGATGAGGGTTTTCCTATATTTATTGGGTTTCCCATGAATTGATGTATATGCATTATTGCCTAGTGGAGATGGATGTGATTGGATGGTTCCGTTAGTGGCACGATAATACTCCAATAGTCCGTTAGTGATCCAAATTTGTCACTAAAAAATTACTAACTAAAATTAATAATGTAACTCACACACCTTATAAATTTAATCCTAACTCCACATCAATATCCAACGACTAGAACTATCAACCACTTGGGAATGAACATCTTTACTATACTAGTTGATACCACTAGTATATAAGCCTTTTGGTTGTCTTAGATAACCAACTTTGTTTCAAAATGAAACAAACACCTAGCTTATAAATTGATTAGGTGCTATATAAGTCCCATCACGTTAAATATAAATAGAAAGTAAGAACCATTTTTTTAAAAAGGCCTCGGACTAATGCTTCGCTTTAGATCCCCAAACTGGTTGGGTTGGCTCTGACTTTATCGCATCACCGCTACAACATCACCACCCAATCAAACAATTACAAGAAAGCGGCTAGAACTCACGATCTTTATAGGGCACACTTAAAGAAGTAATGCCATATTTAGTTATAAAGGGAGACATCAAATCAAAAAATCGTTTGCCGTTCAAAAAAATGGGTTATTGGATTTTAATAATCCTAAGTTTCATATGTTGGCCGACAATAATCTCAATTTTAAAAATTTCCTTCAACGATCCCAACTTGTAAGAATTTGGCCTCCATCGATCATTTTCTAACACATAAGAATTTGGCTTCCTCAATATATTCAAATGTACGTGCAGACTCCTTAAATGATTTAAGTGCACTTATGTTGGAAAAATGATCAATGGGGGCCAAATTCTTAAAAGTTGGGATTGTTAGAGGAATTTTAAAGTTGAGATTACTATCGGCCAACAGGTGAAACTTAGGATTATTAAAATCCAATAATCCAAAAAAATCAAATAAATTTTTAATTGCAATGACATCCTATATTATGATATGATTAAATATCTAAGAGTGATTTAAACATTCGATTTTAAAAGCATGTATCCTCAACTTAATCAAGTTTTAAGGTTTTGTTTATAAGAGAATCAACATTTATGATATGATTGGCACCATCAATAAGATACACATAAAGCTCACATGGGTAAGAAGAAATGTGTCAGAAACATGTTATGGTTGAACCATTTAAAGTAAAAGACTATGCATCCATCTATATAAAGCCAACCATCTAACATCATGTATCTTACATATCACATGTAATGTATAGTACCAATCCATGTTTTCTTAACAAGTGTATGGCTAGTAATGTTGTAGTTCGGTAGCTTCATCGTCACCGCAATCCGCACCTTAAGCGACATGTGTTAGGGTGAGAGGGGCACTCCTCTCTTAGGGGAGTCCTCTCTCTTACGCGCGGCCAATCAGCACGCGCCACGTCAACTCCCCTCACACCCTCAAATTGATGGCGACACTCCTCTCTTGGGGGACTTGCTTTTTTTTTTTTTGTTGTAATTATGCATGTTTATAAATTAAACAAATATTAATAAAAATTAAATAAAATTTAATAAAAGACATTTCATTAAAGGGAGAAAAAAAACGGGAACTTGGAATCCATTTTTTTAAAGATTGGTTAAAAAAATTAGATGAGTTGAATGGGTGAGAGTTGTTTTGGGTTTGAAAAATAAAAAGATTAAAGAGGTAGTATTTATAGGGGTTAAGAATTTTTTTTTAATGTATAACGGCTATATAGCCGTTTAAACTTTGAATCCCTCGTCGGTGAATAAACACCGATCCCATTCACCGAATTCGGTCCCCGCGTTGATGGCGGCGGTGTTCCCGCTCGGGGACTTGGGTCACCGCATGAGGTCACCGAGAATGCCCTGTATACCCTTAAGATGATCACACACCCAATAATACATGTAGTGACCAAATCTAGTAAAACATGTCTAGATGCACGACCACCTAGTACCGCATGGGGTACTAGGTACGAAGAGAAATGATAATGATTTTTGTGGTTAAGACATGTAGTCTTGTCTTTGATTTATATAAAAGTAAATGATAATGATTTTTGTGGTTAAGTTGAAATTACAAAAAATATCCTTAGGTACGAAGAGAATAATGTTAATGATTATTGTGGTTTGAATTTGTCATGATCTTTAACTTGGACAAATATTAAAGGGGGGTTATTAAGTTTGATGAAAATCACAAACTAATAAATTTCATAAATTTACATTTTTTTGAGCGGCAAAAAATATCACGTGTAAACCCATCCTGTTCGGGGCTGTGTCCAATATCGACTCCTTAACCGCTATGAGACCGTACCCCCTGATGCGCGGGAATCGGATGGAATCCGTAAACCCTCACCCCCGTCAGGTTTGAACACGAGATTAAAGCCCCGATTCGTCTCTTCACCCAGATGTCCCTTCATAAATTTACATTTGATTTAGAGAAATGTAGACGTCATTGGCAATCCTATTTTTTTTATTCCAACTGGCAGTCCCTCATTTCAAATATTTTGCCTCCACAGGTCCTCAGTTAAAAAAACTTAACTCTGTTAAGTTTTTTTTCGACTTACAAATTGATGTTTTAGGGCTTTTGATCAGAATGCGGATACAAGTCGATTGATGTAAAACTTACATCGAAACGGTGCTCCAAACGACGAAAACGATACTTCAATTCAGGTGTTTAAACTTCCGACTAACAAAAATAAGCCGTTTGGAGCACCGTTTCGAAATAAATTTTACATTAATCGACTCGTATTCTCGTTCTGATCAAACATCTTAAAACATCAGTTTGAATTCGGAAAAAAAACTTAACTCCGTTAAGTTTTTTTAACTCAGGACCAGTGGAAGCAAAATAATTGAAAGATAGGACTGCCAGTGGAAACAAAAAAGGTATGGTTATCAATGGCCAACGACGTCAACTAGAGATTATTAGAATCAAATTTCCCTTTAATTTATAAATTGCGAATAAAAAAATAACTCCTTTATGATAGGTTCATCTATTTTATAAATCATTCAACACCATAGAAGTTCATTATCATCTGATTTACCAAAATTTTTATTTTTATAGTGGAATACAACATCGTCATTTTTTATATATTTTAACAACCAAAGTGTCAGTGGTAGCATCTGAGGCAAATGCAAAAGGTTTGTGTTGTAAATATTTAATAAAAATATGTCATTAAAGATCAAGATTAGTGATGTAACAGTAACCATCCTATACTATATTGGTTCATGAGAACAGAAGTATAGTGGTTCATGATAACTAGAAAATGATTATTAACTTAGGTTTATATCTAAATGAAAAATATTTAAATGAAACTTTTAGAGGAGATATGTAACTAATCAACTTTTTTAATTCAAGTGTGTAATTAAAAATATATACATTATAAATACTATTAACTTTCATTTTGCTCCATGTGATTTGGTCATTTTAACGGTTTTGCCCCAATAGTCTAAAAATAGTCATTTCCTCCCTGATTTTTCTAACTTATCGTCATTTTGCTCCTCGTCTCTAACTCCATCCAAAAAATCCATTAACTAGAATGGTATTTTGGTAATTTTATAGATAAAAGCAAGGGTATATAAGTCTTTTCACCTAAATAAACCTATAACTTGTTTATTTATATGTATATAAGTAATTCTTTTCTGAATACTCATCTTTCCAACCACTCTTTCTACCGGCAACCACCATCCACCACCACCTGCAACTACCACCTGCCGACCACGACTACCGCGACTTTTAACTAAACGTTTTAATTGAGTTAGAGCCAGGGAGTAAACTACCGAAATACCCCTACTTTTAATTAAACGTTTTAACTGAGTTGGAGCCAGGGAGCAAACTGGCGACAAACTCGAAAGATCAGGGAGGAAAATTGCTATTTTTTAAACTATTGGAACAAAACCGTTAAAATGACCAAACCTGTCACACTCCCAAAATCCACAAGCGGAGTGTCACCGCAGGGAGCGTAGCGTGACTGACCAGGATCCAGCCACCAATCATATTGAACCATATAAATAAATGAATAAATAAAATCCAAACCAAACAATATAATTGGTGTCAAAACAATTCAACAAAGTTTAAGTTATCAGCGGAAGCATTAAGTTCAAAACCAAAACATAAGTTTTAAAGTTCATAAGTCTATCATGAACACTTAATGGTCCATGTTCCACAACGACTCCTCCTGTGCAAGCTCCTGCTAAGTTCTAACGACCTGCAAGGCATGTAGCAATGTCACACCCCGATTTCCACGTGTCACCGGTGGGCCCGGTGGGGGAGTATCGTGACGTGGTTGGCAACATAATAGTCAAACAACACAATATTTAATATGCACAGCGGAAGCAATTTAAAAGATATAATACAACCGAATTTAATATTGTAATATCAAATGTCACAATATTCGGAAGTTTATCCACAGATGGATCGAAAATAAAATAGAAACAATAGTTCAACAGACTTCAGGCATCTTAAGCTTGCGAGACTTCTAATGATGCTAAGGAGAAATCCCAACCAATTTCGCTTAGTACCTGCATTTAATCTTTTTGGGAAAATACGTCCGTTTACACTGGTAAATACATTCAACTGACTCATTTTGGAAAATGATTGAAAATTGGTTTGGATGCACATGGCATAAACATTTTATTTAACTTGGGAGAATTATTTAATATTATAATCTTGTGAACGAATTACATGTTCCTTGTGCGTTCAGTAGCCCGGATCTTGTCCGGGTTAAAGATCAATAGACACACCACGTTATTCTTTTGTGCACTGACGGGTGTACGCCTACACCCCGTGCTTAAGTCGTGGCCATTTCGTAAAATGATGCCAAGGATATCCGGGACATGGTCATTAACCCCCCAAAGGCTTTAAGTAACAAGACTGTTTAAACGAGCCGATCAAATTATTCAATTACCCACCCAACGGTGGAGGATTTGATGCTCGATCAAGCGGTATACTATATACCGTAACCCAAGCCCGTATAGGGAAAATAAGTTAAAAGTATTTACCTGAGCAATGTATAAATCACAATAAGCAAATTGCAAGTAGCTTTTACTGGTTCTCCTAATCTGGAACGAAGGTTTATAATAACCTATTAGAATCCTAACGGGTCTTTAGTTAAGCTTAAGCTTAGACCGGTTAGTTTCAAAGATACGGTTCGTATGCACGATTAAGCGAAGACCGGATAGAATGTGATTTAGACCCGACAAGTTCAGAGACTTGTTTAATATGGGTCCTTCATGCACATTCTGGATTTTGAGATAAAACCGATATGGTTTGACCCGTTTCGGCTAATTTATGTAAACTTGTTACATAAACCGAACCAAACGCGTAATAAGCGTAACGGGTAATAATGAGAGCCATTTACAGGTTTCCTAAGTTAATATGCTCCAAATATGTTGTGACATCAGTAAGATGTCTTTTATTATGCCCGAAATGAATTTAATCACAAACTATGCCCCGTAGGGGTAGTTTGGTCATTTTAAAGGTTGTAAAAGAGTTTAAGAGTCAACCTGAGTTACAGGCCTGATGTAATCAGCAAATATACTCAATTTGCTAAATTATATCAGTAGGTTAAAGTATATAAGTGAAATTTATCAATTATAACCAAACTATGCCCCGTAGGGGTATTTTGGTAATTTCACATAAGCCGAAAAGCTCAAAACTGACGTCTGAGTTTATCAACCTTTGCTTACTGTTAAAATATTATAATTTGCTTCAAATATCAGTAGGTATCACCCTTGGTATGTTTAAAATAATCTTAGTACATACAATGCGTTAAAAACGCTTAAAAAGGCGATTAAAGGCCATTTCCGGGTTCGATACTTAAATCTGATATTTTTATATTTCCAGAAGGCTTAAAAGAATTTATTTGTCATTTAAGGTCAGTAGCAAAAGGTTTGGAGTCGTTTGGATATGTAAAACTCATTTTATGGCCCGTAAGGGCAAAACCGACAATTACCGGATTAAGCCTACGACTATAGGTTATGCTCAGCCTAAAATTTATTAAAAATCTTTAAAAATCCCAAAATAATATATTACATCAGTGGGTAAAAGATTTGATATCAAAAGGTAGGCTTAACTAGGCTATACGCTAATTACGCCGTTTTATTAACATAAAGCTTTAATTTTACGCTAACGAGCATAACTCTTATTCTACACCTCAAACTGATGTCAAACTTTGCATACAAGTCTATATATCAGTAATTAAGGTTTCTACTCTTTTACATTTTTAAAAATCACGTTTTAAGGTAAAAAGGGCATAATGGTCAACATATGAGCAATTAACGGAATCATGCGAATTAATTGGATAACTAATGATCCGAGGTGTATAATCACAGAGGGTTATACTAGCATGTAACCTGGTCCAAATAAAGCTCTAAGGAATTTCTAAAACATGCCATTACGGGTCAGAACTGAAAGTCAAAGTATAAGTCAAACTATGCGACTTTCGGTTCCGAACCGGGTCTAAACAGGAAATTGTCGGGTTGAACATGTTTAGACATGTTCTTACACTCATTACCAAGTTATATTAATGATCAAACAGGTTGTATATGTTCTACATTGCTAATTATGCATAAATTGAAATTTAAGTATCCTGTTGACTTTTTCTTAGCAAGTTTGACCCGACTTTTGACCTGGTTAGAGTGGGAATCAGGGGGAACCCTTTTGAGGGTTTATTACCCACATAATTACCAACTTACAACTACTTTTAATTCGAGATTTGACTGAGCTATTATTCATTAATCTCGAAGTCAAACCGTAATTACGACGGTTTGACTTTTAGCTAAATAACTAAGCTAAACTTAATTTAGAAAGGATTAGCAAACTTACTGAAGTCCTAAGCTTGATTAGTGATCACTTGGAAGAAGACTTGAGCTCCAGAAATGATCAGACAGCTTGAGGGAAGGTGTGAAGAATGAGTTGCAAGTTCATGGCCTTTTATAGTGTTTAATCCACCATAAGAAGTTGACACTTGGGTCTACAACTCTCCACAACTGATTAACAAGTGTTCCTAGTGCTTAGGGGTCGTCCAAGATGAGGCAAATCGGTTAAAGGTCTAGCACAAGGGCTATGGCAGGCAAAAACCCAAGAAAATCAGAGCAGACAGCCCCTCGCATGACGCTAAGCCCCCCCCCCCCCCCAGGGCCTCGCGTCGCGCTAGGCCTAATCTGATCAAATCAAAAATTTTGATTTATTTCATTTTGATCCTTGGCTCTTCAAACTTTGTTTAGACACTTTTTTCTTGCATTATGAACCCTCATAATTGATTTATAAGGGCTTTAAAACATATACCCATTTTGTTAAGTCCCCGGTTAACTTTATTGTTACCCGAAAAGTCCTAACTTTCAACGTTTAGGCTTTAACCCTTCGCACACGAATTTGATCATAACTTTCTCATACGATAACGAAACTTTACGAAATTTAAATCGTGCATTCTAGTGAGCATAATTAACCGTTACAAAGCTTCGGGTTTGTCAAAAGGTCACTCAGAGGTATAACTTAAACATGTTGACACATTTAGCCCCTGTAGTTTGTAATCTCTCACTTTTAGCTCCGTATGATCCATGATTTATTCGTTTGAAGGTATGAGCATCTTGTAGGGTTAATATACAATATATTTATTCACTGTTGACATTTAGAACCCGTATATTCACATACTTTCCATGACTGTCAACTTTAGTCCTTCTATAACATTCTTTCACACGTTCAAACATATGACACGTGTCTACACATTATAGGGTAGGTGCTTATCCCAACTACCACCCAAGTCAATCGTACATGCGCGTAGCATGTCTTCCAACGTTTGAATAGTACGCTCACTCTGGCCGTCCGTTTGAGGATGATAAGCCGTACTAAAATTCAAACGTGTGCCCAAAGATTGTTGGAAACTCTTCCAAAAATGTGACGTGTATCTAGTATCTCTGTCAGAGATAATAGACACAGGTATGCCATGTAAGGCTACAATCTTATCCACGTATAACTGGGCTAACATGTCGGAGCTATAAGTCTCCTTGATGGGTAAGAAATGTGCTGACTTAGTCAGTCTATCAACTATAACCCATATTGTATCATTTCCTTTCCTTGTCTTTGGCAACTTGGTGATGAAATCCATCGTTACCATTTCCCACTTCCACGTAGGAAGTTCAGGCTGTTGTAGCAAACCTGGCGGTTTCTGATGTTCTGCTTTGACTTGTGCACATGTCAAGCATATTGCTACATAAGCGGCTACAGACTTTTTCAAGCCTATCCACCAATAATTTGCCCTTAGATCCTGGTACATCTTATCAGCTCCAGGATGAACGGAGTATTTGGAACTATGGGCTTCCTGGAGGATGACATCTCGAAGTCCTCCATAAATTGTAACCCATATTCGTCCATTCAATCTTAGAATTCCGTCCTTGCTAAGAGTTAACTGCTCCTCAGTTACTCCTAACTTTTCATTAGGATAGTTAGCTTCCAACACAGCTTCCTTCTGTGCAGCTAACAACCTTTCAATTAAACTGTTCTTTATCTCCATGCGCTTGGCATTGATTCGAATGGGTTTCACCCTTTCCTTCCGACTCAAGGCATCGGCGACTACATTCGCCTTGCCGGGATGGTATCTGATTTCACAATCATAATCATTTAAAGTCTCCATCCAGCGGCGCTGCCTCATATTTAATTCATTCTGATTAAACAGATGTTGGAGGCTCTTGTGATCAGAATAAATCACACACTTGACACCATATAGATAGTGCCTCCAAAGCTTCAGTGCGAATACAACGGCACCCAGTTCCAAGTCATGGGTGGTGTAATTCTTTTCATGCACTTTCAATTGTCGTGAAGCGTAGGCAATAACTTTGCCTTTCTGCATAAGCACACACCCCATCCCGGTGTGCGATGCATCACAATAAACCACAAAATATTCGATTCCATCAGGCAATGTCAACACAGGAGCATTGCTCAACTTCTGCTTGAGAATATCAAAGGATTCTTGCTGCTTAGGACCCCAAACAAACTTAACCTTCTTCTTAGTTAAGGAGGTTAGGGGTGCAGCAATCCTTGAAAAATTTTCAATGAAACGCCTGTAATATCCTGCCAATCCCAGGAAGCTACGAATCTCTGTAGGCGTCTTTGGCTCTTGCCAGTTCATTATGGCTTCAACCTTAGCGGGATCCACCTGGATACCACGCTCGCTAACCACATGTCCAAGGAATTGGACTTCACGAAGCCAAAATTCACATTTAGAGAATTTGGCATAGAGCTTCTCCTGCTGAAGTAATTCCAGAATGCATCGAAGGTGCTTCTCATGGTCAGCTTGGTTCGTCGAGTAGATGAGGATGTCGTCAATGAAAACGATGACGAATTTATCCAAGTAAGGCTTGCAGACGCGATTCATGAGATCCAAGAACGCGGCTGGTGCATTAGTGAGCCCAAAAGGCATCACTAGGAACTCGTAGTGACCGTAACGAGTCCTAAATGCAGTCTTGTGAACATCTTCATCTTTAACCTTCAACTGATGGTAGCCTGACCTCAAATCAATCTTCGAGAAATAACTTGCCCCTTGAAGCTGATCGAACAGATCGTCGATCCTGGGCAAAGGATACCTATTCTTGATCGTGACTTTATTAAGCTCGCGATAGTCGATGCACAGACGCATCGACCCATCCTTCTTCTTGACAAACAGGATTGGCGCGCCCCAAGGAGACGAGCTAGGTCTAATGAAACCTTTAGCCAGCAATTCATCTAGCTGTGTCCTCAGCTCCTTCATTTCTGTGGGTGCCAATCTGTATGGTGCTCTAGCAACAGGTGCTGCTCCGGGGATGATGTCGATTCTGAATTCAACTTGTCTATCCGGTGGTAAACCAGGTAGATCTTCAGGAAAAACTTCTGGGTATTCAGAAATGACAGGGATTTCTTCAATCTTGGGCTTCGGCTCATCGATAGTCACTTGTGCCATGTAGATGACACAACCCTTCTTCAAACACTTGGATGCCTTGAGCATAGTCACTTGCTCAGGCAATCCATACCGGGTATCTCCCTGAATAGTAAGTGGTTCACCAGACGGAGTCTTGATCACCACTTGCTTCTTATTACAGACGATTTGGGCCTGGTTATGAGATAACCAGTCCATACCCAGAACAATGTCAAAACCAGCTAACTTCAAAGGAAGTAATGACAAAGGAAAAGAGTGGTTCTTAATGGATATGAAACATCCATTTAATATGGTTGAGGCGGTTTCTATGGTGCCATCAGCCAATTCCACCTCATATTTCACTCTTAAGTTTTTAACAGGTAAATTCAGCAATTTACAAAACTTATTATCTACAAATGACTTATCAGCTCCTGAATCGAAAAGCACTCTTGCATAAACGTCATTTATAAGAAATGTACCTGTTATCACATTGTCATCATGGACTGTTTCCTTTGCATCCATTCTGAAGACCCTAGCATTGGTCTTCTTGGCCTCTTCAGGCTTCTTGGCATATTTCGGGCAGTTGGTCTTAATGTGCCCCTTTTCGTTGCAACGGTAGCACGTTGCGTCTTTCATCTTCTTGCAATCCAAGGTTTTGTGATCCGTGGACTTGCATATACCACAAGCATAGGTTTTTGACTGAGTCTGTGAGTTCGACTCAAGTCTGCACTTTCCAAAGTGCTGTTTCTTGCAAATTTTGCATTTGGGCTTCTCACCAGAATGATGCCCATCTTTCCTTGACTCCGATCCTTTCTTGTTGACACCGTTCCCACGGTGTTTCTTGTTCGATCTCCGTGAACTATCATCTTCACATTTTCTCTTCTCAGCCTCTTTGTTTCTCAGCGATCTTTGTCGGACCGCATCCAGAGTAAGTGACAAAGATATGTCAGCTACAGACCTGAAGGTAGCTGGCCGAGAAGCTTTTACACTTACCTTGATTTCCGGGGCTAAACCGCCGATAAAACGAGCTATTCTTTTTGGCTCCGGGGTTACTAGATATGGAACCAACCGGGACATCGTGTTGAAGCTCGTTAGGTAAGCTTGACAATCAAGGTTTGTCATCACCAATGATAGAAAATCAGATTCTATCTTCTCCACCTCATGCTGAGGGCATTAATTTTCCCTGATAAGGGCAACAAATTGATCCCATGACATATTGTACAATGGGATTTTCCCGGTGGCTTGAATCAGAGATCTCCACCATGCTAAAGCTTCACCCTTAAAGGACTGCGACACAAACTTAACCACATCCTTTTCAGCGCATCCGCTGATATCTACCACCGTGTCCCTCTCGTCTAGCCACGTCATGCAGTCGATGGCTCCCTTTTCCCCAGTAAAATCCCTGGGCTTACAGGAAACGAAGTACTTATAGGAGCAACCCTTGTTACGGGGTTCTTGATTCAGTACTATTTGTTGAGATGGAACACTTTGATGGTTGGTGGACTGCCGATCATCATCAACTTTCTTGGGTCCATCCTTTTTGGGAGGAGGCTTGCTATGAGCCTCAGAATGTGTCTTGGGCTTTAAATGCGGTGCAGATTGGGTCCTACTTCGAGTCCCACTATAATCTTCGTACTGCCGCTCCAAGGCCCTTGTAACTGCGCCATCTACTAGCGCTTTCAATTCAGCACCCGTCAAAGTAATTCGGGCGTTATCGTTTTCCTCCACTGGATGGCTATTTATTTCGTCAGAATTAGCCATTTTAATTGAACTGTTACAGAAAACAAGGACAATAGTTTACTTGGGAGTTTATTATGGAATTGTCTTTTATGGCAATTCATTAACCATGGTAACAGAGACCATATTTGGTTAATTTATAAATCATATTTATTTAGGATTTCTATTATAATTTATCCTAATTATAAAACAATAACAGTTTTATTTGTGGCACAAAAGGCCTAGTCACAAGGACATTTATAAATTATAAGCTATAATTTAAGAGAATCAAGGCTTTTAAGGTTTGAATATAGTTTATTACCCTTTTTCGGACAGGGAGTCATCGCTACCACTGTCTTTTGGCTCATGTAGAAATGAGCAAGGCCCGTAGGCACTATATTACCACGTATGGTAAAAATATGATCATCTTAAGTGATGATCTTAACCCATGATTCAGAGATCATTAAATTGGGTTAGGAACCTTTTAAGGAATCCTTACATATATATAAAAATGACGTGTGATTTTAACGAATCACGTCTGCCAGGAATGTTAACATGTTTTCAGATGTTAACTTAGATTTGAATCTTTTGAACAGGTCTTACCATCTTAGCCTGGTCTTATGATGACCCGAAGGCTAGGTTTCACACTTTAAGATGCTTAATTAATAATTACATAGGCAGATTATTTCAAAAGTAATGATTTTAATCTATTTATTTCATATATAATTTATTTATGCACATAATGGCAACATGAAATTTATAAAACAAACATTCCATTAATTTATTTAAAATATTACACGCTGCCCTAAACGGGTCTTTTAGTCAAACAAATTACCCATGCAGGGGTCAAACAACATACTAGTCCACGCAGGGACTTTAAACAAACATACTAGTCCACACAGGGACTTTAAACAAATATCATACCCTCGCAGGGGTTAACAGAAGATAGACCCACGCAGGGGTCAAAACAAACACACATACATACCCACGCAGGGGCTTAAACAATTACAGCAAATACAGGCCCACACAGGGGTTCAACTGATACAAGGAAAAACAACAGTGGAAGGATTGAATGATCCTTCTTGCTCTTCCCTTTGATCAAGCTTGTTAATCCTTGGAAGAAAGTATGTCTCTCCCTGCGGTCTCTGTGAACTTCCCGTTCAACTTGATTCAACCTCTGAAGGAGTTCTTCATGCCCAGGTGGGGAGAACCTAGGCGGCTGCGATTGGGTCCGAATAATAGGCCTAGGAGGTATCTGGTACCCATGTGTTGGGTACCCTACTCCCCATGGAGCTCCGTATGGTCCTTCCGGGTGCAGGGCATTGTAGTTGGCTGCCACCATGTAAGGGTCGGCCTCTGCGTACCCGTAGTTGTTATGAACTGGCGGCTCGAACGGGTTGTATGCCATGGAACCCGTGTACGCTGGAATTGGGTTGTCAAAACCCATTGGTGGCGGCTGTGGTACAGCTGGGTTAGAGGGTCCACCCATTTGTGGGTCCTCCTGATGTGGTGGATAGTGGCTGCCACTGGATTGGCGTGGGGAACTGAAATGGAAATCCCCTGCTCGTGACGACATGCGCGCACCGGTTCTCCTTCGCCTTGGCGGTTGCGGAGGTGCCGGCTGCACTGGCGGCAGTGGAGGCGGTGGCGTGACTGCCACGAATCTTGAATCCACAGAGGGATCCTGTTGCTGTTGCGGCTGCTGCTGCTGTTGAGGATGCGACGAATGGCGAGGAGGTGTAAAGTACCACTCGTGCCTGTTGAACATGGCTTGAAAACTGTCTGGACCACCATAGGGTGATCCTTGGAAAGAAGATCCGTCGGAGATCTCGATGGGATGATTTGGCGTACCACTAGCAGGTTCAACGGGATCCGTGTCCTCGTCCATATCCTCCGCGTGATCTCCGGAGTAGTGATCTTCTGGCCCCAGTGGGTTAAAACCCACGGGTTCTTGGATGTAATTGGCCGGGTTAAACCGGCCCCTGAAAACAGGTGTGGGGTCCCCGAAAGAATGATGCGATAAAGATCGCTGTAATGGTATGTAGGAGGGTTGGGGGTTGTTGGGCTCGTACTCCGGTTGTGGCCCGTAAGGGTTTTGGACCAGAGGTGTAGAGCTATGTGATACCGATCGTCTGGCTGGTTCAAACAAGTTCCTCTTGTTCTGCCGAGGGTCGTCACTCTCGGTAGTATATGGAGCTCGCACATTCGACGGTCCTGCCTCGTTGTCATTGGGGGCGGTGATTGGCCCCTTTCCGCGTCCTCTTCTCCTGAAGAATCTTGGCGGCATTTTGTTAATCCTGTCAATACAATATGAGATAACGACAAGAATATATTTAAAGTAAATTAAAGGACAAAACAAAAACCAAATAAGGTAGAATTTGTCCTATGTTATTTGTCTAGACTCGAAAGTTTAGATATGTGCTATTGTGTAACTGAGATTAAACACAAAAGGCTAGTGTTTAATTCACTCAGTGTTGGCTCTGATACCAACCTGTCACACCCCGATTTCCACGTGTCACCGGTGGGGGAGTATCGTGACGTGGTTGGCAACATAATAGTCAAACAACACAATATTTAATATGCACAGCGGAAGCAATTTAAAAGATATAATACAACCGAATTTAATATTGTAATATCAAATGTCACAATATTCGGAAGTTTATCCACAGATGGATCGAAAATAAAATAGAAACAATAGTTCAACAGACTTCAGGCATCTTAAGCTTGCGAGACTTCTAATGATGCTAAGGAGAAATCCCAACCAATTTCGCTTAGTACCCGCATTTAATCTTTTTGGGAAAATACGTCAGTTTACACTGGTAAATACATTCAACTGACTCATTTTGGAAAATGATTGAAAATTGGTTTGGATGCACATGGCATAAACATTTTATTTAACTTGGGAGAATTATTTAATATTATAATCTTGTGAACGAATTACATGTTCCTTGTGCGTTCAGTAGCCCGGATCTTGTCCGGGTTAAAGATCAATAGACACACCACGTTATTCTTTTGTGCACTGACGGGTGTACGCCTACACCCCGCGCTTAAGTCGTGGCCATTTCGTAAAATGATGCCAAGGATATCCGGGACATGGTCATTAACCCCCCAAAGGCTTTAAGTAACAAGACTGTTTAAACGAGCCGATCAAATTATTCAATTACCCACCCAACGGTGGAGGATTTGATGCTCGATCAAGCGGTATACTATATACCGTTACCCAAGCCCGTATAGGGAAAATAAGTTAAAAGTATTGTTGGACCGTTCTATGACCCTAAAATGTCAGTCAAGGACGTTCATCTTCATGTGTAAAGGCGGAATCAATGCACATAAAGTCATAACAGCTCTAATCCTTTTAATCTTTCTTTTCTGATTGATTTGAGTGCTTGTACAACATTTTCTGATACAAATCCGGCAGCACTTCGTGTTTCATACAATGACCAAGTTTTTTCTAAATGAACAACACAACACACATATATATAGACTTGATGATTTCGCTTGAGCATGCTTGAAGCGAAATCATATGTTGTTGATTTCGCTTGAAGCTGTTTCAAGCGAAATCTTCAAGTTTAACCTAAACAAACCCTAATTAATACCCTGTCATGTGTTCTTTCAATCAAACTAGACACAAGACTTAATGCAGACGAAGTCAACAGACATTCCATGCACTAACAGACTCCCCCTTGGATGTTGACGAAGTCTTCAGCTCCTGAGTCTTCAGTCTTGGTCTTTTCTCTAACTCTCTGTCTTCACATTAAAAATACTTTATCTTCACAGGTTTAGGATCACAACCTGACTCCATCTTCAAACTCCCTTTTGACTGTTGATCCAGACTCTCCCTTTCACTGACTCCCCCTCTCAATATGCTAGAATCTGAGATATCTGGTTCAAGCTTTGTCAATTAGCTTCCGTTGGGAATAATGAAGTCCAAACCTGCATATCCTCTACCACAATATAAGTTTCACAAATTTATTACACTTAAATTTAAAAACTTACTGGTAGAAATCATTCATTCATCAAACATAGTAGTTACATCAAGTTCAAACGAATGACCTTGATTAACTAACCACTCAATCTTTCAAAACTTTTGTATATAGCATTCAAAGTTTTCAACAAACTCTCCCAACCCTGTTCATCAAGTTTAGCACTTGAAATTTTGAAAATCAGCTCTTCAACATCAGTTGTCGAAAATCTTTTTGTATTTTTCAAAACTTTATGCTAAAACACTCCGAAAATCTTTTTGGATTTTGAGTTTTTGAATGAAATGTAGTAAACAAATATATACAAACAATATTTTTGTGAGTTTTTGTAAGAGAATCATATCAGTTTTTGAGACACATCACAAGCACCGTTAAGCTTTAATCATTTTAAGTTCTAAACGATTCACATAGATTGACGATATTGTTGTCCACATAAACTCAAACTAAAAACTTTCAATCTGCTTACCGATACTTTAAGGTATATTAAGATAGCACTAAGTTCTTATGGACCCCACGATCTCAGCATATCCCCTCATCATGCAATACACTGACTCAAATAATGCCTTTAAACTTTTATCAACTGTGATTTGTGCGAAAAACAAAGCAGAATGTTTAAACATTAACAATCAGGTCGATACTTCCGTATACGCAGAGAAAGTCCAATGTTTAAACAAAATAAGAAAAATAAAACAAGTTGAAGTTGTTTAGGCTTTAACCACCAGGTCGATACTCCCGTATACGCAGAGGTGATCCAAAGCTTAAACGAAACACCAAAGAAAATAAAGCAGAACGTTTAGGCAACAACATCCAGGTCGATACTCACGTATACGCAGAGGATGTCCGATGCTTAAACAAAATAAAGAAATAAAACAAGTTTAAGTCTTTGCAAAATGAAATGCACAAAATCACAGTGACTTTTCAGCAAGTTGTGAAAGTTCACAAACTGATCGGTTTTTATGTCTTACGACATTCAGCAATTACCGAGTAGGTACACAGTCAAGAAGGACAAAACTAAGTACTATGCTTTCAACCATGTTTCCCACTAGAACTAGGCTTTTTCATTTAAGTTTGTATCGTTATCGCAAATCTACTAGTCTAGCTGAGCCTACCGTCACATCTTTAGTGAGACCGTTTATCACATTTGACATTACATTTCTTTAGCATGCTGTGATAGTCCACTGATTTTCTATCATCTCCTCTTTTTTCACAACAAAACTCATTTTTGCTTTTTCTATATTTTTGGCATTTTCAAATTTTCTATTTTTTATAAACATTTTCTCCCCCTAAAATCAAAATATGTTTCAATTTTGATTTTCAAAGGAAAATTTGAAAACAAACTATACAAGAAACGTGACAAACTGATATCAAATCGCTTCAATTCGCCATTCTCTCGGCTTAACAATCAGAACTTCCCCTGACAACAAACTATTTTCCCATTTAGATTTCAAAACACTTAAGTTTGTTTTAATCAAATGGTTTTTTCCGGAAAATTAGTTTTGTTTGTCTTTTCACAAACTCGGGGTTTCATCACATTGTTCTTTTCCAATCATTTTAAAGAATTTAACAGTTAAGACCCTTGTCAACAACAAATACTAGTAGAAAATCAAGTACAACTTAATGTCCCTGATTTACCACTTGTAAATCGAAATATCACAGTTACCATCCTGTGAATTTCTCAAGAATGATGCCGATACCTGCTTCACACTTACCAACCTGGAAGCTCCGGCAAGTCAGGTTTTTCTATTTGAAAAGATTCACCCAAGCCTGACCAGCCTTGGGTTTGACAGTTTTTACCTCAACAGATGACTCTTCTGGTTTTGATAAACCAGAATCATTGCCTGCACATGGCTTGTCTGACTTTGAAAAGTCAGATTCATTGCCTGATGATGGCTTGTCTGACTTTGAGACGTCAGATTCATCGCCAACATGTGGCTCCTTTGTTTTTGAAGAAACAAATTCATCGCCAACTTTCATTGGTACCCAATTTTTACTAGATCTAGGTTTTCCTTTTTTATTAGGCTGTGAAATGAATAAACTTTCACAGTCTCTTTTATATTCGAAAACCTTGATCAAAATTTTGTCAGAAAAATTAACTTTCTTTGATTGGTTATCATTTTGATTAGTTAATTTTTCTTTCTTTAACTCCCTTTTTGCTTTCCCATTTGTCCTCAGATTTGTATCTGATGAATTTGTTTTGCTTGCCTCTGCCGTTGAGGAAAGCACTTCATCAGAACTTTCTCTCGGATTACCAGTTTTCTCCGAAGACAAAATTTTCTCCAAGTATTCTCTTTCTTTCTCTTCTTCCTCAGTCTGTCTTTCTGTCCTTGAGAAAGCTTCACTTTCTTTTCTTGAACTTTTTGTTCTTGAACTTTTGGTTCTTGAACTTTCTGTTCTTTGGGCTTGACACTGACTGATTTCTTTCCCATTTTCTGAGATTCAGCCCTCGATCTTCCTTTTGATCTCATTGGGCAATCTCTAGCAATGTGTCCTCTGATGTGGCATTCATAGCATCTTCTTGTTTTGATTCTCTGACTTTGGCAGTTAACAGCAATGTGTCCTTGATAGCCACAAGTGTAACACACTCTGTTATCATACGTCTCACTACTTTCATACCACACACCGTCTTCATACCACACACTTAGATCAAAGCATTGATTTGCCTTGTGGTAATCACCATTTCTCTGTTTTCTATCATTGTAATGATTTGTTCTTGAAGAATCTTCATCCCATCTTCTCCTATAAGCTGGATTTGGCTTTTGAGAACTGTGGTTAAACCTGCACCACAAATTGCCAACTATTTTTGAGTTTACATTTTTAGATTTTTGTGATTTTTCAAAACGATTTGATGACTTATCTGATGAGCTTTTATTTTCATTTTTAGGATTTTTCAAATTTTTATCTTTTTGTTTCTGTTCTGCATTCTTCTTAACTGGTTTTTGTTTAGAACATTCACCTGTTTCAGTAGTTTGCAAAACAGTGTTTTTAAATTTTTCTTGTAAATCTAAAAATATTTTTCTTTTCTTTTCTTTTTCATCATCAGATACTTCATCACAATCTTCAATTTTGACTTTGTCAAAAATTGTGACATTGTCACTTATTGGAACAGAATTGATCGGTTTTGGACACTCATATGGTGCCGAAGTCACAAAACCTTTCAATTTCACTTCAAGCTCTTTGATTTTCATCCGAGCTTTTTCAGCTTCTTTTTCAAGCTGAATGATTTTAGCAAGATGAGAATTGATTTCAATTTGTTTTTCAAAATTATCTTTACCAAAAATATCTCTCTCATCTTCTAAAATCTTGATTTGATTTTGAAAATCTTTTTCTTTTTCTCTCAAGTCATTAATTTCCAATGTCAAACTGTCCAAACTACACAACAGTTTGTCATTTTCAGACGTCAATTTTTCACAATTTTCTCTCATTTCAAGAATCTGTTTATTATCAGATTCTTTCTCATCCTTCAAGCTTTTAATTTCCACTGTCAAATTCTCCACATTTTTCAAGAGATTGAAATTTTCTGCTTCAGATTTTTCGCATTTTGAGCACACAACTTCACTTTTCGAAGTTTCATCCTTCTTTGATTCTTCATTCTTTGTCATTCCTTCTTTAATCTTTTTGATTAATTCAAGAAATTCATCCAAACTCATATTTTCTGAGTTTCTTTCAATTTCATCTAGTAACTCTTTCTTTTTCTTTTTCTCTTCTTCATCTCCCCACCATTTCTTTTGCCAATAATCATCCTCTTCTTTATACTGCTGGATTATGGCTTCGATATCAAGTGTTTTGTCATCAATCGCAATATTTCCATATCTATCAAGATAGCACTCTCTATCTGGATCCCATCTGTTTGCTCTTCTAGCTTCCAGAAAGATACCAGAAAGTCTGATAATCTTGGTTTCAGCAATCATCTTCCGATATTGATACTTTTGTTCTTCAGTTCGATCGTCTTTCCACGAAATAGGTTCGGAATTTGCCATCTTTTTATGTCCTTGAATAACTTCGAAATCACCTGTAAACAAAACAAACAAGCAAACACTTAGTAAAATTTTAAGTTTTGAACACTCAGCAACTTCAAGCGAAATATTTGAAATATAATCAGCTTCAAGCGAAATCAGTTTAATAAAACTGTTCAAGCGAAATCTGATATGAACTATTTTGCTTCAACTTCAAGCGAAAACCTGTTACAAAGTGTTTTAAGCGAAATCAAATACCAATTCTGATTCAAGCGAAATCCACTATTTCGCTTCAACAATACAATCGAAATCCAAATCTGTTCAAGCGAAAACAACAGCAAACAATTTCGCTTCAAGTTTCAAGCGAAAACAACTATTTCGCTTCAGTTGTTTTCAAGCGAAATTCAGCAGAATCAATTTCGCTTCAGAAGTTTCAAGCGAAATAGTCCAATAAGTCTGATTTGAAGCGAAATCAATCCATTATCTTCGAAAACTTTCAAGCGAAATCCAGTTTTAGGTCAATTTTAACATGTTTTAATCTGAATTTTAGTCTGAATCTTTGTAGGCTTTGTTAAAACTCAGTTTTACACAATATACTCGAAAATCAGACCATTTCGACCGTTAAATGTTAATAAAATCAGAAAAGTAAGAGAAGAAGTGAGTAGAAATAAGAAAATCCGGTAGAATCAAGCTGCTATGGTATGAACTCCTCGTCCTGAGCTCTGATACCACTTGTTGGACCGTTCTATGACCCTAAAATGTCAGTCAAGGACGTTCATCTTCATGTGTAAAGGCGGAATCAATGCACATAAAGTCATAACAGCTCTAATCCTTTTAATCTTTCTTTTCTGATTGATTTGAGTGCTTGTACAACATTTTCTGATACAAATTCGGCAGCACTTCGTGTTTCATACAATGACCAAGTTTTTTCTAAATGAACAACACAACACACATATATATAGACTTGATGATTTCGCTTGAGCATGCTTGAAGCGAAATCATATGTTGTTGATTTCGCTTGAAGCTGTTTCAAGCGAAATCTTCAAGTTTAACCTAAACAAACCCTAATTAATACCCTGTCATGTGTTCTTTCAATCAAACTAGACACAAGACTTAATGCAGACGAAGTCAACAGACATTCAATGCACTAACAAGTATTTACCTGAGCAATGTATAAATCACAATAAGCAAATTGCAAGTAGCTTTTACTGGTTCTCCTAATCTGGAACGAAGGTTTATAATAACCTATTAGAATCCTAACGGGTCTTTAGTTAAGCTTAAGCTTAGACCGGTTAGTTTCAAAGATACGGTTCGTACGCACGATTAAGCGAAGACCGGATAGAATGTGATTTAGACCCGACAAGTTCAGAGACTTGTTTAATATGGGTCCTTCATGCACATTCTGGATTTTGAGATAAAACCGATATGGTTTGACCCGTTTCGGCTAATTTATGTAAACTTGTTACATAAACCGAACCAAACGCGTAATAAGCGTAACGGGTAATAATGAGAGCCATTTACAGGTTTCCTAAGTTAATATGCTCCAAATATGTTGTGACATCAGTAAGATGTCTTTTATTATGCCCGAAATGAATTTAATCACAAACTATGCCCCGTAGGGGTAGTTTGGTCATTTTAAAGGTTGTAAAAGAGTTTAAGAGTCAACCTGAGTTACAGGCCTGATGTAATCAGAAAATATACTCAATTTGCTAAATTATATCAGTAGGTTAAAGTATATAAGTGAAATTTATCAATTATAACCAAACTATGCCCCGTAGGGGTATTTTGGTAATTTCACATAAGCCGAAAAGCTCAAAACTGACGTCTAAGTTTATCAAACTTTGCTTACTGTTAAAATATTATAATTTGCCTCAAATATCAGTAGGTATCACCCTTGGTATGTTTAAAATAATCTTAGTACATACAATGCGTTAAAAACGCTTAAAAAGGCGATTAAAGGCCATTTCCGGGTTCGATACTTAAATCTGATATTTTTATATTTCCAGAAGGCTTAAAAAAATTTATTTGTCATTTAAGGTCAGTAGCAAAAGGTTTGGAGTCGTTTGGATATGTAAAACTCATTTTATGGCCCGTTAGGGCAAAACCGACAATTACCGAATTAAGCCTACGACTATAGGTTATGCTCAGCCTAAAATTTATTAAAAATCTTTAAAAATCCCAAAATAATATATTACATCAGTGGGTAAAATATTTGATATCAAAAAGTAGGCTTAACTAGGCTGTACGCTAATTACGCCGTTTTATTAACATAAAGCTTTAATTTTACGCTAACGAGCATAACTCTTATTCTACACCTCAAACTGATGTCAAACTTTGCATACAAGTCTATATATCAATAATTAAGGTTTCTACTGTTTTACATTTTTAAAAATCACGTTTTAAGGTAAAAAGGGCATAATGGTCAACATATGAGCAATTAACGGAATCATGCGAATTAATTGGATAACTAATGATCCGAGGTGTATAATCACAGAGGGTTATACTAGAATTTAACCTGGTCCAAATAAAGCTCTAAGGCATTTCTAAAACATGCCATTACGGGTCAGAACTGAAAGTCAAAGTATAAGTCAAACTATGCGACTTTCGGTTCCGAACCGGGTCTAAACAGGAAATTGTCGGGTTGAACATGTTTAGACATGTTCTTACACTCATTACCAAGTTATATTAATGATCAAACATGTTGTATATGTTCTACATTGCTAATTATGCATAAATTGAAATTTAAGTATCCTGTTGACTTTTTCTTAGCAAGTTTGACCCGACTTTTGACCTGGTTAGAGTGGGAATCAGGGGGAACCCTTTTGAGGGTTTATTACCCACATAATTACCAACTTAAAACTACTTTTAATTCGAGATTTGACTGAGCTATTATTCATTAATCTCGAAGTCAAACCGTAATTACGACGGTTTGACTTTTAGCTAAATAACTAAGCTAAACTTAATTTAGAAAGGATTAGCAAACTTACTGAAGTCCTAAGCTTGATTAGTGATCACTTGGAAGAAGACTTGAGCTCCAGAAATGATCAGAAAGCTTGAGGGAAGGTGTGAAGAATGAGTTGCAAGTTCATGGCCTTTTATAGTGTTTAATCCACCATAAGAAGTTGACACTTGGGTCTACAACTCTCCATAACTGATTAACAAGTGTTCCTAGTGCTTAGGGGTGCCTAGGGGTCGTCCAAGATGAGGCAAATCGGTTAAAGGTCGAGCACAAGGGCTATGGCAGGCAAAAACCCAAGAAAATCGGAGCAGACAGCCCCTCGCGTGACGCTAAGCCCCCCCCCCCCGGGCCTCGCGTCGCGCTAGGCCTAATCTGATCAAATCAGAATTTTTGATTGATTTATTTCATTTTGATCCTTGGCTCTTCAAACTTTGTTTAGACACTTATTTCTTGCATTATGAACCCTCATAATTGATTTATAAGGGCTTTAAAACATATACCTATTTTGTTAAGTCCCCGGTTAACTTTATTGTTACCCGAAAAGTCCTAACTTTCAACGTTTACGCTTTAACCCTTCGCACACGAATTTGATCATAACTTTCTCATACGATAACGAAACTTTACGAAATTTAAATCGTGCATTCTAGTGAGCATAATTAACCGTTACAAAGCTTCGGGTTTGTCAAAAGGTCACTTAGAGGTATAACTTAAACATGTTGACACATTTAGCCCCTGTAGTTTGTAATCTCTCACTTTTAGCTCCGTATGATCCATGATTTATTCGTTTGAAGGTATGAGCATCTTGTAGGGTTAATATACAATATATTTATTCATTGTTGACATTTAGAACCCGTATATTCACATACTTTCCATGATTGTCAACTTTAGTCCTTCTATAACATTCTTTCACACGTTCAAACATATGGCACGTGTCTACACATTATAGGACGTGAATTTTCGAGGTGTTACAAGCAACCAATCAACAACAATGTTGAGCGAGTTCACAGTTGGTTGTCCAATTTTAATATTGTTCCAAAAACCATAAGTTATTTCGAAAACCACGGGTTAACCAGTTCCTTGTTTCCCAAACCATAACCAGTGGGGGCTACCCCATGTAATCCACTAGACCCGTTACCATATCGACTACTGACTGGAGTCATGTTTATGTGCCCTGTGTCAATGTCTATCATCATTGACTAAGTGCACAAGTACATTAGTCCACTCCCTTCCTCTGCGGCACGGTGTGAGGCTTGTCAAACCTAATAACGCTATTTAACTAATGACCCGTTCGCCATTGGCCCGACGATTAAGTCGATATGAAAATGAGGGACTTCATGATAGAGTTTTGTCTAGTAAGTTATATATTGTCATCCTTCCTGCGGAGGATGGAGGTACGTATTCTACCCAAGGAGAATACGCAGAATTTAATGTTGTCATCCTTCCCATGGAGGATAGAGGTACATATCCTACCCAAGGAGAATATGTAGGTTTCATTTTAGTTACTTAGCCCATTCCCAAACCACTGGGAATCCCATGCCTTGTAGAAAGTGTGAACTCACCTTAGATTAGCTCAGCAGATAAATAGAAAGGTCACTTGAGCTAATCGGGGTCAACCACGTCCTAACATGGTTACCATACAAGTCAGGTCTAGGTTCAAGTAACACACATACGTTACACACATAAACTAACAGTTCACATACACAGAATGTTCATGGCAGACACGTAGTATTGTTGGTGCATGTTTGTGACAACAACTTAGATTTGGTCTTTGGATATCTTGTAATTAGATAAACGATAAACAGTTAGCGGGTTTAGCTTTGTATTAGTGAGTTGTAATGTTTGGGCTAACCAAACCCAACGAATTGGGTGTGTGGGGGCGAATTGGGCCTGTCCAATTCGCAGTCCATGATGTTTAACTAAGCCCAAGTAGCAAACCTTGTGTTATATAAACAAGGTTAGACTTTAGGGTTTAGGTTAATCAGCCAAAACAGAGTTTGAGAGGCATTGAAATTCGTGAGAGCTAGACTTGGACGAATTTGAGTGTGGTTAGGGTTTAGATTGATTGTAATACGTTTGTTTGATAATCAATAGTAAACCTGGTTTGAAAGTGATTTCTGTTTCTACTCATTCTGCTACATTCTGATCATGAGGATTCCGCACTCTTGATTGGAAAGACAATTCTGTGAAAGATCCATACGAATAGGGGACCTACAATTGGTATCAGAGCATTAGGCTCTTGAAGGCTCGGTTCAGAATTGTTCTTGGCAGAAATAGGGAGTTATTTCGAAAATTTTGAAACCTGAAAAATTAGGGTTTTGAATTTTTTTTGTTTGTTTGTTTGATACAGATTTTCGAATTTTTTGGCTGTTTTGATCTTCTGGTTTGTTTGTTTGGTGTTTTGCAGGATTTCTGGAAAGATTGTGTTGATTCTGGATAAGTTTTCGGCTGATTGACTTGAAGATTCGAAGACTGTTCTTCGTGTTCTTCACGTTCTTCGTACTGTTCTTCGTACTGTTCTTCATTGATTTTCGAAATATACTGATATTTTGCTGTTTCGTTTTTGCAGGAAGTTGTTAGGAGAATCAGAAAAATCTTCAGAATTTTAATCAGATTGAGTTTCCTGATTTACTGGTTCAGCGAATTTAATAGTCCAGCGAATTTGTCTGATCGGCGAAATTAACTGTGCAAGCATACTTACTGGCGAAGTAAATCCAAAGGCGACTTTGGTAACCGTGTAATTGTCCACAGCGAAATTACAACGGTTTTCAGCGACTTTACAGTCGTCGTTATAGCGAAATTAAACAGCGAATATAATCTGCGAACTTAACCAACATAATTAACAGCGAATTTAACCAGTCCTCCCAGCGAAATTAAGCAGCATACTTAACCAGCGAATTTGACTGATTTACCAGCGAAATTATCTGATTTACCAGCGAAATTATCAGCAAATTTAAAAACCAACGAATTTAACAAGGTGGAATTTCAGCTGGCAAGCGTCGATAAAATTTCAGTGTTTTGCATTTAGAAATTGATCCGTAGCCCATTAGACAGAACCGTTTGGACTGTTGAATTCCTTGGATTTTTAGGGCAAAAAAAAAAAAAACCTCTGGAAAATTCCGAATCCGGTTTTCGACATTATATATCATTGGATTTGTCTTTTCAAGACGATTCTAAAGGTGTAATTTGGTAACCACTATTTTCGGAGATATTTTGTATGGTTTTATCAGTCTGTTTACGTTAAAATGTCGAACAGGATGAATTTGAATGCACCTAAGATGATGAAGGTGGAGAATTATTTTACATGGAAGGCCAGCTTCAAATCATTCATTGAATCTCAGGATGCACGCATGTGGATCTGTATTGATGATGGGTACATAAACCCAACACACGATTATGAGGGCAGACCACGTAGAACAGACTATGTGAACATGAAAGAGGATGATAAAAAGATGTATGAGGCTGAAAAGAGAGCCTTGGCTGCGATAAAGATGTCCTTACCTGATAGCATCAAGCATACCTTCACAAAGTACACTAATTCAAAGGATATGTGGGATGCATTACAAAATCGATATCAGGGGAATGAGAGTGCCACTCAGGCATTCATGGCAGAGATAGTGCCAGTTGATGAGGCTGAAACTACTGTGAGTGATGCTGAATCTGAAGTGAAAAATGCTGAAGCAAAAGTGGATGCTGAAGTAGAGAAAGAAAGTGAAGCTGAATAGGTTGTTGCTGATGAAAATACAGAAGTTCATGAGAAAGAGGTACAATCTAATTCTGTATGTTTGAGATGTCGTGAACTACAGGGTGAGGTTGACAGGTTGTCAACACAAAACCAAAGTTTGATAAGCGAGATGTCTAACATTAAAGAATCAAACTTTTTTGCTAAAAGAAATGAATCGTCATACTTGAAGAAGATAAAAGGTTATGAAGCTGAAATTGAAGCTTTAACTTGCAAACTAAATGAAAAACTTCAAGTCATAGACTTAGCTCATGACATGATGGCTGAGAAAACAAAAGAGATTTCTGAAAAATGCAAAGAGTTGTCAGATGCACAACTCAAAATTGTTGAACTTGAAAAGAAATTGAGTCAATTCAGAGATTCGTCTTTTGTAATGAAACACATGATGGGTGGGTTAAAGAAGAGTAATGACAAGACCAGTGTGGGCTTCTAGGGCTTTAATGAAGTTCCACTTCCTCTTAGTCATGACTATTCATTCCTGCCTAGTGAAGATGAGCTAGCAAACTTTATGGCATCCGCACCAAGTAGTTTCGCATCCACATCAAGTCAAGGTGATGGATCTGAGAGTGATGATTTGAAAAGGAAAAATTCACCGCCTAAGAATAAAAATCAAGCTTTTGTTAAAAAGATTAATTTTGTTCAAGGTAGTGATAAGAAAAATGAAACAACTGTTATTGAAAATGAATCAAATGTAGAGTTTGCTAAAAATAAGAACAAAGAAAAATCTGAATCCAAGCAAACTAAACAAGGTTCATCCAAGGGATCATCACCATCTGATAAGGGATCTACCTCAGAGACTCCAGCTAAGAAGTCTTTGAAAATGAGATCGTGCTTCAAGTGTCACATCAAAGGACATGTAGCTAGCTGCTGTCCTAACAAAAAGAGTGAAGCACAACTTAGTGATAAACAGGAGAAGGAGTCCAATTCTCCAAAGAAATCTGCTCCTAAGCAACCAGAAAATGTTGCTGTTGGTGTAGGTGTAGATAAGGCTGAAAAAGGAACTCCACAAGTTCCTCGTTTTCAAAGAAATCAACCAAGATTTCAGCCTAGATCTCCACCAGGCAGATTTGAGAGACCTAGAAGCAGTTCACCAAGAATGAACAATTATAATGTAAATAATTTCAGAAGTCAAGGTCAATATCAAAATCGATACCAAAATGATGGTGGTCGAACTTTTTATAACAATGGCTTTAGAAATTACAACAATAATGCTTCTTGGAATCAAAATTCAAGATACCCAAATCAAAATTTCCAAAGGTCAAATAGTCCAAACACATATAGGAACCCTCAGGACCAAAGACCTAGTGGAAATCAAAATCAAAATCAAATTCCATCAACAGGTCTGAGATCCAAGACTCCAGTTAGGAGTAATGGATATTGGATGGATGTTCCAGTAGTTGGTGAATTTGGACGACCCAAGACCATTAAGGCTTGGGTCCCCCAATCTAACTAATTTCTTAGTTGGTGTGTGCAGGAGCTGCTAAGGAGGATTATCAACTTATGTTGATAATGGCTGCTCTAGGCACATGACGGGGGGGGGGGGGGTGAGATTGTTGATATAAATATATTAATTGATTTATATTGAAGTTCAAAGTGCTGAGTCGACACACTAGATAACTTGGCAGATCTTTATACTAAAGCTTTTGACAGGGCTCGCTTTGAACATTTAGTCGAACTCAACGGGATGAGGAATCCTGAATAACTGGTTTTTCATAAGAATTTTGTAAATAGTTTACTGCTTTTCTTAAAAATAAAAAATACAAAAACATTGAAAAAAACAAAAACATTAAAAAATAGAAAATCAAAAATGAGTTATCACTGTGTGAAAAAGGAGAAATGATAGTACATCAGCAAGTTAGACTGTCACACTGAAACTGAAATTAAATGCTTAAGTGTGATAGCAACTTCATTATATGATGTACCAGTAGGCAAAAATCATGAAATAATCAACTTACCAATGTGATATAAACTTAAATGAACTGTGTATGAGTGGGGAACACATCAGTGGTGTATGGTTTAATGACCTTAAATCTTGCGTTGATAGATTGCCAAAATCTGAAGTTTTGGGTCTTTATACTATTATTTCATCTGGGGATATCTTGACTGTCCTTCTGTTTAGAACTAAAATTGTACATGACCCCAGGAAAGAAAGTCACTTGGAATTAGCTCATTTCTATTTGAATGTATGTATGTTGTCCCGATACACACAATTTTGATCTGATTCTGAAATCTTCTCTGAAAAAATCGTGTACCTCCTCTGCTGCATCCATATATATGCTGACCTGGAGGTGCTAGGCAACGACAGCTTCTGCTGCATCCAGATACATGCTGACCTAGCTGTACGTTGTTGCGCTATAGATCTAATACACCCGAAAGAGGCCCTCAAGTGCCCAAAAGAAACCCAAGAAACCTATATCAAACTGAGAAAAACTCATTTGATCTGTATATTATACCATCTCTGCTAAAGATCTATTCTGTTCTCTTCTCAACCTATTCCCAGTTAAGATTTCAGAAATCTGGATTGGACTTGTGAAATATGTGGTAGGGAAGATACTTGCATGATAGAGTGTGTTGTTTATATTTCCAGGATTTGATTAGTATTTATTTGGGTGTTCATTGTTAAGCAATCAAAACATGATAAAAAAGATTATATGCAGACCTAGACACTGTCAGGATATCTTAAAGGATGACTTCAGTATACTCACCTACTACGATGAATCTTTGTGCATACCTTGATCGCGGGGGTATATCCTGAAGTGGGACACACTAGTATTTCAGTATTAAAATTACCTTAACGTATCATATGGTAATGGTACTTGAAATTTTCATGCATTTTGTTTAAGAGGACAAACATACTGGTAATCGTCTTGGACTGCTTTTCACGAAAAATTAAATAAAGAATTACATAATAGTGTGAAAACAGTTTGATTGTGCTGATATGATCTTCTTACCAGTGATTCTCACAAAAATAGAGTGTTTATTGCTTTTGTTATTTACTTGCTTTCAGAAAATTATAAAAATCCAAAAATAGTGTCTTTTTCTGTTTAAAATTCTTAACGTACGAAAAACTGTTATTCTTGGAGGAATTGTTACTGATAGGGGGAGACGGTGTTAGAAAGTGAGTTCAAAATTTTAAATCATGCGGGTTATAGGGTGTGTGATTAAAAAGTTTTGCGTGTTGGTGAAGAAATTGGAAATGCTTAATCTGTGATATAATCTCTTGAATAATAATAATTTATTCAACTGTGTTGAAAAATTCTTATGGTTTCTCGAGAGGTTTGTTTTATAGTATACAGATTGAAGCAGTGTGTTGCTGAGAAGTTAAAGTGATGAGTTGCTGTGAAGAGGTGAGAGTTTGATTGGATGCATGGTAGAACCTCCTTTCTATATTGCAGACAAAGTTGAAGAGTTTGAAGATTACTTTACAAATGCTGAACTGGAGTTTACTCAAACGCTAAAGTTTTTGAAGATTTGGTGATTGGATGCATTAGCTTAGGGGGAGTCTGTTGCTGACAGAAGCTGTTGAAACTGAAGCTATCCAAAGACCAAAGACAGTGCAAGATTACATGAAGATTGCAAGAAGACTGAAGACAAAGTTATTTTATGAAGCTATTGTCAAGGGGGAGTTTGTTGGTGCATGTTTGTGACAACATCTTAGATTTGGTCTTTGGATATCTTGTAATTAGATAAACGATAAACAGTTAGCGGGTTTAGCTTTGTATTAGTGAGTTGTAATGTTTGGGCTAACCAAACCCAACGAATTGGGTGTGTGGGGCGAATTGGGCCTGTCCAATTCGCAGTCCATGATGTTTAACTAAGCCCAAGTAGCAAACCTTGTGTTATATAAACAAGGTTAGGCTTTAGGGTTTAGGTTAATCAGCCAAAACAGAGTTTGAGAGGCATTGAAATTCGTGAGAGCTAGACTTGGACGAATTTGAGTGTGGTTAGGGTTTAGATTGATTGTAATACGTTTGTTTGATAATCAATAGTAAACCCGGGTTGAAAGTGATTTCTGTTTCTACTCATTCTGCTACATTCTGATCAAGAGGATTCCGCACTCTTGATTGGAAAGACAATTCTGTGAAAGATCCATACGAATAGGGGACCTACAAGTATCATGGCAACTGATTAAACTACACTTAGCATGTTAAACAATAATCATTCAAGTTCACATGTAAGTCCTATTGTGCGATTCAAGTGATTGGGCCGGTAAGATTGTGCGAGCCCAACGCTGTTGTGCGACTCATCATGTGCGGCCCAATGGGTGCCCGACCCACAATCAAGGATTGTGCGATCCGTCCTTGATTGTGCGATACGGTTTGTGCGATCCGACCATTACCCGGCCCAAACAAGATATGCGGCCCAATAACATAACATAGTTCAATTTCTTATGCGGCCCAACATGTTGTGCGATCAACACTGACTTGTGCGATCCACACCATGTTGTGCGGTCATGCAATAAGGAGCTGTACAGTGTGCTTCAGTTGTGGTACCATACGCAAATCCTAGCTTGTGCGATTAGTTCTTGTGCGATTCAGGACTTGTGCGATCAGATCCTTATGCGATTAGATCTTGTGCGATCAGTTATGTATTGTCGTGTATTTAGGAAATTAGTTAATTCATTCAACAGTTTCTATCTTTGCATTAAACCGATTAAATCAAAGAATCACCCATTAATTTTTATTATCCCTAATTATTCTCTAATCAAGAACAATCACCAACAACTCATCATTCAAAACATCTGATCAAACCATCATCCCAATGAATTCGAACATTAACATGCAACCCTAATTCTTGTGTAACATCAAACTAATAACACAACACAACATATATTCCCAAATCATAATTCTAGTAGTATATACTCGATCCTAACATATAAAGCACATTGAATCATGCGATTATCATCATCTAAGTTCATGCATAGCAATCACAATATTTCTTATAACATAAGATTCAATCATCACACAAAACAATTTCATCATATATATATCGAAATCGAACTTCATGATCACAATTCATCAATGTATCTACTAGCATGAAACTCTAGTTTACATATAAAATCATAGCAATCCAAATCATGGTAACTAACAAAGATGTAACGCTAAATAAAGATGTAACACTAACCAGAAAACCAAAGAAACTAGTTTGATCGAGATAGGGGAGCTTCGGAAGAGGGGATTGCCATCGAACAAGAGGGAGGAGAGAGAGCTAGGTTTTGTGTGTTAAGTGTTTGTAAATTATGAGAAGCAAAAACCCGACTAATGGGTGTGTGTATACGTATAAGCGGATAAGGGGAGTGGGCCGAACCCTTACGTGGGATGCCCTTTGATCACGAGTACAAGGTAGATAAGATTGGGCCGAGAAGAGTATGTATGACAAGGGACAAGTTGTGCGGCCCAAAGACTTGTGCGATCGGTCATATGTTGTGCAACAAAACATACATATACACATTACAATCTCGTAACACATAACATGCTAAAAACATAACATTCAATTGCAAACAATTACATTAGTTAATCACATAACGTTCATACAGGTTACATCAAAGCACAACAAAAAGGTTCTAAAATACGAGCTGTCACAAAACCACAGGAAGCAAAACGAAAGTTAACTCTTATAAATATTATAGAGTAAACTGCAATTTTACACCCTGAGGTTAGGGGTCATTGGCATGTCTACCCCCCCCCCCCCTAAGGAAATAATTGCAATTTTACCCCCCACTGTTTGCCCTTATGTCGCACTTTTACCCCCCGGCGTCAAAATGGGTAACAGAACTGTTAACTCTAAGTTGAAATGACTATATTACCCTTACATTTTACCCCCCCCCCCCCAACATTCCTGTTAAGTACCACAATTACCCCCACTGGTAAATTACTAATTTGTCCTTTTCTATTACCCCCTGTACTTTGTGTTAAGACACAACATTACCCCCTGAAATTTACAAAACCCTTCCCGCCAAAATCAAATACCTGTTCTTTGAACACGTAATCTGAAACGTAACAATCATACCTGTTAAAAAATCTGAAACCTAACAAGCAAAGACTCCAAAACTGGTAAATTACTAATTCTGAACCTGTTCTATGCATATGTTACTAATTCAGAACCTACACTAACAATTTTACATTTATATGCAATCAGTTATTTCTATAAGGTGTTCAAACCAACAAGAAAATACCTGTTCAACCAGTGGGAACAAAACAATCATACCTGCAATGTGAACAAATCAAGCATACCTGTTCAACCAGTGTGATCAACCAAGCAAACTGTCATTTTAAAACTTATGCACATGAAACTGTCTTTTTAGAACTTATGCACATGAAACTGTCATTTTAGAACCAAGCAAACTGTCATCAAGCATACCTGTTCAACCAGGTAAACAAGCCACTTATGCCCAAACTGTGTGTTATTTACCCAACCTGCCAGAATCTGATTAAGCCACTGTTGAGTGTGCTGATAATGTCAACATAATGAGTGTAAACAAGCTGCAAATGCATACAATCAAACAAGCTGCAAATGCATTCAATGTGGCCGGTACAACCTGTGCATGTTATGTGTTATTTACTTCAATTGCTAGACTCCAAAACATAATGAGTGTGCTGCTATTTCATTCACACTGATTAAGCACTGATTAAGCACTTGATCAACCTGTGCATGCTATGTGTTATTTACTTCAGTCTATTGCTATGTGTTCATAAGTTGCTAGATCCCATGTTGACAGCACATAAGTTGCTAGACTCCAAAACATAATGAGTGTGCTGCTATTTCATTCACACTGATTAAGCACTTGATCAACCTATGCATGCTATGTGTTATTTACTTCAGTCTATTGCTATGTGTTCATTTACACCCTGCAAATGCACATGATTAAGCACATGATCAACCTGTGGTATACATGATCAACCAGGGTTCTATGCACACTGATTAAGCACATGCACATGATCAAGCACACTGATTAAGCACATGCACATGATCAACCTGAAGTAGCATAGCAAGTTATCATAGCAAGTACCAACCTACAACCAGTGTTCTATGCATCTGATCAACCAGTGTGTGTTATGCCCAAACTCTGTTCAACTAGTGTGTATTATGCCCAAACTGATTAAGCACACTTATGCCTACAACCTGCAAATGCACATGAGTGTGCTCCTAATTTTTATCAAACATAATGTCAACAAAAGCTAAATAAGTTAAGTTAGGTTAACCTACATATTACACAAAAGGTTCGAATAAGTTAAGTTAACCTACATATTACACATAAGCTAAATAACCAATAGAGTAAACATCCATCCGCTCAACTCTCCGGTGGTAGATGGAAGTTGAGGACATGCCTCCCAAACACAGAGACCACCAGGTGGAGCACCAAAGATGAGCTTGATAAGCTCATCGTCAGGTCAACTGTAGAAAAACCAACAGTGAACCAAATCAGACCCTAAACATGATAATGACTAAATCTGACCCTGATTAACTAACATTGGCCGATTATACCTTTGGTGTGGCGGATGATATAGCGGATTATCCAAAAGACCGGCATTTCCACTGATCTGAAGCTAGCGGCTGTGGTTGTTGTGATCCGACGAGGAGAATGATTGGACGAGGAGCAGAATGATCGGAAGAGGAGATGTCGCCGTCGCCGGAGAGACACGGATCGCCGCTGGTGTGTTATGTCGCCGGAGAAGAAGATTGAAGGTCGATGGTGGGAAAGTTGGGGGGTAATTATGCGGTGGTATGATTCTTATAGGGGGTGTTGTATCAAATAAGCTTGACATAAGAGCAAAATGACAACTATACCCTTTGACCGTCAGGTTATAATGTTGACCGGTAACCCATTTTGACGCCGGGGGGTAAAAGTGCGACATAAGGGCAAACAGTGGGGGGTAAAATTGCAATTATTTCCTTATGGGGGGTAGACATGCCAATGACCCCTAACCTCAGGGTGTAAAATTGCAGTTTACTCAATATTATATTATATTTTTGTTTGTTTTTCTTATTGGAGCCTTTTGGCTTTTTGGAGGCATGCGTACTTCAATTATTGGGACAATACTTGATAAGCAATCTTTTAGCGGTACTCTTTTAGCAAAATTATATATATCTTCTTATGGAACAATAACTTTTTACTCCTAAATGACAAAAGAAAAAAAAAGATATGGTGAAGAAGACTAGTTACACAATCTTAATTTAAATTTGAATACAAAAGGGTTTCATTAATTTAGTTAATTTGAAGTATCTTTGATATAATCCAGCTTTACTTGAGAGATATACCAAAAATATATATATATATAGAATCACAACGACACGCTAATTTCACTATAGTATCATAATGAGTTTTATTTAGGGAAATTGAGATTGTAATGAAAGATTTAAGAGCTCTCTAGTCATTTCTAGATCAAATTATTTCGGTTGTTCATCTGAAAAATCTAATCAGATACAATTTAGATTATTGAGAACAAAAACTAGTATGTAAATTGGTGAGAATTCATGAACCAGAGAGAGCCTGTAACAAGAGAATGATTTGGAACAACGGTGCTGCCCATAGACCCCGCTAAGGGGGTGTTGCCCCCTTATAACCCCATTGATTATGGACTCTACTCAAACACTTAGAACCATAACAACTCAAACAAGCGTGCAATCCTTATTACACTAAAATATCTAACATTTTACACTGTGCAATAAAATAGTTCGATGTTCTATCAAACTTTACAAGCTTGGGTACCAAACGGTCATTAGCAGTTTCACGGTCCCGGTTTAAATGAGCTCTTCCTTTTTAGACATGAACTTTCATCTTTTGTACCAAAGATTAGGCAGCAACTACAACTATTGTGATGAAAATCTTATCGGTCTCGAATGACGATGTGAATGATAAAGAGGAATCCATGAGAATGATTTTTGTGTGAAAATATTAAGTTTCACATAGTATTTATCCAACTCTCAAATAGGATCATTCATGCTTACGAAATCACCGCTAAGGATGAGATTGGTATCGGTACCAAACTGAACCAATACCATACCATACCACCTAATAACGATACTGATATTTAGCTAAAACCAGAACCAAATACTGTACTATATATGTACGCTCGGTACCGGTATGATAAGATATCATTAAAAGTCCCATCCAATACCATACCGCATACTACATTACTATTAAAAACTTATTCGGTAACAAGAGGATTCGAAGTTTACTTGATTACTTTCACATTCATAAAAAGTCTTCTTGTATAAACAAAGTTACGAGTTTGGTTTCAATAAACACTTTCCGTGGGCATGGGGCGGGCGGAAATGTAGTTTTTTAAGTATCGAATAACATATAACCTAGTCACATAGAGTCGTCTCAATCTATCATCACATTTCACATTTCACCCCTTCACAAGTCATGTTCTTAGGTGAAAATGTGAAACCCTCCACCACCTATGTAGCGTGTCTTCTATTTTTTATTTATTTTTTATATTTTTATATATTATATCCACCTATAGTCTTAACATTTTTGTTACTTTTACTTGTACATTCTCCACACGTTCGATGACACAATTCAATCATGCTTTTTTCTATTGAGCATGAAATTTTATATTTTTTGAGTCTTATTACGAACTAAGGAAGAATGACTTACCATTTAATATGTCTAACCACTTTTTAATATGTCGTTAGAGGTGTGGTACGCCATTTGATAAATCACGGATGCACACTTTGTAAGGGGGTTACATTATACTTTTGTTCTAACCACGACATCACTCTCTCCAAATTGTTAACTACTTGTAAAAATAGTTGTCTTTTCATTCTGAAAACGACGTCTAAACATCTCAGCGACATATATAGAGTAGTCAGAAAAATAGTCGCGTACCAAACAGTTATTAGCAGTTTCAAGATCCTGATTTAAACAAGCTCTTCTTTTCTTAGACGTGAATTTTCATCTTTTTGTACCAAAGATTAGGCCGCAACTACAACTATTGTGATGAAAATCTTATCGTTGTCGAATGATGATGTGAATGATAAAAGAGGAATCCATGAGAATGATTTTTGTGTAAAAATATTAAGTTTCGCATGGTATTTATCCAACTCTCAAATAGAATCATTCAAGCTTACGAAATCACCACCAAGGATGAGATTGATATCGGTATCAGACCAAACCAATATCATACCACCTAGTAACGATACTGATATTTAGCTAAAGCCAGAACCAAATACCGTATTATATATGTACGCTCGGTACCAGTATGATAAGATACCATTAAAAGTCCTGAACCAATACCATACCGCATAGTACATTACTATTACCAAAATTGAACTAAATTCAAAACCGACTACCAGACGAAAAAACCCCATAAACTATCTCAAAACCCTCATCAAGCAAGCTTTTTGAGGTCAAACTGTCGTCTTGATTCGTCACAGAAATTACCATTTCATGTTGATAACTCGGCTATTGCTTGGTTGTTTAAACAATCTTGAAATGTTGAGGTACAATTTGCTGTTTTATTTCTGATTTTAGCTCGTTTAATCATCAAAAGAATGCACTTTTGTGTAGTCTTTTTAGTGTAATTCACCATTTTGAACATCTACTTCGTTCATTTCTTTGAATGGGCGCAGCTTAAGTAGGGCGGGAGGGGCGGCTGACCCCGAACTTTTCGCTCAATAGTGGAGAGTGTGTAGTTTTCGTATAGAAATTTTTGGGTATGTACGTTTCGACCCCTCGGTTTTATAGAAATTTTTAGGTCCGGTGACTTCCGCCCCTGGTCGGAAATCTCAAGCTTCGCCACTGTTTCCTTGTAAAAGAATGTAAGTTTCTGCATTTCTTGAAATATTATTTGGTGCTGGTATTTAGCTTGATTCAAATTCAGTTCATTTTGATTTAAGATGGTTTGTTTATACCGTCCGCCTGGCTTAAAAAATATAACTGTTTAGCACTTTGCATCTAGGCCTAAGGCTCACCCTTTGTGCGTTTAGTGTACCTGGTGCCTTCAACTACCAAGGTTTCACTTTGTAAAGATGTCATTACTCATAAGCAGAAGAAGCCAAAGCAGAGGCAAAGTAGTTTGATGGCTATGTAAGTTCTCTTGATGGAATATAACTCTTTTAATAACGATAAGGCAAAAATACAACATACCAAGATAGTGGTATTGTCTTTTTTGTTCCAATGTCATATAACAAGCTCAAAAATTTCTAAAAGCGACTCTACCGTAAGTAGGTTACTCAATATATAAGCTATTCTGAATTAGTGTAGAACGTTTATCTGAGAACTCGTTACCTCGTTTCATGATAAAGATTATGGTAGATCAAGGGGTTTCGGTTATGTACTTAAAGTACTGCAAATGAAGTTTATCATGCGGTTACCTTAAAAACTTTTAGTAAAACTCCTAGTATAAACGCGTAGTTTCGTGAGATCTTTAAAGTTCCACGTATCCTGTTCTCCTTTTAGCAATCTTTTTTATTTATGTGTTTGATTCATTTAAGGTACAACATTAACTTAATTAGTGTTGCAGGATCTTGATCGCAAATGCGTCACCTCTAAAATTCCTTTTGTTTAAAGTTGTGGTTTCGTAAGCTCGTTAAGGCTTACATGTATCATCTTTGACCTGTTCTCCCTTTAGCTAACTTTTTATATTTATATTGTTTGGTTCATTTAAGGTACAACATAATTCAATTGACCAGTTTATAAGTTAATGGGCCAACTCTTGTTTTTTCATGTATGTCATATATCATTATTATGAGGCCCTATGCAGTTTGCACACCCACAAATGGGCCTATCCAAATATGTTTATGTTTGCTGGATTTCATACTCTTATTTGACAACAGAGTATGGTGGACCTCTACAGTTCCCTAAACAGTCATCAAACCATCATGCTCCCTTTGCTAACTGATATATAGTTCATACGCGAGTCCCGACATATGTAAAGGCGATCATGAGAGGTTGTCCAACAATGGCAGGAAATGGTCTCTATGGTGTGTAACATTCGTGGGTCCGGCATGACCCAATTGGTTACATGTCTTTAAGGTTTTTACAATCATTGCACAGTTGTCAATTGTGGACTAAAGCTGAGGGTTATGTCAGATTCATCTAGTCATTCGACATCTTTAGCACTTGTTGATGATGAACATGCTACTTTGTGTTAACAACATGAAGAACATGTACAAACATGGTAAATAACTATGTCGTTAGAGCACGAAGAAGGTCGAAAGTTTTGTAATGATATATATATCCGATGGAAAACATGCTCAATGATGCAAAACAGAAGCGCGGGCATAATGGTTAAACACACGATCAACGAGAAAAGTTTATAACATCAATGAATAAATAGGGCCCTTATTGTTGGGCGTCATCCAAAAATTTAAAAATCAAAACTAACGCTAAAAAAAACATGAAAAAAAGTTTCACATGATATACCAAGAAAGTTTTCTAGAAAATCGGAAAATGTTGAACTTGAAGCTCTAATCTACGATTCTACGCCTATGGTTAAACCAAACATAATGTTCGGCTAGTCACAAGCTTGGGTTCTATAATTATTCACAGGACACGAAGTTGTGACGTTTTGAAGTTAACTTTTTCTTAGCACATTTGTCACAATGTCAGTGACAGTATGGCAAACGTGATGGATACTCACTCACAAGTAGGACATATAGTCCAATCTTTATCTTTTATCTAAGCTAAATACTTTGACTAACCTCTTTCATTAGACAATGATTACTCCATTAATTTGGGAAAACATGCCTACTAACAACTTGGTTTATGGATATATATTATATGATTTCAACTACTTTTTGCAAGTAGTTTGAATTATGGCAAAAGCCACAAGATTTGTGGCCTAAATGATTCCTTTTACCTTTGTTGTTGTTATCTTTGACTTAAAGCCAAAGGGTGGTTATATTATAGTTATACTTATACCCTATGCACACATCATGCCATGCATGTCAGACAGAATTGAGTCATGGAGACTAAATCATAGTGTTTTGAGTTGAATCATTCAATTCAAAATCTACTTTTAGTACATGAAGAAAAAGGGTTAAAACATTTGAACTCATCTCATGCAAAAATTTGAAGATCCAATTGAGTTGTGTACTTTTTGACCTTTTTTCCATTCTTTTATTTTGACCATAAAATAGGTCCCACCATGTTTCACCTCTTCTTCAACAAATTTTGGAGATTGATTAATGCATGTTACTTTTTACCATTCTGTCTAAAGATTTGCATCATTTTTAGGCATTTCTTACTAGAATCATGCTTGATTTGTCTTTCATAATCATGGTTAATCTTTCACAAAAGTGTAACTACTACACATCATTATTTTTGTTTATGGCACGGTCCCGTTCCGACGGGACCCACAAAACGCATCCAAACAAACTTGTTTGTATTTCTAATTGGTTGATTTCCATTTGCAAAAGAATGCATATAAACAAGACTTAATTGGCTATGCATCTTCAGTTTAATCAATTATTTGATCAACAAGAGTTTCTTAAAGATTATGAGAGATGAGACATGAAATAGCTTCTTAAAGAGGGACAGGATCAATAAAAGTGGACACATTTTTGGGTCCCAAAATACCTAGTCAGAAACCACTATTTCTTTGTATCACACTCCCTACTTTTGTGTCTGTGAATCTTCAATAATTACTTGCATAAGAAATCTTACTAGATATGGGAAAATCACTCAATGGTCATTTTAACCAATATGCATTGTATTTTAAATTCTCTTAATATTTGGAAAAAAAACAATGAAAATATGACACATGCCTATGATTTACGTGACAGACTGAAGTAGAGGTGAACAAATTAACCGTCATAACTGACAACCAAACCGCTATTAACCGATGATTATGAAACTTTGTTTAGCCGACCAATCGGCTATGAAGCTTTGGTTAACCAATATAACCGAAACCGAACCAAACTTGTAATGTTAACTCTATATAATGAATTTATGTTTTAAATTTATCATGTAGAGGATTTTTTACTAAGATAAAAAGTATGCCAAACACGAAATGATCTTGATGTTGATACCGATTATTTTGATGAATTGAGGTGTTATGATTATAAGTTTTGCTGAGAGTTACCTTATTAAAAGGAATCCTACATCGGTAGTTTAACAAAAAAAAAAAGTATAGTCTTAATTATCTTATAAAATAGGCCCAAGGTAAGTCCAAACTGTGCATGCTTCTAAATAGCTCACCCCTATTTACTTCAAACCTTGCTTGGTAAATTAACCGAAATTAACCAAAACCGAACGATAACTGACTTCATAACCAATTAACCTTAATCGAAGTTTGGTTATGGTTAAGGAAATTCCATAACCGAAGCTAACGGTTATGGTTAAGGTTAATGGTAAAAACTGAATCAAACTAAACCCATGCACACCCCTAGATTGAAGTTACGCATCTTTAACCAGTATAAGCAATACGTTGACATGAGATTTATGTAATTTAAGGTTTTTATAGCGATTATACATGTTTACACAATTTAATCTTTTTAGTGTTGAAAAAGATAAAAGCACGTAAAAAAGATATAAAAACACAAGCGATAAAAGCTTAATTCACTTTAAAAATGGGCAAAAATATGTTAGAAAAAGGTAAAAACCATGAAAAAGAACTATCATTAAAAAATAATATCACATAAGAAGAAAGAACCAAGTATAACTTAATTCAAGTAAATATAATGTCGACATGTTGATTTTTAGCTTGTTTGTAGTCAATATTAAATGAAATCAAAGACTATGACTCTCTTTTTAGAATTGCTTTGTTAAAAATGGTGACTATATTTTCTTTTCTATACATATAATACACACACACATTGAAATATGTGTTTGTGTTGTTAGATTAAATATTATTTATTTAGTATTTAATCTTGTAGCCTATATAATCATTTATATTATATTAGATCAAAATATATTAATAACCTATTAATAATTAGTTGGTAATTGTTGATGGACCATATTACCCTTATTAACTAATTAGGTTTCCTCTTGGGTGTATAAATAAGGGGCTTATTAGAGAGTTAAAGGGTTACACACTTTACACAATCAATCAACCCTCATTAACATCAATTCGTTCTCTCTCCCTCTAACCGAACCTTACCCTAATTCGGTTTTTCATCACCATCATTACTGTACACCCTAAGGAGGAACCGAATCAACTTGACAAAGATGTCGAACTCAATGGCTGGATCTCTGACTGGATTCTCCTCTGCTTTGAATGCCATAACAGGTATGTTATTCATGTTTTCCATTTAGTTTAAACAGAACTGATCAACATGTGGTATCAGAGCATATGTTGATAAATCAGTTCTGTTTTTTGTATCCATTATTCTCGGATCAAAATCTGGAAAAACGGAAGTTTTAAAGACTTAAAATCAAAAACTGTTTTCGGGTTTCATTATGGCCGAAATCCCTGTTTTCGGAAATTATTACTTGATATATTGACCCGAAATCATAAAAGGATTAAACTTATTGTCACGAAATCCATTACAAAACCATTAAAATCAGGTTTCGGATTTCCAGATTATGTTCTTATTATTTTAGGGTTCATCATTTATGTTCTAAGAAACTCGAAAAATTCATAAGATTTGGAATATAATTTTGGATTAGTAAGTGTTTTACTGTTTTGATCTAAATTTTTATCTATTAAATTTTCGAAAACTGTTAAAGAGATAATCAGTTATTATTTTCGAAATCCTTGATAAGTTTAGATCATGATTAAAACAGGAAATACTATCCCAAATCCCTTAAATTTCGAGTTTCAGTTTTATCACAATCAGCAGCTGTTAACAGAGATCACGACTCGAGACTAAGGTTGCGACTCGCAACCACAATCATCACAACTCGAGACTAAGGTTGCGACTCGCAACCACAATCATCACAACTCGAGACTGAGATTGCGACTCGCAACCATAACCATCACAACTCGAGACTGAGATTGCGACTCGCAACCATGAGATTGCGACTCGCAACCATAACCATCACAACTCGAGACTGAGATTGCGACTCGAAACTAAGATTGCGACTCGAGACCTCAATTTTTATGCTGTTTAACATGTGGTTTGCTATTAAATACTTGGTTTTGTTAACACTTACTTACTTAATTAATCAGAATCAGATAATTTTTACAAAACCAAAATATAGCTTAACTTGAATGAGCTTCTGATGTATTAATTCTGGCTAAAGCTGATTTACTACATCTATTTATTGTTCAAGTATTATTAAAAGCTATGTTAAGTATGCATTACAAACCTGAAATGTCTTAATTCTGGCCAAAGCTGATTTAATTCATTTATGTTTAGCATGACTTGACAAGTGCATAACTAAAGTGATTGTCTCATTTCTGGCCAAAGCTGATTTGTCACAATTACTTTGCACACATATTTAAATGATTACACTTCTGGCCAAAGCTGATTTGTCTTCATTTAAATAGAATTTTTCCTAAGTCTATTATTTTGATGTTAGTAATAGACATTATCACAGCTTCATAATTAAAATGGTCATTACTTATACCTGCCTTAGTATAACATGCCCTTAGATCACATTAAGACTTCTTTCTTAGTATCATAACTTGCTCATCTTATTTCCACTATCAGCACCCAATCAAGGGATTCCACCTTTGACTGGTGATAACTTTGCTGCTTGGAAGGATGCCCTCATGCTTACTCTTGGGCTGCTGGACTTTGATTATGCCCTAAGAGAGAATAAGCCAGCGGACCTTACTGCTACTAGTACTGCTGCTGAGCAGTTACTCCATGATAAGTGGACTAGGTGTAACCGCATGTCTCTCATGTTCATGAAGCAGTCCATTCATAACTCAATCAGAGGGGCCATTCCTGATTCTGAAGATGCTAAAACCTATCTGGCTTCTGTGGAGGATCAATTCAAGGGAACATCAAAAGCACACGCTAGCACTCTTATCCTCAAGCTGGTGACGACTAAGTATGATGGGAGGAGCGGCATTCGCGAACACATCATGATGATGCATGACATGGCAAATAAGTTGAAGGGCCTAGAGATGGAGATCAGTGATGGTTTTCTTGTTCACTTCATCATCACTTCGCTTCCTTCGTCCTATGAAGCTTTCAAGATCAATTACAACACTCAGAAGGACAAATGGACGATGAGTGAGCTGATCGCCATGTGCGTGCAGGAGGAAGAGCGTATGAAGATGGATCGCCATACTGATGTTGCTAACTTCACCACCTCCAGCTCAAAGAAGAGGAAGAACAATTATCCAAGAAAGGATGCTTCTAAGGTTCAAAAGCCAAATCCAACTCCTAATAAAAGTGCACCTTCCAGCTCTAAGAACTCCTTAGGCAAACCCTATTGCAAGTTCTGTAAGAAAACAGGACATAAGCAAAAAGAATGCCCTGACTTCAAGGAGTGGCTGGCTAAGAAAGGTAACGATTTTTTCATGATACTTGAGTCCTTTAATTTAAATGTTCCTGCTAATTCTTGGTGGTTTGACTCTGGTTCTATGGTACATGTTACAAATTCACTTCAGGGATTCCTTACAATCCGGAAGCTGGGAAGAAACCAAAGAACACTTAAAGTTGGGGATGATCGGGAATTAGAAGTGAAGGCCATAGGAACATTACAATTATTTTTGAAAACTGGTTTATGTATTAAACTTTATGATACCTTATATGTTCCTGAGGTAACTCGGAACCTTGTATCAGGACCAAAGTTAGACATGGACGGTTTTGTCGTTTCTCATGGTCATCGCAAACTTTCTATTCTCTATGATTCCGTTGTTTATGGTACTGGCATTCTGGATGGTGGTCTCTATAGATTAGAACTAGATGATAATTTTTCCAAATCTTTGTTGTCATATAATATTAATGAATCACTCACAAAGATGGAAAAGAAACAAATTCGAGACTTAGAGACTTCATCTATGTTGTGGCATCAACGCTTAGGCCACATCTCAAGAGAACGATTAAATCGTCTCGTAAAGGATGAAGTCTTACCTCCTCTCGATTTCACCGATTTTGGAACATGTGTCAAATGTCTCAAAGGCAAAATGACATTAGCAAATAAGAAAGGTGCCACTAGGAGCTCTAATTTATTAGAACTCATTCACACTGACATTAGTGGTCCTTATCAAATTGCTGGTATAACAGGACATACTTCATTTATCACTTTCATTGATGATTATTCTCGTTACATGTACTTGTATCTTATAAAGGAGAAATCTGAATCTCTAACAACTTTTAAAGATTATAAAGCTGAAGTTGAAAAGCAATTAGATCGTCAGATTAAAGTTGTGAGATCAGATAGAGGCGGTGAATATTATGGAAGACATACTGATGTGGGTCAAGCTCCTGGTCCATTTTATGAGTTTTGTAAGGGCCAGGGGATTGTGAACCAATACACCATGCCTGGTACACCTCAGCAGAATGGTGTAGCTGAAAGAAGAAATCGTACCCTTATGAACATGGTGCGCAGTATGTTAGCCAACACTAATTTACCATTATTCCTCTGGACTGAAGCGTTAAAAGCAGCTGTTCATATACTCAATAGAGTTCCTTCTAAGTCTGTCCCTAAAACTCCTTATGAACTTTGGACAGGAAGGAAACCGAGTCTTAAATATATGAAAGTATGGGGCTGCATTGCTGAAGCAAAACTTTACAATCCTTTCCTAAGGAAACTTGACCCTAAAACAGTTACCTGCTTCTTTATCGGGTATCCTGATCATTCGAAGGGTTATCGTTTCTATTGTCCTTCCCATGTCACCCGTATTGTTGAAACCAAGCGTGCTGCGTTCTTGGAGGATTTTAAGATCAGTGGGAGCAGTACCAACCCTTACGAAGAATTGCAAGAAGTACAAGACGCGGGGGGGGGGGGGGGGAGACTCGTCGCTTATCATTACTCCGTTTACTCCTCTTGTACCCCATGCAACTGCACCTGAAGTCACTGCACAAAATCCATCTCCACAATCAGAACCCATTATACCTCATAATGAAGGCACATCAAACGCTCAAAACCAAGACAACGCTGAACCCGATAATCAACTCAGGAGGTCATCTAGGCAAAGAAGGCCTACTAATTGGGATGATTATGTTACCTACCTGACTGAAATGGATGCTGGAAAGCTCAATGATCCTATCTCTTATAATGAAGCCATTAGCAGTGATCAGTCTTCTGAATGGAATAAAGCAATGATTGATGAGCTTGAATCCATGAAGAAAAATGACGTTTGGGATTTAGTCGAATTACCCAATGGTGCCAAACCTGTAGGTTGTAAATGGGTGTTCAAAACAAAACTGGATCCGAATGGGAACGTTGAACGCTACAAAGCGAGATTGGTTGCGAAGGGCTACACTCAGAAAGAGGGAATTGATTATCAAGAGACGTTTTCACCTGTCTCTCGTAAAGATTCATTAAGGATCGTTATGGCCCTAGTAGCTCATTTTGATTTAGAGCTGCATCAGATGGACGTCAAAACTGCTTTCCTTAACGGAGACTTAGACGAAGATGTTTACATGAAACAACCTGAAGGTTTTAAACCTGAAGGTCAGGAGCATCTAGTCTGTAAGTTGAAGAAATCCATTTATGGGTTAAAACAAGCATCACGTCAATGGTACCTCAAGTTTGATGAAGTCATGAAGAGGCAAGGTTTTATGAAGAATCAAGTGGATCAATGCACCTACCTCAAGATGAGTGGGAGTAACTTTACTATACTTGTCCTTTACGTAGATGATATTCTATTGGCAAGTAATAGTTTAGACATGTTGCATGAGTCGAAGCGTTTACTCTCGCATAACTTCGACATGAAGGATCTCGGAGATGCTTCTTACGTCATTGGCATCGAAATTCACCGAGATAGACACAAAGGGATCTTAGGATTGTCTCAAAAGACTTACATAGATCGTGTCCTTACACGTTACAACATGCAACAGTGCAAACCCTCCGTCGCTCCAGTAGTTAAGGGAGATGTTTTCGGTTCATTCCAGTGTCCGACAACAGAGGTTGAAAAGGAGCAAATGAGCCAGATACCTTACGCGTCAGTAGTCGGGAGCCTGATGTATGCTCAAGTCTGTACTCGCCCAGATATCGCTTACATTGCTGGAATGCTAGGTCGTTATCAGACTAATCCTGGCCTAGATCACTGGAAAGCAGCTAAGAAGGTCCTCAGATATCTGCAAGGGACGAAAGACTATAAACTGACATATAGAAGAAGTGATCATTTAGAAGTGGTAGGTTATTCTGATTCTGACTTTGCCAAGTGCAAAGATGACAAGAAATCCACTTCGGGCTACATCTTTATGTTAGCAGGCGGACCTATCTCATGGAAGAGTCATAAACAACAGTTAACTACAACTTCCACAATGATGGCAGAGTACATTGCTGTTTACAACGCAACCTGTCATGGAATGTTGCTTAGAAATCTGATCACTGGACTCAAAATCGTCAATTCCATTTCTAGACCATTGAAGCTTTACTGTGATAATTCAGCTGCCGTTAGTTTCTCGAACAGTAACAGTTCGACTGGAGCTGGTTTATATCTTGATACGAAGTACTTGTTCGTACGTGAACGAGTTGAGGAAAATAATCTTTGTATTGAGTATATTAGTACTAAAGATATGCTTGCGGATCCGATGACTAAAGGTCTCCCACCTAAAGTTTTCGAAGAACATGTATCGAATATGGGACTTATTAAAGACCTTGTTTAATGGCATATTGTACTAGCTTATGTTTTAATTAATAAAATTTCCTCAGTTTGATTTTGTATGTCTCTAACATATGTTCTGCCGGTGTAATGACATATAGACAAATATAAATACAAATCAGACGCTAAAGGGCTGCATATTTTGATCGTAACTGTTAGGTTTTAAATTGAGGCTATAGTATGATTAATGGGGGTCCTGAGTCGAATGATGATTCAACGGCTGTATTTCTCTGCTATAGTTCTTGGTTTAAGGCTAAAATGAGTGTTAACTCCTGGCCAGGCTTACCTAATACTCATGATAAATGATTACTTGGCTAAGTGGGAGAATGTTAGATTAAATATTATTTATTTAGTATTTAATCTTGTAGCCTATATAATCATTTATATTATATTAGATCAAAATATATTAATAACCTATTAATAATTAGTTGGTAATTGTTGATGGACCATATTACCCTTATTAACTAATTAGGTTTCCTCTTGGGTGTATAAATAAGGGGCTTATTAGAGAGTTAAAGGGTTACACACTTTACACAATCAATCAACCCTCATTAACATCAATTCGTTCTCTCTCCCTCTAACCGAACCTTACCCTAATTCGGTTTTTCATCACCATCATTACTGTACACCCTAAGGAGGAACCGAATCAACTTGACAAAGATGTCGAACTCAATGGCTGGATCTCTGACTGGATTCTCCTCTGCTTTGAATGCCATAACAGGTATGTTATTCATGTTTTCCATTTAGTTTAAACAGAACTGATCAACATGTGTATAAAGGGTGAGACATAAGCCTTTAATTTGTTTGTATCTTGGAGGGAAAATGAACTTTCGGTGGTGAAGCTTTGTAAGTTAGCAAAAGAACCCCACTTGACTTTTTTTTTTTTAAAGAAATGTGAATTATTCGCGAATGTCGGGAGGTTTAGCATATGTTGTCTTAACCGGGTCCGTGCTAGAGAGCCCTTGAATTATTCGCGAATGTCGGGAGGTCTAGCATATGTTGTCTTAACCGGGTCCGTGCTAGAGAGCCCTCTCGCATAATAGATCCCCAATTTAAACCCCTCAATAAGAAACCCCTATCACTCAGACTTGAACTTGAGACCTGGATGGGAAAACTCACCCGAGCCTACCATAGATAGAATTTAAATACCCGTAACCACCACTAGAGCACTAGTGATGTGTTAACCCCACTTGACTAGTAACTGACTAAGTTCAAGAGCATAAAGACTAAATCCAGAGTAACATACAACCTTTGATACATAGAGTACAAGCCACTATATCATCATTGTTTTGGATTTAATAATGTTTGTTCTATTCACACAATTCTAAACACATAAACAATATTTGGAAAACCAACCACCAAAGTCTATGCATGAGTAACTACTTTTGGTTTATACTCATGCCGACTATGAGTCACCAAGACTATTTAAGATTTAAGAATATATATTATAAAATACAAATAGGGTTTTACAAAATAGATACATTATATTTTCTTAAAATGTCTAAACTTATAAAAGTCATATAAGTATGTCATCTTGAATTTTTAATATGTTTAGATACTTGACCGTGTAAAATAAAGTCCGTCTGCTTACGTGTCAAATACGTGGAAATATTACGGTTTAAATTTGCCTGAAAAAGTTGATTTAAGTATTTAACATTAGGGTGACATTTGGTTTGTTATGTAAAAAAAGTGTGTCTACTTACGTGTTAAATATGTGAAAATATTACTGTTCAAATTTGCCTGAAAAGGTACATTTAACGTTAAGGTAACATTTAGTTGGTTAAAAGATTGAAAACGAGTATATATTTGAAAGAAAAAGACAAGAAAAACATTTGATTGCTATAAAAGGTTATAATATATTAGAAGATTCTCAAATCAAACACTATACATTATATAACACTTTTAATAGTAAAACGCACAAAACGTTTTTTATGTTTTCTCAAACCTGCAGGTTTCATCCTTTATGTTTAAAACTTGCCAAAACCATCCTTTAAGTTTATTTGCGTTTTATAACAATAGAAACTAATATGACAAATTTACCCTCACATTTATGCTTGTGAGGGAATTTAATTGAGTAAATAAACGAGGTTAGTCATAAAGGATTAAACCCGTAACAAAAAAAATAAACTTAAAGGATAGTTTTGACAAGTTTTAAACATAAAAGATAAAACCTACAGGTTTAAAAAAACATAAAGGACGTTTTGTGCATTTTACTCCACTCTTAAACTTATATCTTTGAATGTAAATCTTTATACCAAATACATACTAAATTATTTGATATGAAGATAAGTAAATAGTGAAAACCATATCTCTTGAAAGGACATAAAGTCATATGATTATTTGCCTTGATTACCTCTCCAAACAATCTTATTAAACTCAATAAGCTATTTGGTGCAATTTGCTATGTTGACATTGATAAAAGGAAGAGTTACTATCAAGACTATGGTGTACATAACCTATATAGACTTCTATCTTTATATCTAATAAAGACATAAGCTTAAAATCGACTACTTGAAACGCGTTTTGAAACATACCCATGTAACCCTCTAGCTACCTTTGGCCCCATCAATAACTTTTATGTGGTATTTGATTCATTTGAAGATGTCAATATGAACCTAAAACTAGTTTTATAGATAAAACAAAATACTTTTGACCGAAATCAAACCGACACAAACAATCTTATGTCATTGTCACCTAATGAAAGAACATGAATGTTTAAAGGCTTTACTTCGTTACCCCTTTTGGGGTGAAGAAAGAATTAAAGACTATCCATTTGTCATACCAATTGAATTCATCTATACTTTTTGTATATTTTATTTCATCTTTTTTTCTAAAGTAGAATTGTTTTAAGTATTGTGATTTAGACATGTTACTTTATGAAAAAAAATATTTTTTTTTATATTTAATATTTTAGTTTTTTTTAAGGAATGACTAAGAACATTTATTTAAGAAATCATTATTATGTTTTAATTGCATAATTGATAAATTGTTCATTATCATCATTTTAGATAAATAGGTGATTTATTTATGTATCAAATTGCATCTTAATAATTTTCCTTTTGGATTATGTGTAAGATAGGTTAAGGTACAAAGAAATGAGAGTCAAGGAATCATTTGGTACAAGTAAGCAGTTGCGAAGCTTGACCCGAATGACCGGAGGATTGGGGGGGGGGGGTCGAAAAACGTAGATACCCAAAAATTTATATACGAAAACTACATATATAACACTACTGAGCGAAAAGTTTGAAGGGGGGCCTCTATACTTCGCCCCTGCAAGTAGGGATGAAAATGAATCAGAGAATCTGATGGAGAAACCCGAAACATTTAGGACAAGTATTTGGGCATGGGACCTGTATGCTATTAGGTTTAAGAAAATTTACAGGTTTGGGACATTTATGTACTAGATAACATTCGCCTGATTATTCGAACCAGTTTACCTGAATTAAAACCAACAATATATGTTAATAGAATATACAATGTTGAAGGATTTCATAAATATTATGTTGACGTTGCTAGAAACTTGAGATTATTGAAACTATAGAACTAATATGAGTGTAGGAGTATAATTTATATTTCAAGTAAGTTTATGAGGTGAGTTTAAGATCCAGTTTCGAGTAATGAGCGTTACATATGGCAAATTACAAAACCGATGGTTATGAGATATAGTTTATAAGGGTTACTAAAACTCTTTCCATACTTGATCAATTGACATATCTATGCTTTCCTATGAGAGCATGACCTTTGATATAGCTTCATGGAGAGTTTACCAAAGATTGCTACAAATCGAAACGACTACCATCACCATCTCAATTTATGTCTCTCTTTCTCTATCGTTGCATCTTCACTCTCTGGTATTTCTTCCCACCGCCTTTATACGCGTTGAAAAAAAGAGCTTCAATGGAGAAACACACGTGGCCTTCCATTACTTCAGTCTGGGATACACGACGGAGAGACCATCGCGTTGCCGCCAGGGAGGCCGCTGACCCATCTTCACCTACGCTCTCTCTCTCTCTCTTATGTTTCTCTCTCCTCTCTAATATCTGGATCTCAAAATAACCAAAGAAAAGGTTTCAGGAAGCCAATAAAAAAGTAAAAAAACGTTATAGAGGATAATCAAACCAATGTCTACCGGGTGAAAACTAACAACACAAACCACTGGACCAAATGCACAAACACATGATAGTATTAAACACAAATGTATATATCCAATACTAGTATTCACAAACTTCACATTTTAATAGATTCACAAACTTCACATATAAAGACCGTGTATCAAACCTTTCCAAATTTTAAAACGAAATCGTGATCAAGATATTATTATTTTCCTTATAAACTGGAACTAAAAGACAATTTTAAACAGAATCATATGCACATTTGTGTGATGTTTCTTTTTAACTTTCATCTCTTGTGCATAATGCCCGATTTGGTTCTACATGGTGTCTTCTCTCCACATGCTAGTATACACGTCATCAATGCACCACTCTCGATGTTTTAGTTCGAATTTTACTCGTAGAACGTCCAATAATCTTTCTTTCTACCTACACAAAGTACGCCGATTAGGGGAGACGTTGTTTGGTGACCACGCGTGGAACATCGCCGCCGGTCATGGTGACTACGCGTGCTGGTGACCACGTGTTGTGACCACGCGTTGTGGATTGTTTACTGCCGCACACCATGCTTCTCCTAGTGACGGTTTGTTACGGTGGAGATGAGTATGTGGTGAGTGATGGAAGTAGAGCACCCCCACTAAAATCCATTACTAGTTATGGAACCAAGTTCGATGATGTGGCGGAACATTATTGATTATTGGGTGTGGTGAGTGATGAAAAGTGGAGCGCCTTGTCTGCTCTTAGGCTGGAGGGTGTGGAAGGGGATCTATCAACACCACGTTATCACCACTTCAACGCCACGTCACACATGCATCTTCCCTTAACTTGAAGGGTGTGGGATAAAGCCCCTTCAAGCTATAGCGCCCCCCATTTAACCAATCATTCATCTCAATCAAAACAAAAGTGGCGCTACCATGATGAAGCCACAACAATGGACCCCCCTCCTTAACAACCTGGGTGTGGTGATGGAGCCCCTGTGGCGCTATACATGGCTGAGGTGGCACGATGGAGCCCTCCACACCCTCCAGTCTTATGGTACCTAATTTAAAAAAAAAAGTAAAATGCCAAAATGGTCCCTGAGTTTAGTCACTTCGGTCTAAAAATGAAACTTTTTGTATATGGGTCCCCATGGTTTCATTTTTGTTGTCATTTCAATCCAACTGGCAATATGGGTTACAAATTTCTGCTCTTTTGTCATTTTCTTAATTTAAATGATGGAGTTCTGGCATAAAATGACGATTATACTCTCCATTTGAACGAGGAAAACGACAAACAGAGCAGATTTCTAACCAATAATGCCAGTTGAATGAAGATAACAAAAATGAAACCTCATAGATCTAGATAAAAAAATTCACTTTTAAACTGAAGTAACAAAAGTAAACTAAACTAAACTAGGAAACCATTTGGCATTTTACTCTTTAAACAACATGGACTATAGTTTATTAACAACAATGAATCTTGAAAAGTTGAAATTTATATATTATTTTCAAATAGAGAGCTAAAACTATAAAATAAGGTTTAAAAAATAGCAGAAAATGAATATAGAAAGTGTAGTGGTTATCCTATTAAGCAAAGAAGGTATGATATGTTGGTGTCAAGAAAATGTGTAAGAGTGTAGGGGGTAAAGGGTGGGGCCGGCGGAGGAGTGGGTAGCCGCCACATTGGACCACCGCAGTCGGCAGCATAATGACCGGACACTACATCTAAAACAACCGAATATACTCTATTTTTATTCTTATAAATAAATATAAACTAGAGTAAACTGCAATTTTACACCCTGATGTTAGGGGTCATTGGCACTCCTATCCCCCCTAAGGAAATAATTGCAAAATTACACCCCACTGTTAACCCTTATGTCGCACTTTTACCCCCCGCCGTTAAAGTGGGTTAACAGTCTGTTAACTCTAAGTTGAAATTACTATACTACCCTTACATTTTACCCCCCAACATTCCTGTTAAGTCGCACAATTACCCCCTGAGATTTACAAAACCCTTCCCGCCAAAATCAAATACATGTTCTATGATTCTAAATAAAAAATCTGAACCTGTTTTTTGATCTAAAACCTAATAGTTTCATTTTGAACTCGTAATCTGAAACAAAACACCAAAAGCTTTTTTGATCAAGATGGAGATCATCAGATTGTTAATCCTAGTGCATTGTGTCCTCATTGCCGCCAACACATGAACACTGTGATGACCTTTGTGGCTGGTAATGGTGCGGCTAAAGTGGCGGGAGAGGGTGGTGGTTTTGTGAAGGGGGTTGTGACAGACATGGTGATGGATGATTTGAAGGAAATGTTTGGCTGTTTTACTTCTTTCTGGTAATAACAATCATACCTGTTCAAAAGCTTACCCAAAAGCTTTTTTGATCAAACATAATGTCAACAACCTAATTTTGATCAAACAACATACTTGTTCAAAAATACCTGTTCAAAAATAACTATAAGGTGTTCAAACCAATCATACCTGTTCAAAAGCTTACCCAAAAGCTTTTTTGATCAAACATAATCAAACATAATGTCATACCTGTTCAACCAGTGTGAACATACAGCAACTGTGAACATATGCACATACAGCAACCAGGGTGGTGGTTTTGTGAAGGGGGTTCTCAGCAAATGCCCAAACTGTCAGCACATTCAGTAACTGTGAACATATGCACTTAAGCAACTGTGAACATATGAACATATTCAGTAACTGTGAACATATGAACATACAGCAACTGTGAACATATGAACATATGCACTTAAGCAACTTATGCCCAAACTGTGTGTTATTTACAACCTGCAAATGCCCAAACTGTCAGCACATTCAGTGTGATCAAGCAAGTAAACTGTCATTTTAGAACATTCGGCTTAGTAAACAAGCTGCAAATGCATACAATCAAACATAAGGTTCAGATTTCATGCCCAACTTTCAGAACATTCAGTGTGATCAACCAAGGAAACTGTCATTTTAGAACATTCAGGTTAGTAAACAAGCTGCAAATGCATACAATCAAACATACAGCTCAAATCTAAATATTTTAACACAGAGGATATAGGAGATTGTATGCATTACCCAAAAGCTTTTTTGATCAAACATAATGTCAACAACCTAATTTTGATCAAACAAAATACCCAAAAGCTTTTAGACAAAAGCTAAATAAGTTACCTTATGTTAACCTACATATTACACAAAAGCTTCGATTAAGTTAAGTTAACCTACATATTACACAAAAGCCTAATAACTACTAGACTAAACATCCGCTCAACTCTCCGGTGGTAGATGGAAGTTGAGGACAGGCCTCCCAAACACAGAGACCACTAGGTGGACCACCAAAGATGAGCTTGATAAGCTCATCGTCAGGTCAACTGTAAAAAAACCAACATGAACCAAATCAGACCCTAACCCCTGTGTATAACATGATAATGACTAAATCTGACCCTGATTAACTAACATTGGCAGATTATACCTTTGGTGTGGCGGATGATATAGCGGAGTAGCCAAAAGAAGACCGACATTTCGACTGATAGCGGCTGTGGTTGTGATCGGACGATGGTGGAGAAGAAGGTTGAAGCGGCTGTGGTTGTGATCGGACGATGGTGGAGAAGAAGGTTGAAGGTTGAAGTCGCCGGAGAAGAAGGTTGAAGCTTGAAGTCGTCGGTGTGTTCAGTCGCCGGAGAAGAAGGGTAAGAGATCGATGGTGGGAAGGTGGGGGGGTAATTATGCTTGGGTATGTTACTTTTAGGGTTTAGTTTATCAAAGAAGCTTTAGATAAGAGCGAAATGACAATTTTACCCTTTGACCTTCATGTTATACAGTTGACTGTTAACCCACTTTAACGGCGGGGGGTAAAAGTGCGACATAAGGGTTAACAGTGGGGTGTAATTTTGCAATTATTTCCTTAGGGGGGGGGGGGGGTAGGAGTGCCAATGACCCCTAACCTCAGGGTGTAAAATTGCAGTTTACTCTATAAACTATGTTTTCCTCCACACTTTGCGGTAAGGGTGTGATCGCGTTTTCTCCATGTATGCGACATGAGTTTGGTCATCATCGGTTTAGCATGTTGAAAAACATAAAAGCGAACACTAGTTTCCTAACGGCAACGATGTTGTTCGTTCATAAGTAGTTGGATTCGTCACGATACCACAACTGTAACGTAACTCTCTATAACTTAGGATAAAAATAATAACCGATTTAAAATACAACTCTGTTTCAAATGAATCTACACCAGAGCTTCTCCAAAAAAATTAAAAACAGGTGCACATTTCGTTTTAGTTAACAAACGAAATTTGTTACAGATATATGAAAATATTAGAAAATTAAACTGCGTAAAACATATATTGTAGAGTAAACTTCCGTTTTGCTCCCTGTGGTTTAGTCACTTTAACAGTTTTCCCCAACCCTTTAAAAATAGCCATTTTACTCCCTGATTTATGAAACCCTTTGAAGAAACACTGACCTTGACGGTAGTATCCGACTAAGACTTCAACTATCAGTGACCCGAACAGTTAGCTACAAAACAGAAACACCGTTAGGACTCGTTACATGAATGTGGTTATTCATGTAACCACCCTCCGGCGTGAGAATAAGTCTCAATTTTGGGAGTATGAAAGTAAAGATGAAGAAGAAAGTTGTATGAGAATAAGATGATCCATACCTTTTACGTTTACCTCTATTTATAGTTTGCTATTAGGGTTTCCCCTAACTTAGGATGAGCTCCGATAAGTTAGGGATTTGCATGATCTTCCCAAAAAGTTGGAGATTTGGTTGCGTGACCTATCCATGCAGGATGGAATGTTCTAGAACAAATCCTTATAATTATTTATTTATAATAAAATAATAGGTAAGGATCGGGTCAGATTATCCGATTCGGGTCATACATCGTCATGTCCCCCCAGTCCGAAGTTATGAAATGAAATTCATGAGATCGGACTAGAAGAAAGAAAAAAAATCAGTATACCCTATTGAGGGCAAATTTTATAGACTAAAGTGCCATAATGTGTTATGAGAAAACGGCGGCGATGGGATAGGACGTGACAGTTAGGCCATCATTGGGATGACAACTGTGTTTACCCTGCTCTGACGCGTATTTCCGTCCCTTCCTCTTTTCGAATTTGAAAAGTTACCTTCGTGTATAAATAGTACCCCTGTTTGCCAGATTTGAATCACATTTCCTCACAACACCATCTGTTGCTTTGCTTCTTTCAAACAAAATGGCCTCTAAGACCGCTGAATCTTCCTCCCCTACCCTAGCCAGTTCTGATGCCCTGTTCTGCAAATGAGGAATCGTGTCTTATAACAACCTTATGCAAGATTACGGGATCAGGGCTGAGTGGAATCCCGTGTTGCCGTCAAGAATGGACACAGCGTTTCCGTTGAAGGAGGGTAAAATCACATTGTTTAGTGATTTCTTCAAATTTTGTAATTTCCGGCTACCTATTACCAAATTTTGCAAATTGGTTCTTGACCATTACCGTATTCACATCTCCCAACTACACCCACTAGGATTGGTGAAACTTTGACAGTTTGAGTTTGTTTGTGCGGCTTTAGGGCACATTCCGGAACTTATTGTGTTTAGGGTTTTCTTTGTTCTTGTGTGGAAATCCCCCTTTTTCACCTTTGACCGGAGAGATACCGATGCAACTTGTCTGAGGGATATCCCTACCAGTTCCAGGGACAAAGATTGGAAAAAGAAATTTTTCTATATCGACGCCTCTGTAATTCCCGGCGAGATGCATTGGAGAAACATGGGACCAAAAGACAAGGTGAAGGACGACAGTACTTCTGAAGATGCTTATATTTCAAATGCCCTATATACAAAACTGTGTGGCCGCCCTTTCGAGTGTACAGTAATCCCAGAAGGAGCCCTGGTAATGGCGGGAATGAGTCTACTGTGGCGTGATATCAAGCAGTATCCCTCATTTCGAAGGGATGATGAAGGTACTCATAAATTTTACTAGTCATTTATTCTGCCATTTTTGAAGATAACATATGTGTATCTTTCAGGGGAATGGAGCTTGTTTGACTTTGTTGATCCTCTGCGGCATTTGGCGTTGAGAGCCGCGGACCGCGTGCTTGACGAACAGGAGCCTGATGTGTTGAAAGTTCACCTTGATCAGTTTTTATTACATGCTCTGCCTACGGATCCAGTCGCCTACGTTTCCCCCTACCCTCAGCGGGGGTAGTAACGTTATCCTTCCAGAGAAGAAACCAACTTGGATAAAGGTTACGGGTAGGAAATATATGGCAGCTGGGGCGGCCACATCTTCCGCTGGGGGTGCGACACTCACCAAGGATGATACTACTACTACCGCTATAATGACAAGCCCCACCCATGTGGCGAAGAAGCGAAAGGTGTTTGTTACTCCCACGCTAACTGCGTTTGAGGCTATGCAAGCCGCCTATGCCCTGCCAATTGGTATGTGTGTTTTGTCTTCGAATGTCATTGTGAATTATGAGCTTCGTGTTACTGAAGCTTGTTTTTGATGCAGGTACTACTGGCGAGGTTCAGATTGTGAATGTGACAACCACGCCCTTGTCATCTGTGGGGGCGGTACCTCCCATTGCTAGCAGCCTTTCAGATCTTACACCTTCGGCGCATGTTACCGCTGCTCTTAGTTGTGTCATGTCGCCGCCTATACTTACCGCTGCTGTGACTGTAACAGCTAGCCCGGTTTCCACGCCACTAACCTCGAGTGTCGCCCCTTCCGCTATGTTTGATTCTCCCTTGAGTATATATTCCGCTACTGGGAAAGAAATGCCTGCTGTATCTCTGGCCCACGAGGCGACTAGTGCGGGGGATCACGCTGCTGGTGATACTGGGGGATCCAGCAGTGGCATTGCTGACGATGGAGCCCGCCTGGGTGATGATCTTTATTTACCTACCATCAATTGGGATCCCAACAATCGGGATAAGCGCTACCAGCCCCAGTGGAAAATTGCGGAGTCCTCTAGGTTGATCTTTCCCCCGATTGTTCAGCACTGGGTTGAGCGGGCTTATCCTCCAGCAGAGGTGGCGTATGTTGAGGGGATGAACAACGAGAATTTGATGAATTCTACGATTGTGGATTCTGTTAGTCAGCCCCGGAGGCTTTCAGAGATCTGGCGTAGGTGGATGCATGACAGCAATGAACTCCACCAGGCGCGGGCCCTTATCGAGGAACTCAAAGATGAGAAATACCGCCTGGAGAGTTAGCTTCAAGCCGCTGGGTTGAGGGAGAGTCGGTTTTTATTGGAGAAAAACAAAGCTGAGGATAATTTGAAGAGGGTGCCTGCCCACCTTGGTGAGGAGCGACTTGTGTGGGCTCGAGACATAGCGGAGAAAGACCGGGTCATTTCGCATGCTAAAAGTGTGCAGGAGGAGTTAGAGCGTAAAGCTGTTAGTGAAGCTCAGAAGGTGAGATCTGAGATGACTGCTCTTGTGGATAAATTTCGAATTGACACTGACTTTGTGTCTCAGGTGCAGGAGCGCTATCAAGCTTTGACCGTTGAGGTGGAGACTTCCAACGCGAAAGCCCAGGCTAAGCAAGCGGAACTGGAGGAGCGGGAAGGGCAACTTAGGGAACTCCAACAACATTGTGATTCCCTGCTTCTTGAAAGAAATACACTTACCCAATCCTCTGCTGCACGCCTGAAGGAGGTGGTGAGTGCCCTGGAGCAAGCGAATGTTGAAGTGGATAGCTTAACTAGCCAACTGGCTGCGATGCGGGGCGACAGGAATTGGTTGATAACCAACAAGTTAGTAGGGGCGTTTGAATACCTTCGCCAATCAGCGTCTTTTACTGCTCTGATAGACCGCCTCTCCGCTGCTGCATACCAATCCGGTCACCATGATGGCGTTTATAAAGGATACTTTGACTGTCGCCAATCAGAAAAAATGCCTTCTGATTTACATGTGGCCCGGGGCAAATTTCAGGGTGACATGGCTGATGCATTGGAGGCAGCGTACAACGAGCCATTGCCTGAGTATGCCGACTTAATGGACAAAGTGAATGAAGAGGGCATCAAGTCTTTGCGTGCGATGCTGGACCCCGCGGAAGAGTCCGAAGAGGAATAGGTAGTTTGTTTCATATATGTATGTTACTTTCTCGTGCCGTTTGTAATGACACTGTTTAATCTTGGTTTTTGCGAAAATATCTAAGTAGTTTGTCAGACATTTAATGTTAATGTCATGATGTGTGCCGCCACCATTCTTCTGAAATGCGGTGACTTGACCCTTAATGATTATTTACCATTAATGTTGCTATCGTCATCTCTGTCAAACTGTTTGCCCTTCTATAAATTATGGTTCTTTTTTCTGAATTTGGTAACTCGAAAATATGAGCCGGAGAACTTATAGGCAGCGACTTTCCGATATTTTCCGGCGTTTGGATGCCGCCGACGGTCTGGTTCAACTACAGACTCCGGTAACAAAGTCGATGATTTGGAGAAGGAGAGCACCTAATGCTGTTCCCTCCCGGGCGAACCGTGCGTGCCAGAGTGTTATTTACGAGGATCCTTTGCCAGCTGACACTAATATGGCATCACTATCGGCCGATAATCTGATGCAAATCATCCCGGCTGATCATGTTCAACGATGCCATTTAGTGTATGAGCGTCGTCGTGGTGGTTGTGCTGTAAAAGCTTCTGTTGATGACCCGGGGGTGGTAACTCCACCGGTGGTTGGAGGATCGACCGATGACTTGGCTGTTGATCCTGGTGTGCTGGATTGTGGTAAGGTGCTGCATACCCCTGCAGAGGTGATGGCGACCTGTTCCCACAAGTAGGTGTTAGAACATGTTCTTTTTTGGTTCCCACGTGTTGGTTTTTAACAACGGGGATAAGTATTTGGTTTGTGTAAGATAGTTCGTTTGTATTTATTACCAAAATACCTATCTTTTTGTAGCGGTTAGCATATCTATTACTAAGATACCCGCTTTCAGCGCTGTATATTTTGACCCCACGACTGATGTGTACGAAAATATATCGTGTTTAAGGGTACTTTTGTTGATTACCGTTATGTGCAGTTTGTTTGCGCTGGTAAATTTTATTGTATGTTTAAGTAATGAGAATAAACAAAAGGAAATAACTTTTATTGAACTCAAACTTAGATGAACAGAAGCGACATCGCTGTGGATGAATTACACTTGTTTATTGAAAAAAGAAAAATGCGCTTTCGCTGTTAGGAGCAAGGCATTACAGGTAACATTTTTTCAATTGGGCTATGTTCCAGCTGCGCGGTATAGCGGTGCCGTCTAATCTGGACAAGCGGTAGGCCCCTTTGCCCAAATCTTCTTGAATGACGTAGGGACCCTCCCAGTTGGGTCCCAATTTGCCTGCGGGTTCCGCTCTACTGGCTTCGTTATCTCGCATGACGTAATCACCTTCTTTGAAGGTGTGCTGTGCTACGCGTTTGTTGTAGTACTTTTCCAATGTTTTCTTGTACTTTGCCTCGTTAATGGCGGCGGCTTCTCGCCTTTCCTCGAGTATATCCAGGCCTTCCCTTAGCAGCCTATCATTATCATCACCGGTAGTAAGGCGACGTAATGATGGCAATCCCGCCTCGGCGGGTATCATTGCTTCTGCACCGTAGGTTAAGCTGAAAGGGGTTTTGTTGTTGCTAATCTTGGGCATTGTCCGGTGTGCCCATAGGACATTTGGCAGTTCTTCCACCCAAGAACTTCCTTCATAATCTAGTCTTCTTTTAACGCCATCCAGCAAACTCCTATTCGCCCGCTCTACTTGGCCGTTTCCCTAGGGAGGTCGGCGCTCCATTCTTGCAGAATTTTGTCTGTGAACTGTGTTCCATTGTCGCTCATCAGGTATAGCGGTAATCCAAAACGGCATACAATGTGTTCCCAAAGGAACTTTTTAGCGTTATCCGTCGTGATTTTAGCCAAAGGTTTGGCTTCTACCCACTTGGTAAAGTAGTCGATTGCCACGATTAAGTACTTTTGCCTTCAGGGAGCTAACGGGAATGGCCCAACAATATCCACCGCCCATTTTTGAAAAGGCCAGGCCGCTGTAACCGGGATTAAGTTGTTTTTGGGCCTGAGCATTTGAGGGGCGAATTTCTGACAACTGCGACATTTTCTAAGTTCTTGCACCGCGTCTTCATGCATCCCGGGCCAGTAGTACCCGGTGTCACGGCCCCCGACCCGGTTTGACCCGTTTCAGGAGCCGCGGGACAGAAATCCAGTGGTATTTATTTAATTGAGTTTAACAGCGGAAGTTTATCATCAGGATCTTTTTAAAGCTAAAATTTTTCCCGATTATTTTATTTCACAACCTCGGGATAAAACCCCGGTAATTTACAATCATATGATTTCACGGAGAAATCTTTATTTTACACACATATTTCTTTATTTTATAATGAGCCACTTTCTTAAGCTTTGCAGTGCTCCAAAGCACTTTTCCTGAATCACAACAGATCACCTGAAACATGTTTGAAAAAGGTTTTGTCAGCGGGAAATACTGAGTGAATCATTCTATTTACTAAAACGATCTGTTTGTTATAATTTACAGTATTAAGGAAGATTACAATGTTTCTGATATCAAACCAAATACCCACAGTATTTTGTCACTCGACCCATTGGCCCATTCGTCCAATGGTGTCTGTGACTATGGTCATATCACCCCTTGGCTGCCCCAATGGTGAAGATTATCAAGTAATGTATACAAAACCCCACATACCGGCTGTAATATGGTGATTACATAAACTTAATCCCTGTAATTATAACCTTGAAAATAAACATTCTTTTGAAAGTAATTTGATAAAAAGAGAATGACTCACATTGCAGATTTAACACGGACAGAGTCTAGTCTATGGATTAGCCTTGTTAACCTAATTTAAATAACAATGCACACAAAACTGGGTTAGTAATCAATACAGCATTTACGATAACTCACGAGATCAAACCCTCACAACGAATGACAAAGTGCGATACTTAAACATCCATCGATTTAACAACGAATGACAAAGCATAACCCTAATGTGGGCAGCACTTAAACATCCATTGGATATATTGATCGATCGGACAATGAATCATAATAGCGATCGAGTTATTACCCTGTTTTGCGGCAGCACTTCGTGAATCGTGTGTGTGTTTTGGACTGTTTATACTATATCTCAGTGTACGTAACGAGAATTTACGTCGTTCAAGTGCCAAACTTCGATTGCCAATGTCTGCTATTTATAGTAAAATTTTGACCAGGCTTGCGCACCGTAAGCATAATCCCTTGCGGTGCGCAAGGGACACGAATTCACCCTAGGTTAGCCACGTCCTTGCCTAGCCTTGCTGAATTGACAGTTTTGTAATTTCGATTTTTGACAACGAGATTTTAAGATAATCGTAACTAGGGTTTACCCCCCCCCCCCCTGAGTTTTAGGGGCCCTGATCATGATTCTGATTATTCTGAAAATTTTAGGGTTTGTGCAGAATCACTTGGGTGTCTCAATTAGGGTTTCTTATTGAACTAAATATAATAATAAATAATAGTTTTGATGAGGGTTGTTACATTCTCCCCACCTTAATAAAAATCTTGTCCTCGAGATTTACTGGAATAAGTAGGGATACTTTTTCTTCATCTCAGATTCCAGCTCCCAAGTGTATTCAGACCCTCTCTTTGAATCCCACTTGACTTTAACTAGCACTAGTCGTTTGTGCTTGAGAAATTTCACCTTTCGATCTTCTATCTGAAGAGGTTTCTCAACAAATTTTAGTTTTTCGTTTACCTCTATATCTTGAAGAGGTACTACCAGAGATTCGTCTGCTAGACATTTCTTGAGATTGGATACATGAAATACATCATGTACTCCAGATAACTCTTCTGGTAGTTGTAAACGATAAGCAACTGGTCCTATACGTTGGATTACTGGAAATGGTCCTACGTATCTTGGACTTAGCTTTCCTTTCTTACCGAATCGAACTACTCCTTTCCAAGGAGAAACTTTCAAAAGTACTTTATCTCCGACTTGAAATTCCAGTGGCTTGCATCGATTATCGGCATAACTCTTCTGACGATCTCTAGCCGTCTTCAGTCTTTCCTTGATTTGTGTGATCTTATCAGTTGTCTCTTGCACAATCTCCGGACCTGATAATTGACTTTCTCCTATTTCTGCCCAACAAACTGGAGTTCTACACTTCCTTCCATACAGAGCCTCAAATGGGGCAGTTTCAATGCTTGCATGATAACTATTGTTATAGGAGAATTCAATTAAAGTTAAATGATCATCCCAGTTTCCACCAAAATCTATTACACATGCTCGAAGCATGTCTTCTAGAGTTTGGATTGTCCTTTCACTTTGCCCGTCTGTTTGGGGATGATATGCAGTGCTTAAGTTTAGTCGAGTTCCCATTGCTTTCTGGAAACTTGTCCAAAAATGAGAAGTGAACCGACTATCTCTATCTGATACAATGGAGAGTGGAACTCCATGTAGAGATACGACTTCATCTACATACAACTTTGCCAATCTTTCCATGCTAAAGGTTTCTTTCATTGGTAAAAAGTGAGCAGATTTGGTTAATCGATCTACAATTACCCAAATCGCATCATTACCTTTTCGGGTTTTAGGTAACTTAATAACAAAATCCGTTGTTATGAGTTCCCATTTCCATATAGGCATTTCCAGTTATTGTAGTAGACCTGAAGGTTTCTGGTGTTCTGCCTTAACTTGTGAACAAGTAAGACACTTAGAAACATATCTAGTGTCACGGCCCCCGACCCACCCTGGACGGAATCGGAAGCCGCGAACAGCCCGTGGTACCGGTGATTTATTTTTATATAAAACATTGCAGCGGAAATTTCATCAGGACCCTGAGTTAGGAAAAAAAAATATCAGAGTTTAGAAATACCGGATTTTATTTATTAAATAGATGGGATAAACCCATGTTTTACAAAGGTAGATAAATTTATTTATATAAAACAACATTTCTTAATTTGATTTAATTAATAAAATAAGCCACTTCTTGAAGCCTTTCATTGCCGTATCCAGCTCTTATTCCAATCTACGGTAATTACCTGAAAAATGTTTGAAAAAGGTTTTGTCAGTGGAAAATACTGAGTGAGTTCATTCCATTTTATAAAATATATTGTTATACCTTACAGTATTAAGGTTTTTATATTTATTTATATTTACTCAACTCAATCGGTATTTGTCACATGGTGGCAGTTCCAATATGACAATAATCATATCACTTATTGGCTCACTTTCATCCAATAGTGAACTTATCAAGTAATTATATTTTACTATTATTCAATTTATCTTTCACTAGGCGATTCCTATGAAGGTAGTCATATCACTGTTGATCATTCTTTCAACTAGTGACTCTGGTAATATCACTGTTGATCATTCTTTCAACTAGTGATTCTATTCATAACACTGTTGATCATTCTTTCAACTAGTGCTTTTGGTCATGTCACTGTTAATCATTCTCTCAACTAGTGACTCTGGACTTAATTGTGTCCCATGACATTATTTTGTCAAATATATTACTTATGGCACAAAACCATTTAACCCAGAAAATGACATATATTATTTTATGTCAAACTACTATAACTTATCAAATATAATATGTTAATTAAATAATTGTAATATCATTTATTTGATATATTAACGTGACTAAGACTAAAATATAATCTTAGTATAGTAGAATACATTATACTTGACTATTTTATTATGATATACACCATTTAGACTTATTTCAAACATACATTAAATTTATTAACTATTTAATGTTAAAATAATATTAGTCATAAGTTATGGTTACTGTGGTATAATTCCCACTGTGATTGTGGTCATGCTATTATTGGATAATTTTCTGGCTAATAGTAACGAGGGTCAAATAATATATAAAACCTCCCATACCGGCAGTTATTATAAAATATAAAAATTTAATAACTGTAAGTATAACTGGTAAACATTTAGGATTTTGGAAAACATTTGTAAATATAATTGTATCACAGAAAGGTGATAAAAACTGTGAGAAAAGAGAATGGACTCACAAACGGTGAGAAAAGAGAAATGAACTCACATTGCAGATTTCTACGGCCAAAGTCTAGTCTACAGATAAGCCTTGATATATTGCAGATTTAATTTGAGCAGAGCCTAGCCTACTGATTAGCCTTGTAACCTAGTGCATACAAACTAGGTAAGTAACTAATACAGCATTTACGATAACTCACGAGATAAAAACCCTCACAACGAATGACAAGGTGCAATCACTTAAACATCCATCGGATTCACAACGAATGACAAAGTATAATTACTTAAACATCCATCGGATTCACAACGAATGACAAAGGATAGTACTAAAACATCCATCGGATAGTTTCAATCGATCGGACATTGAATCGTAGCAGCGATCGAGTTAATACCCTGTTTGCGGCAGCACCCCGCTATACTAATTAGTGATTCGTGTGTGTTTTGAGAGTATTTGGACGATATCTCCGCGCCTGATTCGAATTTTATCGTCGAACGAACGCACAGAAGCAAGTCCCAAAGCCTGCTATTTATACCCAAAAATTTGCATTGCTTGCGCACCGTAAGCCTAAAACCCTTACGGTGCGCAAGGGTCACAAAATGGCTATATGCTGGCCACGTGTGTTTGGAGTGCAGGTGAGTCGACGGTTCGAGAAATTTCAATTTAGACAGCGTTTTAATTGGATAATCGTTGAGTAGGGAATGCCCCCCCTGAGTTTTAGGGGCCCTGATCCTGATTCTGATTGTTCTGAAATTTGTAGGGTTGGTGCAGAATCACTTGGGTGTCTCAATTAGGGTTTCCTATTGGATAAAATAATAAAATAAATAGGACTTTTTAATGAGGGTTGTTACATTCTCCCCACCTTAATAAAAATCTCGTCCTCGAGATTTGGGTTACGATATTTCTTTTAGATTTATGTCATATTTTAGTCAACAAAATGACACAGAATTAAATATCGAATTTTTGTGAATACGAGTTATACAATAAAATAGGACTCAATGGTTCAACTGAGTTATTTCAAGAAATCGATGTCAAACGAATGAGATGAAATGATATAATTTCCAATGTGACTAAGTTCAAGCCAAAAGAGATATATGATCAATAGATGTCTAAACTGAATGTTTACAAGTTGTGAATGACTTTTAGAATCAACAGAATTCATTGTCAAAGGAAAAATTGATTTGATTGTCAACTGAAGAAGACTCAGAATCAATAAGCTCAAATAAAATAGAAGTACGAAAATTTAACTATCGAACCATAACAAGAGAAAAATCAGTGTGTTGACATTTATTGTATTGCAAAGATACACCGAAATACAATAGAGTTTAGTGTATCATTGTCTTAATACATAATTGCATCAAGACTACTTTCAAATGATGAGTCAAACGAAAGAAATACATGGTTTTGAATAATTCGTATGCTTATGATTAGCCCAAGCTACAAGTTTATAATGACGCCGCAAGGTGTCGTAATGATTGAAATAATTCAATAATTACGGTGACCGAACAATTTCACCGTGTAATCAACTGAAAGCTTTAATGAAGTAAATTTGGATATTCATTTCAATAGGATTTTCAATTTCTGATGAAAGATCAAATGAATATTATAAAATTTTCGATAAATGATGAAAGAAACGTTAAGAGGTACACCGGAATATGATATGAATTTGTGTACTCTTATCTTAACACATAATTGTATTAAGACTGTTTAAGATAACAAAAAATAAATAAATAAATCCGTACATCATGTGTGAAAATGAGAATAGCTCAAACTTCAAATTAAAGAAAATGCTACCACAAGGTGTCGTAGCAATTGGAAATAGTAGCGGTGAATGAAATGAGTTTCACCATGCTTTAAATCAAATGACATAAGTCCAAAAATAAATCTAGTAGGATTTTTGATTGAAATTGAAATAATTGAATATTGTTTTTCGATCAAAGATGATAAAGCAATAAAGATTACGAAACGCTCGATTGCTGATATAAAAATCCTTAAGAGATACACTGAAATATGAAATGAATTTGTGTATCATTATCTTAGCACATGATTGTGTTAAGATTGATTTTATAGACTAAACCAACAAAACGGATTCAATATAAATAAATAATTAAACCCGTATATAAGGTGTGCAACAAGATTAGCACAAGCTTCAAATTTGTGAAAACGTCACCATAAGGTGATCGTGACCAAATAAATGATTCAGTGAAAGTGAAGACCAAACAAGTCTGTTATAGTTTTGAATAGATAAAGTACTTGACAGAATGTATTTATTTAAAAACTTCTGTTTATATTAGGGTTAAATAATAACTTAACTTAGATATTACATATCAGCGATTACGTCTGGAATCATTTCTGCTTCTTTCGTAGTAAGTACGAATGCTCGCGCGTTTTTCTTAGCTCCGTCTGCAGTTCTGGCCTTGTTGTCGGATGCTTTGGTCAGTTTCGGGCAATATGGTTTGATGTGTCCTGTTTCTCCGCAATTGAAACAAACATTAGTTTTCCTTCTACACTCTTCCTCTATATGCCCGGTCATCTTGCAAAAGTCACAGTAGGGTGTTCTCCTAAAACGGCATCTTCCTGAATGCTTTTTGTTACAGTTTCTGCAGATAGGTTGCTCCAATGACGGTTCAGTTCCTGTCTTCTTGAATTCTTGGAAAATTTTCTGGGCTAACTCTTTCTTCTTGTTTTCTTCTCTTGTGCGGATTAGTCCATCTGTCAGCATGTTAGCTAGTTCAACTGCTTCTTCAATAGTCTGTGGTCTAACGGCCTTAACTATGTCTCGGATTTCGCTAACTAATCCCCAAATATAACGAGAAATTAGTACAGGTTCTGGCGAAGCCAGAGTTGGTACCATTCTTGCATATTCGAAGAATGTTGTCGTATATTCACGACAATTCACATCTATCATTTTATGATTTAGGAACTTGTTAGCCATTCGTTCCTTTTCATAAGGAGGACAAAATTTCCTTTCTGCCATTTCCTTGAATTTTTCCCAGTTCATGGCATAAGCCATATTACTTCCTTTTGCCTGAAGAATTGTATTCCACCATTCTAAGGCTTCTTCCTTGAAGAGGTTAGATGCATACATCACCTTATCTTCTTCGGCACATTTGCTGATCGTAAGAACAGCTTCCGTCTTTTCCAACCATCGCAGAGCAGCAGTGGCTCCTTCACTGCCTGCGAACTCAGTTGGTTTACAGGCTAGAAATTCTTTGTAGGTACACCCGAGAGTCATCGCCTTCTTTTTCTTGGGAAATGGGGTTTTGATAATATCATCATTACCTCCATTGACACTATGGCTAAAACCATCGTCACGAGTATGCTTGCTACTCACAACTTTGGTGGGTTCTACAGGGTTTTTAACAGCTTTAATTATTAAAGGTAAAGCATTAGCTATTCCTTGGGCTATTAGATTTTCTATAGCATTTTTATCCAAAGGATTTTCATTAGTAGCATGAACTTCTGGATTATGTGGTACTTCATTCGACATCTGAATTGCAAACATTTTCACTTATTAATATCACAGAATAATTAGAACAAAACAATACTTCCAGAATATTATATGTGCATATTGACATATATATATATTCATATATAACACATATGTTAATTTGTATCAGTTTCCAAACTTTATTGTTTAGGTATTAAAAGAACACCTAAATAGCTTAAACAAGTGGCTCTGATACCACCTTCTGTCACGGCCCCCGACCCACCCTGGACGGAATCGGAAGCCGCGAACAGCCCGTGGTACCGGTGATTTATTTTTATATAAAACATTGCAGCGGAAATTTCATCAGGACCGTGAGTTAGGAAAAAAATATCAGAGTTTAGAAATACCGGATTTTATTTATTAAATAGATGGGATAAACCCATGTTTTACAAAGGTAGCTTTAATAAGATAAATTTGTTTATATAAAACAATATTTCTTAATTTGATTTAATTAATAAAATAAGCCACTTCTTGAAGCCTTTCATTGCCGTATCCAGCTCTTATTCCAATCTACGGTAATTACCTGAAAAATGTTTGAAAAAGGTTTTGTCAGTGGAAAATACTGAGTGAGTTCATTCCATTTTATAAAATATATTGTTATACCTTACAGTATTAAGGTTTTTATATTTATTTATATTTACTCAACTCAATCAGTATTTGTTACATGGTGGCAGTTCCAATATGACAATAATCATATCACTTATTGGCTCACTTTCATCCAATAGTGAACTTATCAAGTAATTATATTTTACTATTATTCAATTTATCTTTCACTAGGCGATTCCTGTGACGGTGGTCATATCACTGTTGATCATTCTTTCAACTAGTGACTCTGGTAATATCACTGTTGATCATTCTTTCAACTAGTGATTCTATTCATAACACTGTTGATCATTCTTTCAACTAGTGCTTTTGGTCATGTCACTGTTAATCATTCTCTCAACTAGTGACTCTGGACTTAATTGTGTCCCGTGACATTATTTTGTCAAATATATTACTTATGGCACAAAACCATTTAACCCAGAAAATGACATATATTATTTTTTGTCAAACTACTATAACTTATCAAATATAATATGTTAATTAAATAATTGTAATATCATTTATTTGATATATTAACGTGACTAAGACTAAAATATAATCTTAGTATAGTAGAATACATTATACTTGACTATTTTATTATGATATACACCATTTAGACTTATTTCAAACATACATTAAATTTATTAACTATTTAATGTTAAAATAATATTAGTTATAAGCTATGGCTACTGTGGTATAATTCCCACTGTGATTGTGGTCATGCTATTATTGGATAATTTTCTGGCTAATAGTAACGAGGGTCAAATAATATATAAAACCTCCCATACCGGCAGTTATTATAAAATATAAAAATTTAATAACTGTAAGTATAACTGGTAAACATTTAGGATTTTGGAAAGCATTTGTAAATATAATTGTATCACAGAAAGGTGATAAAAACTGTGAGAAAAGAGAATGGACTCACAAACGGTGAGAAAAGAGAAATGAACTCACATTGCAGATTTCTACGGCCAAAGTCTAGTCTACAGATAAGCGTTGATATATTGCAGATTTAATTTGAGCAGAGCCTAGCCTACTGATTAGCCTTGTAACCTAGTGCATACAAACTAGGTAAGTAACTAATACAGCATTTACGATAACTCACGAGATAAAAACCCTCACAACGAATGACAAGGTGCAATCACTTAAACATCCATCGGATTCACAACGAATGACAAAGTATAATTACTTAAACATCCATCGGATTCACAACGAATGACAAAGGATAGTACTAAAACATCCATCGGATAGTTTCAATCGATCGGACATTGAATCGTAGCAGCGATCGAGTTAATACCCTGTTTGCGGCAGCACCCCGCTATACTAATTAGTGATTCGTGTGTGTTTTGAGAGTATTTGGACGATATCTCCGCGCCTGATTCGAATTTTATCGTCGAACGAACGCACAGAAGCAAGTCCCAAAGCCTGCTATTTATACCCAAAAATTTGCATTGCTTGCGCACCGTAAGCCTAAAACCCTTACGGTGCGCAAGGGTCACAAAATGGCTATATGCTGGCCACGTGTGTTTGGAGTGCAGGTGAGTCGCCGGTTCGAGAAATTTCAATTTAGACAGCGTTTTAATTGGATAATCGTTGAGTAGGGAATGCCCCCCTGAGTTTTAGGGGCCCTGATCCTGATTCTGATTGTTCTGAAATTTGTAGGGTTGGTGCAGAATCATTTGGGTGTCTCAATTAGGGTTTCCTATTGGATAAAATAATAAAATAAATAGGACTTTTTAATGAGGGTTGTTACATCTAGCTATATCCTTCTTCTTGCCTATCCACCAGAAATTCTTTCTTAAATCTTGGTACATCTTATTATTTCCAGGGTGTATGGTATACCTAGATTTATGAGCTTCCTCTAAAATCTTATGTCTTAAATCTCCTTGTTTAGGTACCCAAATCCTTTTCTTATGGAATCTCCAAATTCCATCCTTTCCTTGCTCTAATTCTTTTATTCGTCCCTTCATTCCTTCAGCATCATCCTTGATTGCTGTTTCCTGAACACTCTTTATTTGTTCCATTAAATCTATCTGTAGATTTAACCTAAGAGCACGAACTCGTCGTTGCTTCTCATGGTACTTACGACTTAAGGCATCTGCAACTACATTTGCCTTTCCTTCGTGATACTGAATATCACAGTCGTAGCCACTTAGAATTTCCATCCATCTTCTTTGCCTCATGTTTAACTCTTTTTGCCCAAATATATATCTTAAACTTTTATGATCTGTATAGATAGTAAATTTACTTCCATACAGATAATGCCTCCAAATCTTAAGGGCAAAGATTACGGCTCCTAACTCTAAGTCATGAGTCGTATAGTTTTCTTCGTGCTTTTTCAATTGCCTTGAAGCATACGCAATTACCTTCTTGCATTGCATAAGCACACATCCTAATCCTAGTTTTGAAGCATCAGAATATACTTCAAAATCTTCATTCCCTTCTGGTAAAGCTAGGATTGGAGCATTGGTTAATTTCTGTTTCAAGATCCTAAAGGCTTCTTCTTGTTTAGGTCCCCATTCAAACTTAACTGCTTTACAGGTTAGCTTAGTTAATGGTACAGCTATTTTGGAAAAATCCTTAATAAACCGTCTATAATACCCAGCTAAACCTATAAAACTTATAATTTCCATTGCGGTTTGCGGAACCTTCCAATTGGTAATTGCCTCTATCTTAGCAGGATCTACATGAATACCTTCGTGATTTACCATGTGTCCTAAGAATTGCACTTCCTTTAGCCAAAATTCACACTTCGAGAATTTGGCATAAAGTTTTTCTTTTCTTAACAAAGTTAAGAGTGCATGCAAGTGCTCACAATGTTCTGTCTGACTTTTGGAATAAATAAGTATATCGTCTATAAAAACAATTACAAATTTATCTAAATATGGTTTACAGATTCTATTCATCATGTCCATGAATGCGGCAGGATCATTCGTTAATCCAAAGGGCATGACTGTAAACTCGTAATGACCATACCTAGTCCGGAAAGCAGTTTTAGGTATGTCTTCCTCTTGTACTTTCAATTGATGATATCCGGAGCGTAAGTCAATCTTAGAGAAATATCTAGCTCCCTGGAGTTGATCAAACAGATCATCAATCCTAGGTAATGGGTATCGATTCTTAATTGTAACCTTATTCAATTCTCTATAATCAATACACATTCTCATCGATCCATCCTTCTTTTTTACAAACAACACTGGAGGCCCCAAGGGGATGAGCTAGGTTGTATGAATCCTTTACTTAGTAATTCATCTAATTGTGTTTTCAGTTCTAACATTTCAGTAGGAGCTAACCGATAAGGTGCCTTAGCTATCGGTGTAGTTCCAGGAATTAAATGAATCCTAAATTCTACTTCCCTATCAGGTGGTAATCTTGGTAATTCTTCTGGGAATATATCTGAGTATTCTGAGACTACAGGAATTTCCTTAAGTTCTTTATTCTTAGTATTAATGATTACTGAAATCATATATACTATTCCTTGCTTTCGTTCATAACTAGCAACTTTCATTACTGATATGAACTTCATGGGTTTACGCGGTTTATCTCCTGTAATCGTGATTACCTCTCCAATAAGTGCCTGAATTTCTATAGAATTTTTATCACAAATGATCTGAGCATGGTTGGCTATCAACCAATCCATTCCTAACACAACATCGAATTCAGCTAATTTCATAGGTAACAGATTTGCAGAAAATTTATGACCTAAAAGTTCTATTTCTACTTTTTGCAAAATCTGATCTATTTTAACTGAATTCCCATCTGCGGTTTCGACTGTAAAAATCTGCCTAATGTTGGTTAAAGGTAACTTAAGAGCTTGACTGAATAAAGTATTTATAAAACTTTGGTTTGCACCAGAGTCAAATAATACTTTTGCGTATACGTTGTGAACTAAGAACGTACCAGCTATCACATCTGGAATGAGTTCTGCTTCTTGGGTGGTCAGCTGGAATGCTCTGACATTCTTCTTAGTAGCTCCGTCGATCGCCTTGGTTTTGTTGTCTGCTGGTTTGACCAATTTAGGACATTCTGTTTTAAAATGCCCTGCTTCTCCACAATTAAAGCAGATTATGGTTTTCTTTCTGCAGCTTTCTTCACGATGTCCTACAGCTTTGCAAAGGTTGCAGGTTACATTACATCTTCCATAATGTTTCCTTTTGCAATTCCTGCAGAAAGGCGGATTTGAAGATTGCCCTGCTCCTCTTCTCTTGAAGTTATTACTATTACCCACGCGAAATCCTTGGGTAATTTTCTGAGCCAGTTCTTTCTTCCTATTTTCATCTCTTGTGCGTACCAGTTCGTCAGTTAGGGTGTTAGCTAGTTCTACCGCATCGTCAATAGTGCGAGGTCTCGCAGCTTTAACGATATTTCGGATTTCGCTAATTAATCCCCAAATATAGCGAGAAATGAGTACCGGTTCTGGCGAAGCCAGTGTTGGTACCACTCTAGCATATTCGAAGAATGTCGAAGTATAACCGCGATAATCTACACCCATCATACGATGGTTTAGGAACGTATTTGCCATTTGTTCTTTTTCGTATTCAGGACAGAATTTTCTTTCTATAAGATTATTAAATTCTTCCCAATTCATGGCGTAGGCCATATTTCTTCCTTTGGCTTGAAGTATCGTATTCCACCATTCTAATGCTCCTTCTTTGAAAAGATTTGATGCGTACATAACTTTGTCGTTTTCAGCACATTTACTGATTATAATCACTGCCTCGGTTTTCTCGAACCAACGCAGTGCCGCAGTCGCCCCTTCATTGCCTGCAAATTCAGTGGGTTTACAAGCAAGAAATTCTTTGAAAGTGCAACCAGGTGTTGCAGCTTTCATTTTCTTAGGGAGCGGAGCTTGCCGTGGTTCATGAACAGTATGATTACCGCCTCCATTTATGCTATTACTGAAGTTATCTTCAGAAATACGTTTGCTAGGAACAATTTGTTGAGGTTCAACAGGTTTCTGGACAGCAGCGACTATTGCTGGAATAGCATTGGCTATCCCTTGAGCAACGTTATTTTCTATATCTTGCCTAGTCATATATTGATCCCCCGGTTGTTGTTCAGATTTATTAATCTCATTTACTGGTTCATTACCAACGTTTGCCATCTGATAATTAATTTTAAATAGTTAATATAGAATAAGAAACAATCCGATATAACAATTAATCACACATAATCATGTAAACAAATATACAAACAAATTGTAAATTTTCTAAAATTTCCATTTGTTTTATAGATTATATTATGCTTCTATATACAACCGTTTTATTATTTATTTTACACATACTGATTTTCATTAATATTACTATTATACAAACACAGACTCACTACCCACTTCTCTCTCGTCACTTGCATCTTTAATAACGGTGTTCCCTCTCATCATATTTCCATGAAATCTGTCCTCCTATCTCTCAGATCCTATTTCCAGCATCTATCAACTCTTCACCAAAATGGCGAAGTTCAGCCATATTCTCGTTACTCATCGGTGGATTTGGTAGGGGTTCGGGATCGAACTGAGGAAGAAAGGAATAAGGACTGTTGATAATGTTTTGGAATTGCCAATCATTCATCCACCACTCGTCCATTCCTAAAGGTTGAGTATGGATTATTGGTTCTGGAATTGCTGGTTCTAAATTCATTGGAATTTGGGTTTCAATAGGATGAGTAAAAATATTTTCATTGACAGGCTTAATAGTATCACAGCTTGTCAATATAAAATCTATTTCCTCCTGAAATGTCATTTCCTGGGTGTTAGAGCTTTCTCCAATTTCTATCTGAGTTTGTCTAGAATCTTTTCCAACCTCCATTTCTATTTCCTTAGAATATTCTTCAAACTGTATTCCCATTTGCCTAGAATCTTCCATGATTTCAGTCTCCAATTCCTGCTGTCTAGAACTTTCCCCGGTTTCAATTTCTTTTCCTTTTTCTAAGGGATTATTTATTTTAGGAAGTCTCTTAGCAGGCTTTTTCCTATGTACACGCCTCCCCCACACGTATCTCTTTCTTTTCTTTGGTTTTGGCTTTTTCCAGAGGTGGAGCGTTGAATTCTATAGGTTGTTCCACATCAGGGAAGTACCCAGTAAACTCTTTAGAAACTTCTATGTTTACAGGGTAAAGGTTGAGATTCTCTAGAGCTCCAGATAAATCATTCATGCTGTTTAACATATATGTAAAAATAATGAATTAAATTTTTTTACAAATAACCCTCAAATATTATTGCATACCCTGTGACTAATTTAATACAAAGGAAAATTGACAATTTAAACATACTAGGTTTTATTTATTTACTAGATGATATTTCTGGCTTTGAAAATTTCTAATATGGAGTCATGGTATTCTAAAGATTAGCATTTACTGCTACACTGGCTAACATGTAAAGATCCGCCCATTTTTCATCTAACTTGTCTTCCCATGGTGATTTACTGATTAATTCCTGGGTTTCCTTTTTAACTTTCTTTTCTCGGGCTTTCTTTATTTTCTCCTGACTTTTCTTAAGAACCAAACTTCTTTTATCAGGAGAAAGTGGTTTCTCGTATTGGGCTTTTCGGACAAATATTCCTTCTTCAGGAATTGCAGGGAGTTTTGAGGATTTGGTTTGGGATGAACTTCCCTTCTCGGTGGATGACCTATCTAATTTAAGATAGATATTTGAAAGCTTTTGCTTACCCATCCTGTAACTAACAAATAATCAGTTAATAAAACACATAATCACATAATAGTAATCAGGAAAAATTAAGTATTTCTAAATACTTAATTAGCTTAACTCAGTGGCGCTGATACCACCTTTTTCTGTCACGGCCCCCGACCCGGTTTGACCCGTTTCAGGAGCCGCGGGACAGAAATCCCGTGGTATTTATTTAATTGAGTTTAACAGCGGAAGTTTATCATCAGGATCTTTTTAAAGCTAAAATTTTTCCCGATTATTTTATTTCACAACCTCGGGATAAAACCCCGGTAATTTACAATCATATGATTTCACGAAGAAATCTTTATTTTACAAACATATTTCTTTATTTTATAATGAGCCACTTTCTTAAGCTTTGCAGTGCTCCAAAGCACTTTTCCTGAATCACAACAGATCACCTGAAACATGTTTGAAAAAGGTTTTGTCAGCGGGAAATACTGAGTGAATCATTCTATTTACTAAAACGATCTGTTTGTTATAATTTACAGTATTAAGGAAGATTACAATGTTTCTGATATCAAACCAAATACCCACAGTATTTTGTCACTCGACCCATTGGCCCATTCGTCCAATGGTGTCTGTGACTATGGTCATATCACCCCTTGGCTACCCCAATGGTGAAGATTATCAAGTAATGTATACAAAACCCCACATACCGGCTGTAATATGGTGATTACATAAACTTAATCCCTGTAATTATAACCTTGAAAATAAACATTCTTTTGAAAGTAATTTGATAAAAAGAGAATGACTCACATTGCAGATTTAACACGGACAGAGTCTAGTCTATGGATTAGCCTTGTTAACCTAATTTAAATAACAATGCACACAAAACTGGGTTAGTAATCAATACAGCATTTACGATAACTCACGAGATCAAACCCTCACAACGAATGACAAAGTGCGATACTTAAACATCCATCGATTTAACGACGAATGACAAAGCATAACCCTAATGTGGGCAGCACTTAAACATCCATTGGATATATTGATCGATCGGACAATGAATCGTAATAGCGATCGAGTTATTACCCTGTTTTGCGGCAGCACTTCGTGAATCGTGTGTGTGTTTTGGACTGTTTATACTATATCTCAGTGTACGCAACGAGAATTTACGTCGTTCAAGTGCCAAACTTCGATTGCCAATGTCTGCTATTTATAGTAAAATTTTGACCAGGCTTGCGCACCGTAAGCATAATCCCTTGCGGTGCGCAAGGGACACGAATTCACCCTAGGTTAGCCACGTCCTTGCCTAGCCTTGCTGAATTGACAGTTTTGTAATTTCGATTTTTGACAACGAGATTTTAAGATAATCGTAACTAGGGTTTACCCGCCCCTGAGTTTTAGGGGCCCTGATCATGATTCTGATTATTCTGAAAATTTTAGGGTTTGTGCAGAATCACTTGGGTGTCTCAATTAGGGTTTCCTATTGAACTAAATATAATAATAAATAATAGTTTTGATGAGGGTTGTTACACCCGGCATTATGAATTTTGGCTACAACCGCCCGTGGGCCGGCATGGATGCCGCATATACCTGCATGAATTTACTGGATCAAGTACTTAGCTTCCACCGGGGAGACACACCGCAGGAGTGGTCCCAAGTATGACTTCCGATATAGGACGCCACTGTTTACTTCATATTGCAGTGCCTTTGTTTGTATTTTCTGAGCGTCGCCCCTAGCGGAGGGTAATTCCCCTTTAGTAAGGAACTTTAGTATCGGGGTATACCAGCAAGGTTCCTCCGCTGCGATGGCGGAGACGTTTCGGGGTTCAATTGAGGGTGACTGTAATGTTTCCACCTTTACTTCTTTTTTCATGCCTGAGGTGGCGAGTTTGCTCAAAGCATCCGCTATTTGGTTTTTTCCCCTGTGAACGTGATTGAGTGTGACATTTTCGAAAGAAGCCATGAGCTCCTTTGTTTTTGCTAGGTACTTTGCCATCGATTCATCCTTGGCTTCATATGTCTCATTCACTTGATTATTAACCAATAAGGAATCGACATATGCGTCGACCCGCGTGGCTCCCATTGATTGGGCCATTCTTAAACCAGCGAGTAGCGCTTCATATTTTGCTTCGTTGTTAGAACATTCGAAGTCAAAGCGTAGGGCGTACATTAGTCTGATCTCATCTGGGCTTATCAACATTAGGCCCGCCCCTGATCCTTTTCCACTTGATGACCCGTCAGTATAAAGTTTCCTGGTCTGTCGGGCAGTGCTGGATTCCGGGATATCCCGGATGGCGGGGTCCACTATAGTTTCCCCCTCAGGGATCTCAGCTAAGAAGTCGGCGACTACCTGCCCTTTGACTGCTGTTCGTTTTCTGTATTCAATATCCAAAGCGCCTAATTCAATCGCCCATTTGGCCAGTCTCCCAGAGATTTTTTGCTAGTGCAAGATTTGTTGTAGCGGGTAATTCGTCAGGACTTGTACGCGGTGTGCTTGAAAATATCTTCTCAATCGCCGAGTGGCGTGAACTTATGCCAAGACCAGTTTTTCAAGGGTTGGGTACCGCGTTTCAGGTCCCGCCAATACTCGACTGATGTAATATATGGGTGTCTTCTTCCCGTCTCTTTCCACCATGAGTACCGCGCTTACCGCGTTATGGGCTGCTGCCAAATACATTTTAAGCACTTCATTAGGAGACGGCGCTGTCAGCATGGGTAATTTTTCTATGAAACGTTTCATGTCTAGCAGGGCTTCTTCCGCTTCGCCGGTCCATTTGAAATTCTTTTTGTTGAGGCAGTCTTTTAATGTCTTAATAAACGGCAAAGATCTCTCAACATGTCTTGCTAAGAATCTGTTGATCGCGACTAAACGTCCGTTTAACGCCTGCGCTTCTTTCAAAGTTCTTGGAGAGGGCATCCGCGTTATGGCGGCTACCTTTTTCTGGGTTAGCTTTAAAGCCATCCCGGGTGACAACCACGCCTAAGAACTTTCTTTCCTCTACCCCGAAAGAGCATTTCTTGGGGTTGAGTTTGATGTTGTATTCTCTAAGCTTTTGGAAAGTTTCTTCAATGTCTTCTAACATTTATTTCTCTTCCCTGCTTTTGATCACAAGATCATCAACGTATACTTCCAAATTTCTGCCAATTTGTGTTTCGAAAGCTTTGTCCATAAGTCGCTGGTAAGTGGCCCCGGCATTTCGTAGACCGAAAGGCATCTTCGTGTAGCAAAAGATGCCGATATCAGTATGAAACGCTGTTTTTTCTTCGTCTTCCTTGGACATCTTAATCTGGTGGTATACTTTATACGCGTCTAAAAAGCATTTATACTTGTAGGGGACCAAGGAATCAACCTTGAAGTCCATCTCAGGTAGTGGGTACGCGTCTTTAGGGCATGCTTTATTCAGATCTTTAAAATCAATGCACATTCGCCATGTGCCGTCTGGCTTCTTTACCATCACCAGGTTTGATACCCACGTATGGTACCGTGTTTCTCTGAGGATTCCGGCTTCCACCAATTTTCGTACCTCTCTGACAACTGCTGCCTTTCTATCCGGGGCCATACTGCGTTTACCCTGTGCGACTGGCTTAATGCCTGGGAGTGTTGCTAACTAGTGTTCTGCCTTGTCGCGGGGTATACCCGTCATATCAGAATGTTCGAAAGCGAAGACATCGACGTTCCTTCCCAGCAGCTGTTTCAAATCGTTTTTAACCTCAGGGGAGAGGCTGTCTTCGATTGTAACTGTCTGGTCTGGATGGCGTGTACTTAATACCCATCTCTCTGGGCCCACGACTCCGGTAGGGCCCTGGCGACATCTTTTGGCGTTTAATACCTCCCCTAGTTTGTCGCGAAACACTATTGCGACACCCCGTGGGGTAGGGAACTTCATGAAACCTCGCGCCGTAGAGACTATGGCATCTAATTTTCCCAAAGTGAACCTTCCGATGATCACATTGTGGTACGATTCAACACGTTCCACAAGGAATGTTAGGAGTATGGTTCTTTCTCGAGGCTCTTGTCCGAATGTGACCGGGAAAGTAATCTGACCAATAGGGTCAACCTTTTCACCTGTGAAACCTTTAATGGGGGCGTGTACTGATTCAAGCAGCTTTTTGTCTTCTGGTTGCATTCTGTTAAAACAATGTTCATAATATCTTCTGAACTTCCGGTATCTACCAGGATTCGCCTCATGCGGTAGTCTCCCACTACAGCGGATATGATCAGGGCGTCCGTAGTGAGGTGTAAGTCTTCCACGCGAGGTTCGATGGTCATGGTCGCTAACATCCAGGGTTCGAGCGTTGAGAAACTCCGTTTTGCCCCTTTCCCTTTGTCTGCGTGTACCATATTCAGTTCTCGCGGTCTCTTACCCGCCGCCTCATCGTTTTCTTCCTTGACGACCGGTGGGCCCTGCTTGATGTCCCTTACTAAGTGTGCCAATTTACCCGCTTTCACAAAATATTCAATCTGCTTTTTCAGCTGAAAATAGTCGTTTGTATCATGACCGCTCCCTTTGTGATATTCACAGTATTTACTTGTGTCTTTGTTAGGGTTATCTTTCAACGGCTTTGGGGGATTGAACTTGAGATTCTCCGAAGCTAGGATCTCTGCCGGTGTCTTGCTCAGGTTGGGGTAGTCGGATCGAGGTTTCGAGGACTCATTCCTTGAATAGGCGCTTCTGGGTCTATCATACCGCGAGTCCGTCTTGTCATTCCTTTGGTATCGATCTCCTCTACCCCTACCTTTAGAGCCTCGCTGTTCCCTGTCTTCTTGGTTTTTCAGAGCCTCTTTTTTCCTATTGGGCGCGTGACTGGCGGCTACTGCCTTTTCTTATATGACATAAACTTTAGCTATCCGCAGTATTTCATCGATGGTTGGCGGTACGCCATCCCTTCCATGCAGTGTTCTCAACAACTCGTCGTCGTTCACTCCTTGTAGGAAGGCTCCACATGCTAGATCGTTCGTTACACCCGGGATTGCCAGGCTCTCTTTGTTGAATCTAACAATAAAATTTTCCACCGTTTCATTGTCTCGCCGGCGGATGTGGAGGAGCTCGTTCCTATCCTTCGTGTGCTGCGCTGCTGGCTGAACTGCAAGATGAATTTGGATTCTAGATCTTCAAAACTGTCAATCTCCCTAGTGGGTAGACTATCCCACCAGACCCGTGCCGCGCCTACCAGCGCCTGCACAAACATTTTACACCATAGGGGCATGGGCCAACAGGCTACCTCCCCTGCACTTTTGAATAGGTTAAGATAGTCATCAGGGTCACCTAGACCATCGTGTTTACCTATAGTTTGAGGCATCTTGGGTTTCTCCTTGATAGGAGCTTCTGCTATTCTTCTGGTGAACTTGGATTTGAAGGTCGCATCCACTGGCTTGTAAGGTCTGGTGAGTTCATCTTCTTCTATATTAATGGGTTGTACTGGAAGAACGATCCCGCTCTGGCTTACACCCTGAGTGACTGGGGCTACCGGAGCCGAAGTGACGTTTAGCATGGGACTGGGAACCCCTCCTGAAGAGAATCTGGGCCTGGATGTGTTCCCTCTATCATAAACTGGTTCTGCTGTTGGCGGGGTTTGAGTGTAAACCGGTTGTGACATTGGAAAAGTCCACCAAGGCGGTATATAAGCCGCATATGGCGATTGAGTGTGGCCATGTGTGGCTCCCTGGGGTGTGCACATTGAGTTACCGTATGGGGGTAAATATCTGTACGGGGGTGTGTAATAGTACCCGGGGAAGTATGCCTGATTGCCCGGCGTGACTGGAGCGTTCATAATTCCTGCTGGGATGATCACCGGTTGGTGAGGTGGCGTTGACAGTGCCGCTGTTAGTGCTGCGGAATATAAGGGCGGCATGGCGTAAGTAACCGAAGGTTGGTAATACTGAGGCATGCTGGCCTGTGGTATAACGGTGCTTGGGTTTGTCGATGTAATAACTGGCATAGAGTTAAGGAGTGAGATATGTACGCTAGTGGTTGCCACTGGGGTGAACATGTTACCGCCGGTTATGCTCGGTTCCCCCGACTGCAACCGTGAAGATGTATAGGGAAACAAATCTGCCGCCGTAGTCCCAGAGGAGACGGCGGTGACGCCTGTAAAACCTGGTGGTGGTCCTTCCGCCTCCAACTCCAGGTCAAGAGACCTGGTGATCGCCGGTGAGGCCGGTGCGGTGGTGACAAGGCCTGCTCCCGACACCGGGTTGTTGTCTGTCATTGTTTGGTTTGGGGTAACTGCTACGTTCCGATCACTTGCCATGGGGTTCAATCTAACTGTTACCGAAAAGGTCCCACGGATGGCGCCAATGAAGAAACACTGACCTTGACGGTAGTATCCGACTAAGACTTCAACTATCAGTGACCCGAACAGTTAGCTGCAAAACAGAAACACCGTTAGGACTCGTTACAGGAATGGGGTTATTCCTGTAACCACCCTCCGGCGTGAGAATAAGTCTCGGTTTTGGGAGTTTGAAAGTAAAGATGAAGAAGAAAGTTGTATGAGAATAAGATGATCCATACCTTATACGTTTACCTCTATTTATAGTTTGCTATTAGGGTTTCCCCTAACTTAGGATGGGCTCCGATAAGTTAGGGATTTGCATGATCTTCCCAAAAAGTTGGAGATTTGGTTGCGTGACCTATACATGCAGGATGGAATGTTCTAGAACAAATCCTTATAATTATTTATTTATAATAAAATAATAGGTAAGGATCGGGTCGGAATATCCGATTCGGGTCATACCTCGTCACCCTTCATGATTTTACTCCCCGCCCTAAACGTCATCCATTTTAAACGTTAAGGTCTGTATATAGCTTAAGGGATGAAAATGAAAATTTAACAAAAAAAAAAAAAAAAACTGAGTTAAACCAACTCATTGCACTAAGTAGGAAAAAACATATTGATCTTTCAATTTTTAAATTAATGGTTAAAATGAATGTATAGAAGAAGAATGAGGCCCGTAAGAGTAATTTTATAATAATAACTTTTTCTTTTTCAAATTTTTTGTATTTTTAAAAGTTCATAACTTTTTATAAAATATTACTTTTTAGAAATTGTGTACCATAAAATCAAACATCTTTTTATCTTTAACTAGGGTTAAGACCCGTCCGCGTTGCGGCGCGAGTACATCGTAAACATTGAATGGATTAGTCCAAATGTTATATGATGCATTAACCATATGAAAACACACATTTCGACGTATCCAGTTGAATTCAATGAAACCTGTATAAGCATTGTGATTGGATCAAATGTAAAGTAATCAAATTCATATCGAACAATCATAACGTATTATATGTGACCCAACTCATACATAGAAAACGTAACGGGTATGAAGGAAAATATGCACATGTAATCAAAAGAGATTAATTAGAGCTTTCGAAAATATGGGAGAAAAATAAACCATAATTTGACTCCACTCAGTTCGAAACAAACTTTACGAAACATACTTAAAATAAACACGAAAACATATTATATTTGACATGAATCATTTCCCAAAAAAGTTTACGTCGAAACGTAGAACAACTTGAATTTATACGAAAACGTACATAAAAATATGCACGTAAAACTGGTTTCTTTAAATGAAAACGTATTATATTTGACCTAACTCGTCTATAAAAAAAGTTTATGTCGGGATGTAGAACAAATCATATTTATACATATCCGTACATAAAATATGCACGTAAAAAATAGTTTTTAAGTAAAGGAAGTATAGGGGTAAACCGAAACAAAATATTAGTAAAAAATGTAATAGGTTAAAAACGTTCGTAAAACCGTGCCAAGTAGCACCAATGCCACAACCACATCGACTCTCAACATCGTAAATTAAAATAGATAGAATGGTAAAAATTACACTAAACGAAAAGCAGACTAAAATCGTTGAACCACACACACCGGTTACAGTGTGTTAATGCGAAGAAATTAACCAGAAACGTAAAACGTAGAAAATTATAACTTAGTCGATCTAGGACCCGCCCGTTGCGGCGAACTTTTCAAAAAGGAAAAAATGGACGCGTTGCAACGGGTTTGTCAAATATGAATAAATAGAGCAAAAAACGTTGAAACTCACATGCACGCTACGACATGTTAACTCGCAAAATTTAGAACGAAATGTAAAACGAAAAACTTGCGAAAGATAAAAAGTATGTCGGAGCAAAATTGTAAATAATAAAGTATTGTGTTAAATTACAAAAGATGAAAAAGTTTGAGTTAAAAGTAAAATTTTCAAATTGGTTAAAATGTAAAAGATAAAACTTTTAGGTTGAAAGTGTAATATCAAAGTTTTATTTGAAAAACTCCCCAAGTTTGGGGTACAACTCCTAATGCACAAAAAAGTTGCTAATTTATATATGGAATAATATGGGTACCGTATAACTATCTAAAAAATGAAAACTAACAAACACAAAATTTGTATTGTATAACATTTTTGTGCTGTAGTTTTATACTTTATTTTTGTGCTAAATATTTTATATGAGATTTTTTGTGTTGAATTTTTTTAAAATGTCATTTAATCTTAGTTATAAGGCTGGAGGGTGTGGGATAAAGCCCCTGAAGGGGTATGGTCCCAGATCTCGTGTCAGCACGACCGCGAGTGACCATTACCCTTATTAAAAACCCCCACCAGCAAGAACTTACCTGTGTCCGTGCGGGCACGCGCGAACACAGCGGTCGAAACCAATCTGTCCATTGATGAGAAGACTTACCTTAAGTACGAGAACGGATGTGACGCATAGCGATGCGGCCTGGCACCGCATCCTATGAACATTTTCGTCATGACAAGGGATCTGGACAACAGTAACAGTCATCAAGCGGCGATGCGACAAGGGAGGACGCAACTAAGTTCCTCCCACTCAACACCGCACCACATACCTCCGCGCTGCAAAGCGCCACCAGAGCCAACCCTACAGGCCGAAATCTGCGGCCGAAAACTCCAAGTTCGCCCCGGAGATTGCCCACGCCGATGTCACCACCACTAAATTCCCATTAAACATTGGGAAATACAATGGTTCATCCGACCCAGACGATCACATGAACATCTTCACCGGCGCAGGGTGCAACGGCAGGTGGGACGAGCCCACCTGGTGTCATTTTTTCCCCCAGACCCTCACGGGTCTGGCGAGGGCTTGGTTTGATTCTTTGCCAGTGGGATCACAGGACTCATTCGAGGACCTACAAGCAAAGTTCCTCGCACATTTTAGCCAGCAACGACATCACGAACGTGATTCTATGGACGTCATGAACATCTGGCGCAGAGACAACGAATCTCTTGAGTCGTTTGTCGTCCGTTACAACAAAGAGTGCCTGGAGATAAGCGACGTTACATACCAAATGGCACGCAACCATTTCATTCGAGCCGTTAAGGACGAAGAAATGGTTATGACCATCTCCGGCAAGGAAGGCTTGCCCAAGAAATGGGAAGACGTCATGGTCGCGGTCAAGACGTAGCCTAGACCCAGCGGCTCCTCAAACCGCATGTCGCAATGGCACAACCCCAAGCGGAAGGCCAATCCTCCCGCCAAGAGCACAAGCGCAACCGAGACACATGGAATCGCGACAGCGATCCCAGGCCATATGTCCCGCGTAACAACCAGCCCGACGCAAGGGCAACAATCAAAGCCCAGCGTGAAAACAGGGCGTCGAAGAAGGAGTCTCGGGACCGTAACTGGACCGAGATCAACCAGTTTCCAAGCGACGTCCTCCTTATGGACGCGCAATTCCTGCGACCGGCCCAACCGATGAAGTCCAAGAAGAACCAGGATCTCGTACTCTACTGCGAGTATCACAAGGACTCGGGCCACACAACAAACAACTGCATCAGTCTCCGACTGAAGATTGAGCAAGCCCTAAAAGAGGGGAAGCTGCAACATCTGTTGCCAGCCGCGCAAAAGCAAACCAAGCGCATCACCCCCCACAACGAGGGCACCTCCACGGGTAAGAGAACCATGTACGTGGCCTCAACCCACATGATCAATGGAGGACGAGGAAAGCCGCGCAAGGCAGCAAGAAGACCGGACAATGACTGGAAAGACGAGCAAGTGGTCTTTCCAAAAGTCCGAGGCGGACCGCGCGACAGGCGCGCCGTCGTTATCACAGGCTACCTGGCTCACTCATGGACATGATGCCCTTCGGATTAACGAATGCACCTGCAGCATTCATGGACATGATGAATAGGATTTGTAAACCGTATTTGGATAAATTTGTAATTGTTTTCATAAATGATATACTTATTTATTCAAAAAGTCAGGACGAACATTGTCAGCACTTGCATGCACTCTTAACTTTGTTAAGAAAAGAAAAACTGTACGCCAAATTCTCAAAATGTGAATTTTGGTTACAAGAAGTGCAATTTTTAGGACATATGGTGAATCACGAAGGTATTCACGTAGATCCTGCTAAGATAGAGGCGATTACCAATTGGAAGGTTCCACAAACTGCAATGGAAATTAGAAGTTTTATAGGTTTAGCTGGATATTATAGACGGTTTATTAAGGATTTTTCCAAGATAGCTGTACCATTAACTAAGCTAACTTGTAAAGCAGTTAAGTTTGAATGGGGACCTAAACAAGAAGAAGCTTTTAGGATTTTAAAGCAGAAATTAACCAATGCTCCAATCTTAGCCCTACCAGAAGGAACCGAAGATTTTGAAGTATACTGTGATGCTTCAAAACTAGGATTTGGATGTGTATTAATGCAACGCAAGAAGGTAATTGCGTATGCTTCAAGACAATTGAAAAAGCACGAAGAAAACTATACGACTCATGACTTAGAGTTAGGAGCCGTAATTTTTGCCCTTAAGATTTGGAGGCATTATCTTTACGGAAGTAAATTTACTGTCTATACTGACCACAAAAGTCTAAGATACATATTTGGGCAAAAAGAGTTAAATATGAGGCAAAGGAGATGGATGGAAATCCTAAGTGACTACGACTGTGATATTCAATATCACGAAGGAAAGGAAAATGTAGTTGCAGATGCCTTAAGTTGTAAATATCATGAAAAACAACGAAGAGTTCGTGCTCTCAGATTAAATCTACAAATAGATTTAATGGAACAATTAAAAAATGTTCAAGCTACAGCAATCAAGGATGATGCTGAAGGAATGAAGGGACAAATAAAAGAATTGGAACAAGGAGCGGATGGAATTTGGAGATTCCACAAAAGCAGAATTTGGGTACCTAAGCAAGGTGAATTAAGAAATAAGATTTTAGAAGAAGCTCATAAATCTAGGTATACCATGCACCCTGGAAACAATAAGATGTACCAAGATTTAAGAAAGAATTTCTGGTGGATAGGCATGAAGAAGGATATAGCTAGGTATGTATCAAAATGTCTTACTTGTTCACAAGTTAAGGCAGAACATCAGAAACCTTCAGGTCTACTACAACAATTAGAGATGCCGGTATGGAAATGGGAACTCATAACAATGGATTTTGTTACTAAGTTGCCCAAAACCAGAAAAGGTAATGATGCGATTTGGGTAATTGTAGATCGATTAACCAAATCAGCTCATTTTCTACCCATGAAGGAAACCTTTAGTATGGAAAGGTTAGCCAAATTGTATGTGGACGAAGTAGTATCCTTACATGGAGTTCCACTCTCCATTGTGTCAGATAGGGATAGTCGGTTCACTTCTCATTTTTGGACAAGTTTCCAAAAAGCAATGGGAACTCGACTAAACCTAAGCACTGCATATCATCCACAAACAGACGGACAAAGTGAAAGGACAATCCAAACTCTAGAAGACATGCTCCGAGCATGTGTAATAGATTTTGGTGGAAATTGGGATGATCACTTACCATTAATTGAATTCTCCTACAACAATAGTTATCATTCAAGTATTGAAACTGCCCCATTTGAAGCACTATATGGAAGAAAGTGCAGAACTCCAGTATGTTGGGCAGAAATAGGAGAAAGTCAATTGTCAGGTCCCGAGATAGTGCAAGAAACTACTGACAAGATTACTCAAATCAAGGAAAGACTGAAGATGGCTCGAGATCGCCAAAAGAGTTATGCAGACAATAAATGTAAGCCGTTAGAATTCCAAGTTGGAGACAGAGTACTATTGAAAGTTTCTCCTTGGAAAGGAGTGGTTAGATTTGGTAAGAAAGGAAAGCTAAGTCCAAGATACGTAGGACCATTTCTAGTAATCCAACGTATAGGACCAGTTGCTTATCGCTTACAACTACCAAAAGAATTAGCTGGAGTACATGATGTATTTCATGTATCCAATCTCAAGAAATGGTTATCAGACGAATCTTTGGCAGTACTTCTCCAAGATATAGAGGTAAACGAAAAATTAAAATTTGTTGAGAAACCTCTTCAGATAGAAGACAGAAAAGTGAAGTTTCTCAAACACAAACGACTAGTACTAGTTAAAGTCAAGTGGGATTCAAAACGAGGACCCGAATATACTTGGGAGCTGGAATCCGAAATGAAGCGAAAGTATCCTCAATTATTCCAGTAAATCTCGAGGACGAGATTTTTATTAAGGTGGGAAGAATGTAACAACTATCATCAAAAGTCATATTTATTAAATTAATTTGACCAATAGGAAACCCTAATTAAGACACCCAAGTGATTCTGCACAAACCCTAAAATTTTCAGAACAAGCGGAATCAGGATCAGGGCCCCTAAAACTCAGGGGGGGGGGGGGTAAACCCTATTTACGATTATCCTAAAATCTCGTTGTCAAAAATCAAATTTACAAAACAGTTAAGTCAGCAAGGCTAGTCCCAGACGTGGCTGACCTAGGGTGAAAACGTGTCCCTTGCGCACCGCAAGGAAAAAGGCTTACGGTGCGCAAGCCACCTTACGCACCGCAAGGATTTTAGTCTTATGGTGAGCAAGCCTGGCCAAATTTTAAGTATAAATAGCAGGCATTGGCAATCGAATTTTGGTATTGAAACGACGTAAAACTTCGCTGCATGCACGGAGATACGTTCAGTTTACCACAATTAACACACACAGATCACTAATCGACGCCGCAATCAGGGTAATAACTCGATCGCTGATACGATTCAATGTCCGATCGATTAAACTATCCAATGGATGTTTAAGTGCTGCCCACATTAGGGTTTATGCTTTGTCATTCGTCGTTAATTCGATGGATGTTTAAGTATCGCACTTTGTCATTCGTTGTGAAGGTTTTAATCTCGTGAGTTATCGTAAATGCTGTATTAAGTTACTAACCGAATTGTGTGCTTGTTACTAAATTAGGTTAAAAGGCTAATCAGTAGGCTAGGCTCTGCTTAAACTTGCAATGCGAGTCATTCTCTTTTTATCAAATCTGTTTTCAAAAGTATGTTTATTTTCAAGATTATAATTACAGTGATTAAGTTTATGTAGTCACCAAATTACAGCCGGTATGTGGGGTATTGTGCACATTACTGTTTTTATCAATTTAGGTGGGCGAACCTAATTAATGATACTCGTTACTATTGGGTGAACGGACTCAATAGTAATATGACCACAGTCATCGAAACGAGTCGGTGACAAATACTGTGGGTAGTTGGTTGAAATAAACATTGTAATCTCTCTTAATACTGTAAATTATAATAAACGAGTCGTTTTTATAAAAGAATGATTCACTCAGTATTTCCCGCTGACAAAACCTTTTTCAAACATGTTTCAGGTGATCTGTTGTGATCCAGGAAAAGTGCCGAGTAGCACTACAAGCTTAAGGAAGTGGCTCAGTATAAAATAAAGAAACATGTTTTGTAAAATAAAAGATTTCTTTGTGAAATCTCAAGATTGTAAATTACCGGGTTTTATCCCGAGTTGTGAAATAAAATAATCGGGAAATATTTCAGTTTTAAAAAGATCTTGATGATAAACTTCCGCTGTTAAACTCAATTAAATAAAAACCACGGGATTTCTGTCCCCGGCTCCTGAAACGGGTCAAACCGGGTCGGGGGCCGTGATAGAAATAAGGTGGTATCAGAGCCACTGATTTAAGCCTATTAAGTATTTAGAAAATACTTAATTTTTACTGATTGCCATTTCTGTGATTATGTGTTTTAACTGATTATTTGTTAGTTACAGTATGGGTAAACAAAAGCTATCAAACATCTATCTTAAATTAGATAGGTCGTCCAACGAAAAACGAAGTTCATCCCAAACCAAACCCTCAAGTCATTTTGTAATCCCTGAAGAAGGAATATTTGTACAAAAGGCACACTATGAGAAACCACTTTCTCCTGATAAAAGAAATCTGATTATTAGAAAAAGTAAAAAGAAAATAAAGAAACTTCGAGAAAAGAAGGTTAAAAAGGAAACCCAGGAATTAACCAGTAAAACACCTTGGGAGGATAAGTTAGATGAGAAATGGGCAGATCTTTACATGCTAGCTACTGTAGCGGTCAATGCAAATCTATAAATAATTTGACCCAAGTTTTAGCACCTTTATCAATTTCAGTCTAGAAACCTTATTTCAGTAAATAAATAAGTTTCCAATAAAAACCTAGTATGTTTTAACTTTACAGTTGTTTTGTAATTACCCAGTATGAAATAATATTCAAAAGTTGTTATATAAAATTTTGTTATAATTTTAATTATGTGTATGTTGCTAAACAGCATGAATGATTTATCTGAAGCCCTAGAGAATCTCAACCTCTACCCTGTAAACATAGAAGTTTCTAAAGAATTTACTGGGTATTTTCCTGATGTGGAACAACCTATTGAATTTAATGCTTCACCACCACCAGAGAAACCCAAGCCCAAGAAAAGAAGGAGATTTGTAGGATGGAGGCGTGTGCGTAGGAGAAAGCCCGTCATTAGAAAGATGCCTAAAATAGAAAATCCCTTAGACAAAGGGAAAGGAATTGAAGTTGGAGAAGAATCTAGGCAAATGGAATTACAGTTTGAAGAATATTCTAAGCAGATAGAAATGGAGGTTGGAGGAAGTTTTCAGGTAGAAGTTGGAGAAAGTTCTAAACAAACTCAGGAAATGACATTGCAGGAAGAGCTAGATTTTATATTGGCAAGCTGTGATACTATTCAGCCTGTCAATACAAATGTTTTTACTCGTCCTATTGAAACTCAACTCCCTATAAACCTAGAACCAGCAATTCCAGAACCTATAATCCATTCTCAACCTCTGGGAATGGACGAATGGTGGACAAATGATTGGCAATTCCAAAACATTATCAACAGTCCTAATTCCTTTCTTCCTCAGTTTGACCCGGAACCATTACCAAATCCACCCATGAGTAACGAGAATTTAGCAGAACTCCGCCATTTTGGCGAATAGTTAATGGATGCGGGAAATAGAATCCGGGAGATAGGGGGACAAATTGCCTGAAAATATGATGAAAGGGAACTTCGTTTTTAGGAAGACAAAAGATGAGAGATAGTAGGTTTATGAAATTGTTATTGTGTAATAGTAATAGTAAAATCAGTATGTGTAAAATAAATAATAAAACGGTTGTATATAGAAGCATGATATAATCTATAAAACAAATGAAATTTTAGAAAATTTACAATTTTGTTTGTATATTCGTTTACGTGATTATGTGCAATTAATTGTGAAATTGGGTTATTTCTTTTATACTAATTATTTATCTATAAATTAATTATCAGATGGAAAACGCTAATAATGAACCAGTAAATGAGGTTAATCAATCCGAGCAACAACCAGGGGATCAATATATGACTAGGCAGGATATAGAAAATATCGTTGCCCAAGGAATAGCCAATGCTATTCCAGCAATCGTTGCTGCTGTTAAAAATCCAATCGAACCACAACAAATAGTTCCTAGCAAACGTATTTCTGAAGATAACTTCAGTAATAGCGTAAACGGAGGCAATGATCGTGATAATGAACCACGGCAAGCTCCGCTCCCTAAGAAACTGAAAGCTGCAACATATGGTTGCACTTATAAAGAATTTCTTGCTTGTAAACCATCTGAGTTTGCAGGCAATGAAGGAGCGACTGCGGCACTGCGTTGGTTAGAGAAAACCGAGGCAATAATTGCCATAAGTAAATGTGCTCGGGATGATCAGGTCATGTACGCTTCAAATCTTTTCAAAGAAGGGGCGCTAGAATGGTGGAACACGGTGTTACAGGCTAAGGGAAGAAATAGGGCTTATGCCATGAATTGGGAAGAATTTAAAAATCTCGTAGAAAGAAAATTCTGTCCTGAATATGAAAAAAGATCAAATGGCAAATAAATTCCTAAATCACCGAATGTTGGGCGTAGATTGTCGCAGTTATACTTCGACATTCTTTGAATATGCTAGAGTGGTACCAACACTGGCTTCGCCAGAACCGGTACTCATTTCTCGCTATATTTGGGGATTGATTGGTGAAATCCGCAATATCGTTAAAGCTGCGAGACCACGCACTATTGACGATGCTGTAGAATTAGCCAATACCTTAACTGACGAACTGGTACGCACGCAAGATGAAAACAGGAAGAAGGAACTGGCTCAGAAAATTACCCAAGGATTTCGTATGGGTAATAGTAGCAACTTCAAGAGAAGAGGAACAAGGCAATCCTCAACTTCGCCCTTCTGCAAGAATTGCAAAAAGAAACATTATGGAAGATGTAATGTAACCTGCAATTTTTGCAAAGTTGTAGGACATCGGGAAGAAAACTGCAGGAAGAAATTCACAATTTGTTACAATTGTGGAGAAACAGGACATTTTAAAACAGAATGTCCTAAATTGGTCAAACCAGCAGACAACAAAGCTAAACCAATTTACGGAGCTACAAAGAAGAATGTCAGAGCATTCCAGCTAACTACTCAGGAGGCAGAACTGATTCCAGATGTGATAGCTGATACGTTTCTAGTTCACAACGTGTATGCAAAAGTATTATTTGACTCTGGCGCAAACCAAAGTTTTATCAATACTTCATTCTGCCAAGCTCTTAAAATACCCTTAATCAACATTAGGCAAATTTTTACAGTCGAAACGGCTGATGGGAGTTCAGTTGAAATAGATAAAGTTCTACAAAATGTAGAAATAGAACTTTTAAGTCATAAATTTTCTGCAACCCTATTGCCCATGAAATTAGCTGAATTTGATGTTGTGTTAGGAATGGATTGGTTAATAGCCAACTATGCTCGAATTCTTTGTGATAAGAATTCCATAGAAATTCAGGCATCCACCGGGGAAGTAATCATGATTACAGGAGATAAACCACGTAAGCCCATGAAGTTCATATCAGTAATGAAAGTCGCTAGTTATGAACGAAAGCAAGGAATAGTGTATATGATTTCGGTAATCATTAGCACTAAGGGTAAAGAACTTAAGGAAATTCCTGTAGTCTCAGAATACCCAGATATATTTCCCAAAGAGTTACCAGGGTTACCACCTGATAGGGAAGTAGAATTTAGAATTCATCTAATTCCAGGAACTATACCAATAGCCAAGGCACCTTATCGGTTAGCACCCACAGAAATGTTAGAACTGAAAATGCAATTAGATGAATTACTAAGTAAAGGTTTCATACAACCTAGTTCATCCCCGTGGGGAGCACCGGTGTTGTTTGTAAAGAAAAAGGATGGTTCGATGAGGATGTGTATTGATTATAGAGAATTGAATAAAGTTACAATTAATAATCGATACCCATTACCTAGGATTGATGATCTTTTCGATCAACTTCAAGGGGCTAGATATTTTTCTAAGATAGATTTACGCTCCGGATATCATCAATTGAAGGTTCAAGAAGAAGACATACCTAAGACTGCTTTCAGAACTAGGTATGGTCATTACGAGTTTACAGTCATGCCCTTCGGATTAACGAATGCACCTGCAGCATTCATGGACATGATGAATAGGATTTGTAAACCGTATTTGGATAAATTTGTAATTGTTTTCATAAATGATATACTTATTTATTCAAAAAGTCAGGACGAACATTGTCAGCACTTGCATGCACTCTTAACTTTGTTAAGAAAAGAAAAACTGTACGCCAAATTCTCAAAATGTGAATTTTGGTTACAAGAAGTGCAATTTTTAGGACATATGGTGAATCACGAAGGTATTCACGTAGATCCTGCTAAGATAGAGGCGATTACCAATTGGAAGGTTCCACAAACTGCAATGGAAATTAGAAGTTTTATAGGTTTAGCTGGATATTATAGACGGTTTATTAAGGATTTTTCCAAGATAGCTGTACCATTAACTAAGCTAACTTGTAAAGCAGTTAAGTTTGAATGAGGACCTAAACAAGAAGAAGCTTTTAGGATTTTAAAGCAGAAATTAACCAATGCTCCAATCTTAGCCCTACCAGAAGGAACCGAAGATTTTGAAGTATACTGTGATGCTTCAAAACTAGGATTTGGATGTGTATTAATGCAACGCAAGAAGGTAATTGCGTATGCTTCAAGACAATTGAAAAAGCACGAAGAAAACTATACGACTCATGACTTAGAGTTAGGAGCCGTAATTTTTGCCCTTAAGATTTGGAGGCATTATCTTTACGGAAGTAAATTTACTGTCTATACTGACCACAAAAGTCTAAGATACATATTTGGGCAAAAAGAGTTAAATATGAGGCAAAGGAGATGGATGGAAATCCTAAGTGACTACGACTGTGATATTCAATATCACGAAGGAAAGGTAAATGTAGTTGCAGATGCCTTAAGTTGTAAATATCATGAAAAACAACGACGAGTTCGTGCTCTCAGATTAAATCTACAAATAGATTTAATGGAACAATTAAAAAATGTTCAAGCTACAGCAATCAAGGATGATGCTGAAGGAATGAAGGGACAAATAAAAGAATTGGAACAAGGAGCGGATGGAATTTGGAGATTCCACAAAAGCAGAATTTGGGTACCTAAGCAAGGTGAATTAAGAAATAAGATTTTAGAAGAAGCTCATAAATCTAGGTATACCATGCACCCTGGAAACAATAAGATGTACCAAGATTTAAGAAAGAATTTCTGGTGGATAGGCATGAAGAAGGATATAGCTAGGTATGTATCAAAATGTCTTACTTGTTCACAAGTTAAGGCAGAACATCAGAAACCTTCAGGTCTACTACAACAATTAGAGATGCCGGTATGGAAATGGGAACTCATAACAATGGATTTTGTTACTAAGTTGCCCAAAACCAGAAAAGGTAATGATGCGATTTGGGTAATTGTAGATCGATTAACCAAATCAGCTCATTTTCTACCCATGAAGGAAACCTTTAGTATGGAAAGGTTAGCCAAATTGTATGTGGACGAAGTAGTATCCTTACATGGAGTTCCACTCTCCATTGTGTCAGATAGGGATAGTCGGTTCACTTCTCATTTTTGGACAAGTTTCCAAAAAGCAATGGGAACTCGACTAAACCTAAGCACTGCATATCATCCACAAACAGACGGACAAAGTGAAAGGACAATCCAAACTCTAGAAGACATGCTCCGAGCATGTGTAATAGATTTTGGTGGAAATTGGGATGATCACTTACCATTAATTGAATTCTCCTACAACAATAGTTATCATTCAAGTATTGAAACTGCCCCATTTGAAGCACTATATGGAAGAAAGTGCAGAACTCCAGTATGTTGGGCAGAAATAGGAGAAAGTTAATTGTCAGGTCCCGAGATAGTGCAAGAAACTACTGACAAGATTACTCAAATCAAGGAAAGACTGAAGATGGCTCGAGATCGCCAAAAGAGTTATGCAGACAATAAATGTAAGCCGTTAGAATTCCAAGTTGGAGACAGAGTACTATTGAAAGTTTCTCCTTGGAAAGGAGTGGTTAGATTTGGTAAGAAAGGAAAGCTAAGTCCAAGATACGTAGGACCATTTCCAGTAATCCAACGTATAGGACCAGTTGCTTATCGCTTACAACTACCAAAAGAATTAGCTGGAGTACATGATGTATTTCATGTATCCAATCTCAAGAAATGGTTATCAGACGAATCTTTGGCAGTACTTCTCCAAGATATAGAGGTAAACGAAAAATTAAAATTTGTTGAGAAACCTCTTCAGATAGAAGACAGAAAAGTGAAGTTTCTCAAACACAAACGACTAGTACTAGTTAAAGTCAAGTGGGATTCAAAACGAGGACCCGAATATACTTGGGAGCTGGAATCCGAAATGAAGCGAAAGTATCCTCAATTATTCCAGTAAATCTCGAGGACGAGATTTTTATTAAGGTGGGAAGAATGTAACAACTCTCATCAAAAGTCATATTTATTAAATTAATTTGACCAATAGGAAACCCTAATTAAGACACCCAAGTGATTCTGCACAAACCCTAAAATTTTCAGAACAAGCGGAATCAGGATCAGGGCCCCTAAAACTCGGGGGGGGGGGGGGGTAAACCCTATTTACGATTATCCTAAAATCTCGTTGTCAAAAATCAAATTTACAAAACAGTTAAGTCAGCAAGGCTAGTCCCAGACGTGGCTGACCTAGGGTGAAAACGTGTCCCTTGCGCACCGCAAGGAAAAAGGCTTACGGTGCGCAAGCCACCTTACGCACCGCAAGGATTTTAGTCTTATGGTGAGCAAGCCTGGCCAAATTTTAAGTATAAATAGCAGGCATTGGCAATCGAATTTTGGTATTGAAACGACGTAAAACTTCGCTGCATGCACGGAGATACGTTCAGTTTACCACAATTAACACACACAGATCACTAATCGACGCCGCAATCAGGGTAATAACTCGATCGCTGATACGATTCAATGTCCGATCGATTAAACTATCCAATGGATGTTTAAGTGCTGCCCACATTAGGGTTTATGCTTTGTCATTCGTCGTTAATTCGATGGATGTTTAAGTATCGCACTTTGTCATTCGTTGTGAAGGTTTTAATCTCGTGAGTTATCGTAAATGCTGTATTAAGTTACTAACCGAATTGTGTGCTTGTTACTAAATTAGGTTAAAAGGCTAATCAGTAGGCTAGGCTCTGCTTAAACTTGCAATGCGAGTCATTCTCTTTTTATCAAATCTGTTTTCAAAAGTATGTTTATTTTCAAGATTATAATTACAGTGATTAAGTTTATGTAGTCACCAAATTACAGCCGGTATGTGGGGTATTGTGCACATTACTGTTTTTATCAATTTAGGTGGGCGAACCTAATTAATGATACTCGTTACTATTGGGTGAACGGACTCAATAGTAATATGACCACAGTCATCGAAACGAGTCGGTGACAAATACTGTGGGTAGTTGGTTGAAATAAACATTGTAATCTCTCTTAATACTGTAAATTATAATAAACGAGTCGTTTTTATAAAAGAATGATTCACTCAGTATTTCCCGCTGACAAAACCTTTTTCAAACATGTTTCAGGTGATCTGTTGTGATCCAGGAAAAGTGCCGAGTAGCACTACAAGCTTAAGGAAGTGGCTCAGTATAAAATAAAGAAACATGTTTTGTAAAATAAAAGATTTCTCTGTGAAATCTCAAGATTGTAAATTACCGGGTTTTATCCCGAGTTGTGAAATAAAATAATCGGGAAATATTTCAGTTTTAAAAAGATCCTGATGATAAACTTCCGCTGTTAAACTCAATTAAATAAAAACCACGGGATTTCTGTCCCGAGTTGTGAGCCACTTATTTTGTACCTATCTGCCGCAGACAACGCAGTAGGCGCGGTACTCATAGTAGAGCGAGAGGGAGTCCAAACACCCATCTACTATATCAGCAAAATGCTCAACGACCCTGAGACAAGATACTCCATCATGGAGAAGTTGGTACTGGCACTGGTGCACGCATCGATACGGGTACGACGTTACTTTGCAAACCACGTCATCACGGTGTTAACCAACTATAGGATCGGCCTGATCCTATCCAAACCCGACATCTCTGGGAGATTAGCAAAATGGGCAATTGAGCTGGGCGCACACACGCTGAATTATAAGCCGCACCCAGCAATCAAAGGCCAAGTTCTAGCTGATTTCGTTGCCGAAGTACCAGCAAACCGCATTCAGGAGTGCGAAGAAGAGCAAAACCCTACACCACCACCATCCTCCTCAGAAACCTGGGCAATATATACCGATGGTGTATCCAACGAGGATGGTGCAGGTGCGGGTCTGAGACTCGTCAGCCCCGATGGCCAAGAGCTCACCTATGCAATCCGCCTCGATTTCAAAAGTACAAATAACGAGGCAGAGTATGAGGCTCTACTGGCAGGGCTACGTCTGGCAGTCAAACTCGGCGTCCAACATTTGGAAGCACACGTCGACTCACTATTGGTTGCAGGGCAGATGCGTGGCGACTATGCCGCAAAAGGGGATATCATGATCCTCTACCTCGAACAAGCCTTGCAACTGAAATCAAAGTTCACTTCCTTCAACATCCGCCATATCAACAGGAGTGAAAACAAACCCGCGGATGCACTGTCAAAACTCGCATCCACCAGCTTCCAACACCTGGCAAAAGAGGTATGCATCGAGATTCTGCAAAATCTCTCAGTACCCCTGCGCCAAGTCAATCTCATCCAGTACGGTACAACATCCTGGATGACGCCAATCATTGCATACTTGCAATCAGGTGTTACTCCTGAAAGCAAGGCAGAGGCACGTAAGTTGCAACACAAAGCGTGCCATTATCAGATGAGAGACGGTATCTTATACCGTAAATCGTACCTAGGGCCACTCCTACGATGCGTCGACCCCCAAGACGCCACATACCTACGTAAATCGTACTAGGTGTGTGTGTGTGTGTGCGTGTTCTGATCGACCAGGAGAAAGCTCAGGAGAGCTCAAACCCTAACTTCAACAAATTGATCAAACTGAAGCCCAAATCAAGAGCCAAATCAATGCATGAACACAAATTCGTGATCACCTAGTCATGGGGATTACAAGGTATGTTGAATTTTATGATTTGGTGATACTTTGAGATTTTGATGAACAATCATAATCGAAATTCTGGAATGAATGTTGAATCTATGAGTGTTATTGTGATTATATATTGGTTTAGAAACAAACCCTAGTAGAAAATTTGATGAATTGTTGTCAAAACTAGGGATTTGATAATTACCCTATTATGTGCTAAGTGGGTTTTGACTTAATAATGAAGATGATGATATGTTTGTGTTAGAAATCATCATAAGTGATAGTTGATGCAAGATACTTGAACAAATTATAAGTTTGAGTGAAAGCTCATGCATGACTTGAAGTGGGTTTTTGTATGTTATGATGAAATTGGTAATTTCGTTCATATAAATTGGTGTATGAAATCGTGTAGTATATTAGTTCATATGAAGAACTTGATTATATAAGGTGTTGGGATGAATCCTAGTGATATGATGAATGGGTCTCACTTATAGATGAGAACCCTTTGTTCTTGTGAAATGAATGAATAAATTAGTTTTTGATAATCGCTTGAACTAATTAAAGTGATTGAAATGTGATAAACGTGGTTTGAACTTTGGTTAAAACGGTGGCCTAAAGATAACGCCAACCGGGTAATTAAAGAATGCAAAAACTAGTTGATGAACTCGAATATGCATCTAGTATACTAATGGGCATTTGACTTTTAAAAAGTCAAACTGACTTACGATATGATGAATGATAATTAGATATAGAATTGCGTAAGGTGGAATAATCGTATTAAGTCATGATTAAACTAACCACCTTGTGAATGATGAATAATAGTTGGCGCTTAACAAGCTAGGTGAAGCTTGGGGAGAAAGCGGGTCAAACGGATCAAGAAGGAAAAGAAAAGTGTAGCTTGGATACGAGGTAAGTAAAACTTACACCCTTTTGTAGGACACGTGTTTATTTTATAAACTATAAATGCGAATGGTGTAATATCCAAAATAAGGGTTCCGACACGATTGACACAAGCCGGAACAAGTGTAAATGATAAAAACCATGGTTTATGGTAAATGGGGCAATTGGGTGAATTCGGAAATTTAAAATCATGCTTTTATCTTTGGTCTTATAAGTCCAAACGGGTCAAATGGTGATGATAACACCATTTGACAATATCGACTAATGTGATTGTTAAGTCGTATGTTATCAGGAGCGATTAGCAATTTGGACAATCGCGACGCCATAGAATATTGGTTAATTAAAGCAAGGTATAAGTCGGGTCTATTTGTCGACCCGGGCCAGGTACGCATATATAGTCTTATAGTTGAAAGTGCAATGATTGGTCAAGTATTTAGTGAAAGTCCTTCATCGCAAGTTGAAGGACTAGAATCGACCAAAAAGCCCTTGATGGGTCAACCGGGCAAACGACCCTTAGAGGTTGTTTAGAAACTTATATTATGACCATGCAACCCTTGGGTGCGCATAAAAGTTGTAGGAATAAACTTTCTAGGGTTAAACGCCTTAAAGTGCGTCTTGCCGTAAAATGACATATCAGAGGGATAAAATTCGGAATAAGTATTTAGTACGTTAAATCCACCACAATTATAATTGTGGTGGAAGACTATTCAATATAAATGCGTGGACTTATGTTGCATACAAGGGACGAGCGTAAATTAAGCTTAAAAGTACATAAATACCCTTAACGGGTCAAAACAAGCATTTAAGCGTAAACGGGATTTTATTAAGTAAGAAACCCGTGATTTAAGATTAATATGATAGAAGATATTGAAATAATGAATTTCACGAGTTTAAAGGTTAATTAAACATGTTGGTGTGATAAAATCATGAGCGGGTCAATATTTGGTAAAAAGGGTAGTAAGCCGAAGACTTAAAAGTCTGAAATTATATTAATCCGGATGTCAGATTTTAACTCCATAAGATGGAGAAATAAATTACGGACGCGTAGGAAAAAGAATCGGGTAAAACGGATTAAAAACGAGAGAGTTATGCTCGTTTCCGTGAAATCGGGTATTGCTGGGAATGTACAGCAACTGTTTAACAACATTCTGCTGAAAAGGGGGCTAGGCGTCACGCGACGCCCCCTAATTCCGGAAAAATGTTATTTTTTTGTTTGTTTGACCCATGGAACTTGTTTAAACTTATTATTTAACTATCAAAACTAACTTTTCAGTTGGTTTTGATTATAGGTGAATGCCAAGAGTGCCCGGATGAAGATCAAGCTCGATGAGGAACCAAACACGATAAAATGCAAGCTTCCGCGCAGCGTTTCGTCGTATCTTTTAAACGATGAATTCAATTACATTAACTTGTATAAACTTTTAAATTGTAAAAGTTTGAAATTAACCGTATTTTTCAAAGTACATGTAATCATAATTACGTGTTTATTTCCGTAAACTATACGAAAATGTTAAAATAATAACAAGGGTGTTACAAGTTGGTATCAGAGCCTTGGTTTAAGAGATTCAAGTATGGTGGGAAAACTATGCTTGGACTTAAACCTTATGCTCTTGATAAAGATTGGTGTTCGGTTCAAGGCTTGATCGCAAATCCGGTAAGTACGTGTATTTTAATGGTTTAGCATGTTAAAGTGTTGTAAACAACACATAGGGTTATCGTGTAATATACGATACCTCAATTAAATGATAGATATAGTTGACGAAAATACGCTCGTTGACGCGTATAGTAGAAAAAACCTTGTATTATAATACGGGCGATTATTGAAGTTGACGTTACTAACTAACTTTTGTGAATGTTTTAATTGAAGGACACTCGCGTTTGAAGACGACGAGAGTCAAACGAATTGTGGATATGATGATGGAACGGTTCGAGATATGACAAGAAGAGCATACTCATCAAGGACCTAAATCGCGTAACGATCGCAAATAAGTAATGGCAAGAAAGCCCGTTAGGACAAGTATTTACCACGTGCACATTTAAATTATTGCGTGAATAGAAATATGCAACAAATACGTAGAAACTGATAGTTGCATATGTAGATTGAAAACTTGGAAAAACCCGAATAGAAAATGTATTCGGGATATTGTTTCCGAGAGAAACAATTAGAGGCATTACTTACATAGGGCGTGATGTGAAAACTATAAAAGGTCATGCGTATCATGTGTTAATCGCTTACTCTGGCCAAGTAAGTAGTGGCATATGATACCATGAACTTCTTATAGCGGACACATTTACATCTGATGTAGTAAGGACGGGGGAATGGGACTAACTTAAATGGTACCCAAATGAATCAAATAAGTAAGATGTTTGATAGTAAACGTAAACGTAAGTCGGATGACGGAAGCGTATTACGTAAGAATAACGAGCCCGAGAGAAGGGACAAGGATCAAGTAAAAAGAAAATACAGACCGACCAATAGGAATGCTAAGGCATAGGGATAAAAGTTTGACTGTCACAAGTAATGAAATTCACATGGACAAGTCAAACGAATTGAATAAAGAATAAAGGACTTTATTAAATAAAAGTGATGGATCTCGCTAAGACGACCAAATAAATTAAAATAACGTCTAAAACCATATAAGAATGGTTACTTGAAAATGATTACGGTAAAGATACCCGATGAATGGGTAGGATTTGGAAAGAATGCGTAAACCAAGAGACGGGAACGCGGGATAGAAAGTCAAAAGACTCGGAATATGAGTCATGACTAAAAGGCAATGAGAATTTGCAAACAGAAATGTTAATAACTACGCTCAACTATTTTAAAGTTGAACGGGTCGAATAAAGAATGGAGTTTGATGTTCACAAGTGATGAAATTTCACACGAACAAGTCAAACGAGATAAATAAGGTATAAAAACTTGGTAGTGCAAGTAAGCGCAAACTGAATAATGGAAGCGCGAAACATTAATGAACCTACGTGATGGGTCATAAAGGAATATATATAGGAAAACGCAAACCGGCGGAACCGGAAAGCTAAAAACAATAAGATAGAAGGACCCGGGTAATGGGTTGTAAAGGAGTATAAGTATGAACCGGGTAACGGTAAGCGTAGGACAAACCGACGTGTAAATGACGTTAGAAGTCGTAAAGTCGGAAAAGATAGTCCGAAAGAAAACAATGTAGCCTTAGACTACGGTCAAGGTAAAACGAAATGCAAAAGCGAAACTAAAAGATTTGAAAGATAAAAAAAAAATGGTACCTTGACACCGTAAATATATATATATATACAGTTGAATAATGACTAGGATAAAAGATGATTTTCGGGATCATCACAACTTATGATATTATAAGTAATGCTAAGGTCTACGGGACCAAAAAGACCTTCGGGTCACAAATAGAAGGAAACGAATTGTTGGGGTCTCACCTTAATAAGGTCAAAAAGGTGAAAAGCGAAAGTAACAGCCTATGAGGCTAAGTGAAGGAACCTACGGGACAATAGTGTAAGGTGAGGGAACTTGTTACGATTCCCCGCGTAAAACGAGAACGGAAAACAATAAATTATGGGTTGTCAATTTCCTTGATATGAGTAATTGACTTAGTTAAAGAGAAAAACGCTAAACTAAAACTTCAATTTTAGTAAGAAATAACGTTTTTACAAATATGAATTTCGATAGGAATTTAACTAGTAAGTATGAAAGATATAAATCTTGACACTGTTAGGTGCAAGACGATATAGTCGAAAAGTGATATTTTCGAAAAAGAAAGGTTAATACAAAATTAAACATGACGTGACATGATCACGGTCAAGAAATGTAATGTGAAGTATAATCGCATTATCACTAAACGAGCGGTATGAAGTAACTGGACTGATAAGTCGGTTAGTGAGACCGGTTAAGGTCAACAATTCAAATCAAGAAATTTGGTTTGCTTGTAAGCGGTGGATTCCGTATAACAGAATCGAATGAATAAAATTTAAAACAAAAGAGAGTTTGTTGATAAAAGTGAAAGATTTCACTAAAGACCTTTAAACGGGTCAAAATAACGGATTCATAAAGAATTCACTAGAATGAAAGCGATGGACTTCGCTAAATTAACCGAACTAGTAGAAATAACGAGATTATGTTATGTCGAGTTGTATTAGGTCGTATGAGATATGTATATGCTTCGTAACTAAAAAGATATTACCATATTTTTCTGGTAATACTAACAATTGGTTAAAATATGAGCAATGCTCAATTGATTATCGAGATCAAATGCATTGAGTTTAAACTCAATAAATTATGTAAGAAAAAGGTTTCGAGGACGAAACCTCTCTAAGGGGGGTAGACTTGTAACACCCCGAAAACGGGTTTGGTAACCAAACCCCGTTAATACCAAAGGACGGGTAAAGTACCGTTAGTGGTAAAAGTAACCCGGTAAATATTAGGATTTAAATAAATAATCCTAATATTAAATAAAAAGTGAATAAGAGCTTTTAAGGAAAAAAAAATGGATAAAAGGCCCGAATTAACGGAACTTAAAACAAACTTGGTCATAAACTTTCCCAAACCCACCAAGTAACTAGGAATATCATCCTAGTTAAGTAGGTGCCTTAAAACAATGAAGAAAACATGGGTATCAACCCTTTTTATAAAGCTACAAACTAGAGGGGCTAAAAAGGGAAGAATTGAAACTTGATTTATTAAAATTAAACACAACACACACACTAGGTGTGTGTGTGTGCATGTTCTGATCGACCAGGAGAAAGCTCAGGAGAGCTCAAACCCTAACTTCAACAAATTGATCAAGCTGAAGCCCAAATCAAGAGCCAAATCAATGCATGAACACAAATTCGTGATCACCTAGTCATGGGGATTACAAGGTATGTTGAATTTTATGATTTGGTGATACTTTGAGATTTTGATGAACAATCATAATCGAAATTCTGGAATGAATGTTGAATCTATGAGTGTTATTGTGATTATATCTTGGTTTAGAAACAAACCCTAGTAGAAAATTTGATGAATTGTTGTCAAAACTAGGGATTTGATAATTACCCTATTATGTGCTAAGTGGTTTTTGACTTAATAATGAAGATGATGATATGTTTGTGTTAGAAATCATTATAAGTGATAGTTGATGCAGGATACTTGAACAAATTATAAGTTTGAGTGAAAGCTCATGCATGACTTGAAGTGGGTTTTTGTATGTTATGATGAAATTGGTAATTTCGTTCATATAAATTGGTGTATGAACTCGTGTAGTATATTAGTTCATATGAAGAACTTGATTATATAAGGTGTTGGGATGAATCCTAGTGATATGATGAATGGGTCTCACTTATAGATGAGAACCCTTTGTTCTTGTGAAATGAATGAATAAATTAGTTTTTGATAATCGCTTGAACTAATTAAAGTGATTGAAATGTGATAAACGTGGTTTGAACTTTGGTTAAAACGGTGGCCTAAAGATAACGCCTACCGGGTAATTAAAGAATGCAAAAACTAGTTGATGAACTCAAATATGCATCTAGTATACTAATGGGCATTTGACTTTTAAAATGTCAAACTGACTTACGATATGATGAATGATAATTAGATATAGAATTGCGTAAGGTGGAATAATCGTATTAAGTCATGATTAAACTAACCACCTTGCGAATGATGAATAATAGTTGGCGCTTAACAAGCTAGGTGAAGCTTGGGGAGAAAGCGGGTCAAACGGATCAAGAAGGAAAAGAAAAGTGTAGCTTGGATACGAGGTAAGTAAAACTTACACCCTTTTGTAGGACACGTGTTTATTTTATAAACTATAAATGCGAATGGTGTAATATCCAAAATAAGGGTTCCGACACGATTGACACAAGCCGGAACAAGTGTAAATGATAAAAACCATGGTTTATGGTAAATGGGGCAATTGGGTGAATTTGGAAATTTAAAATCATGCTTTTATCTTTGGTCTTATAAGTCCAAACGGGTCAAATGGTGATGATAACACCATTTGACAATATCGACTAATGTGATTGTTAAGTCGTATGTTATCAGGAGCGATTAGCAATTTGGACAATCGCGACGCCATAGAATATTGGTTAATTAAAGCAAGGTATAAGTCGGGTCTATTTGTCGACCCGGGCCAGGTACGCATATATAGTCTTATAGTTGAAAGTGCAATGATTGGTCAAGTATTTAGTGAAAGTCCTTCATCGCAAGTTGAAGGACTAGAATCGACCAAAAAGCCCTTGATGGGTCAACCGGGCAAACGACCCTTAGAGGTTGTTTAGAAACTTATATTATAACCATGCAACCCTTGGGTGCGCAAAAAAGTTGTAGGAATAAACTTTCTAGGGTTAAACGCCTTAAAGTGCGTCTTGCCGTAAAATGACATATCAGAGGGATAAAATTCAGAATAAGTATTTAGTACGTTAAATCCACCACAATTATAATTGTGGTGGAAGACTATTCAATATAAATGGGTGGACTTATGTTGCATACAAGGGACGAGCGTAAATTAAGCTTAAAAATACATAAATACCCTTAACGGGTCAAAACAAGCATTTAAGCATAAACGGGATTTTATTAAGTAAGAAACCCGTGATTTAAGATTAATATGATAGAAGATATTGAAATAATGAATTTCATGAGTTTAAAGGTCAATTAAACATGTTGGTGTGATAAAATCATGAGCGGGTCAATATTTGGTAAAAAGGGTAGTAAGCCGAAGACTTAAAAGTCTGAAATTATATTAATCCGGATGTCGGATTTTAACTCCATAAGATGGAGAAATAAATTACGGACGCGTAGGAAAAAGAATCGGGTAAAACGGATTAAAAACGAGAGAGTTATGCTCGTTTCCGTGAAATCGGGTATTGCTGGGAATGTACAGCAACTGTTTAACAACATTCTGCTGAAAAGGGGGCTAGGCGTAACGCGACGCCCCTTGGCGTCACGCGACGCCCCCTAATTCTGGAAAAATGTTAATTTTTTGTTTGTTTGACCCATGGAACTTGTTTAAATTTATTATTTAACTATCAAAACTAACTTTTAAGTTGGTTTTGATCATAGGTGAATGCCAAGAGTGCCCGGATGAAGATCAAGCTCGATGAGGAACCGAACACGATAAAATGCAAGCTTCCGCGCAGCGTTTCGTCGTATCTTTTAAACGACGAATTCAATTACATTAACTTGTATAAACTTTTAAATTGTAAAAGTTTTAAATTAACCGTATTTTTCAAAGTACATGTAATCATAATTACGTGTTTATTTCCGTAAACTATACGAAAATGTTAAAATAATAACAAGGGTGTTACAGGGTCTGACACCACAGTGCAAGTGGCACTGAGAACAGTCACCTGTAAGCCCACATGTATGCAACAGTCTGAAACCACAGCAGGACGTGGCATCACCACCGTAATCGACAGGCCTGACACACCTACCGGAGGCTGTGCGAGGTCAGACTAGCTACTCAACTACCCTCCTTCACTCCTCGGCTATAAATACCCATCCCAAACCAGGTTTGAGGTATCTCTTCACAACTCTCTCACTACTACTACTATCACACTTTGCTTCCCAAGCAAATTACTGATTCTCACACCGGAGAGTGGTAACAAGGAGCACCCCCCACCCCATCCTCCTTGTTACGAGTCACGGTTTGTTTCCTTGTGCAGGAGATCAACCAGCGGACGATCCAGCCAGCGATCCTTGGAAAGAAGGGATTAACCCTACTTGACGAGACCAGTGTGTTAACCACTTCGGTTAACCATTGTTTCATCAGCCCCTAGGGGGCTTTATCATGCCACCTCAACGGCACGTCACACATGGGGCTTTAAGGCCCCTCCCCTTAACTTGCACGGTGTGGGATAAAGCCCCTCTTTAATTATAGCGCCCCCTTTAAATTGACCATCTCCCCTCGATCAAATCAAAAATCGTTCGTTAACGTGGTGGCGAAGGAAGCATGGCGCCCCGGTTTAACTTGCAGGGTTTGGGTGGTGGCACCGGGAGGGGGGGGGTATATGCGGTGAGGTGGCATGGTGGCGCCCTCCATACCCTCCGGCCTAATGAGTATCACATGTTATCTTCACCATCCTTTTTAGGCTAATGGGTGTGGTATAAAGCCTCTAGGGCTTTATCACGCCACATCAGCTCACGTTGGCTCCACGTCACATTGGGGCTTTAAAGCCTCTCCCTATAACTTGCATGCAATAGTTTAAAGTCTCTATCATGTTTACCTATTTATTTATTTTTAGTTTATATACCATTTATATCTAAAACAAAACTAAAAAAAAACATAATTTCAATAAAATAAATAAAATATTACAAACTACTTAAAATTAAAAACTACAAAGTTACTTAAAATAAAAAACAGCCAACTTAGAAATGAAAATAAAAATCTACTGAAAAACTACATATATTTTGCTCCGAATTTTGTCTTACAAGCCTCTAAAATGACTCGGTCCTCCTCCGATAGGTGGGAAAGGTCTTTCTCAAGAAACTTCATATCTTTCTCGATTTATTTCTCCATTTTAAGTTCATGTTCCTATTCCTTCATCGAGAGAAGCTGAGCGAGTCTATCGTTGAACTCATCCAACTATGATGGGCCATCTGATGGCGTTGAAGAGGAGGTGTCTCGTGCTCGTGTTGCTGCCTTGCTTCTATCCCTACCCTTTGGTCGTGACAACTCTTGCAGTTCCTTGAAATGCAATTCATCGTCGTTTAAGTTAATAGTAGTACGAGCATCGAACTCGGATGGTTCGCTAGTCGTTGATTTTGACCGTTTTGAATTATGGGTCGTTGGGTCAACGGTGGTACAAGATGCCACTTTAGAGATTTGCGAAGAAGCTCCCACGAAGGTATCATCGTAAACGGATGGTCATGATACATTCTATACTCATTGTGGGCAGCGGTCATGATGTCCAAGTCGCTTCAACCACGGTCATGATCGTTGACACCTCAGAAATTTATGACGAATAATATGGCAACACGTGCCCAATCAACTCTCAAATAGTCTCGGTAAGTAGGACGAGAGGGGCCAAATATACAAAAATGTGGAAGTTTGGATGTTGAGGGGTCAAATATGAGAAAAAGCCAAAATAATGGTTTATGGGGGTCTTTTACGGACCGCAAGGCATAATGTTTTACGGTCCGTAAGGCATTCAAAACAATGGGCGCCATAAGCCCTTATGGACCGCACGGTCGTACCTCTTGCAGTTCGCCAGAGCATCGTTGGCAGAATCATTGTTGGCAGCAGCAGCCTGCCATTTCTACCACCTCTCTTGCAATTTTGCCACTTTAATCCACCATTAGACAACTGCTAGGACACTCCTTAGTGTCTCAAAGCATCAGGGACATGTGGCGTGATCTTGTAGCTCTTGTACAAGTATAAATATAGGTGTTCATGAGCCATTCAAGACTTGCACCTCTTAAATTCTTATTCTCTAATCTTCTTGGATAGCTTCTGCTCTATAGAGGTTTCCTTCCTAGAGTTTTAGCACTCCCTTGAACACTTGTAAGTGTTCCCTTCAGTCTTGTTTCATTTATAGGCTAGTTCTTAGCCGAAAGTCAAGCAAATTAACTTTTGTTTTGACTTTCGGTTATGACCATTTCGGTCAAGCCAATGTTCGAATCGAACATGGCTACGTGATCTTAATAGTGTAGTTGTTAATCTCATGAGAGGGCACCTTCTGAAGATCACGTTAAGTTAGTCAAATAACGGGTCAAAGTTATTTTTAAATAAAAGTAAAAAACGCAGATTTTCGTAATTAACATTAAATGAACTTCTAATTATCGAAACCTTAATTTTTGAAATTATATCAGTTTATATAACATATTTGGACATGTTAGATCATGTCCAATCCATCATTTCCTGCTTAGAGCTCGGTTCGGAACCGAAAGTCAAACAGTTTGACTTTTTCTTTGACTTCCGATTCTGACCCGTTTAAGATAGTTTAGCTACTGATTTGAAGTTGTAATATGATCATGTTTTTATAAGGAATAACCCTTAAGAGTTATACCTTCTGATCATATCATTTGTCGGGTTTTATGCAAGTCCTTATATAATGCCTAATAATGCCCAAAATACCTTTTTGATGCAAAGAATGGTTTAAAAATATAATGAACTTATAATCAGAGTTCGAAACTGATATGGTAACATAATGAAACACGTTTTGGCATATTGGACTTGTCATAGACCCATTTGACCACCCGGTGTCGTATATGCGAGTACGGTTGACTTATATAACATAGTTTATATAAGTTAGCTGAATCGGGTCAATATCTTTCCAAATCAGTTCTAATTAGAATGTATGGTTGTTTGATCCATATTATACGAGTCATAGTACTCGTGAGGGTGCAAACCACATACTATCCAGTCTCCGCTTAATCTAGCGAACCATACCTATTTATTATAAGTTAACCAGTCCAAGTCTTATGACTTGAATGAGACCCGTTAACATCCTAACGGATCATAGTTCCGTCCTTTACATACTAGGAGCCTCCAGTAAATTGCACCTGTAATTAGGTTGTTTTGATTACGGCTGTGATTAAATATCTTTGATTTGTAAAGATAAGCCCAGTTAAATACTTTTAGCCTATTTCCCTATTTCCCTATACGGGCTTGGGATACGGCATTAGCCGCTTGGTCGGTATGGGATCAATGACGAATGATGTCCAAAATCCAAATAACCCGTTTTAATCCGTTATGCTTGATAACTTAAACATTGGGGGTTAATGCGACTGTGTCCTGGACATCCACGGCTCACTTAATTGCAAGTGACCACAACCTAAGTGCGGGGTGTAGGCATACATCTGAAAGACGCTAATGCTATTATATTTTTATTGAAAAGTGGCGTGTCGGTTAATCATGTATCGAAGTTTAGTTCCGGACATATGTATTTACAAGCTTGTAATACTGGTAACAAGTGATATCAATTTGTCCCAAGTTATTATTGAAATGATATACCAAATGGTATAAAATGATTTTGAAAAGATTTTTAAAATGTGTCGGTGATGTGCGTAGTGCGTGGTATAATTTTTATGTATATTTTTAACCCTTTTTACACTTCAGTCAAGTTTTAAATTTATAAAACACGATATTTTACTAACACTAAACACACATATGGGCAAGTGCACCCATCGTGAGCGTAGTATAGCGTTGGTAAGATACCGAGGTCGTCCAAGGACACAAGAGATTTTAGTACCGGTTTATCCTCAACGTCTAATCAAATAAAAATTTTAGAAAAAGATTTAAACATGAAAATAAAAACTAAAAATTCTGAAAATAAAAATAAAAATAGATAGACAAGATGAATCACTTGGATCCGACTAGCCTTTAGTGTAACCTTTGATTATTTCCGCACTTTTGCACTTTTTAAGAGATTATCTTAGTTATAGTAGTAGGCCCCTCTTTTGAAGGTGACGTTACCCTCAACCCAGTAGTTTGAGTCAGCAAGGATACAATCCTAAAGGGTTGGATTATTGAAAGATAATTAATTAAGTTATTAATGCGTAATGTGGTAGGCCCCTCTTTTGAAGGTGACGTTACCCTCGGCTAAGTAGTTTGAGTCAGCAGAGATACAATCCTAAGTAGCCGGGTTAATGTTTTAATAGTAGTTTACATACGAGGGGATCAAGAAATTCGAACCCCTGTCATCCAATATTAGGGTATAACAACTCTAAACCGACACCCTTATAAATTTTCCGACACCCTAATATATTTTAAAATATCCCAATATGTCCAAAAATACACCCCATACGTGAAAACGGTCCCCGAATACCTTAAATATTATCAAAAATAATTAAAAATCAGGTTTTTTGGTTTGAGGCGGCCCGCGTAAGCCACACCTCAAACCTTACGCGGGTTTCGACGAGGTGAGGGCTGGCACGACCCTGGGCCGCCACGTGGCCCAACACATGTCGAGCCTACTAGCTGATCAGGATCACCTACGACGTTGACCAGAGTTGACGCGGGCCGCGTAGGCCTTTGTCTACTCTTACGCGGGCTGCGTAAAAGTCGAATTCAGGCCCTATAAATTGATTTACTCGGATCTTCAGTCAGTTCATCCCTAATCTTTCTTTCTCACTCGATTTCTTAATAGTAGGCATTATACTCGGGTCTAATACCCCCAAAATAACGAAGTTCTGCTCCGTTGTAAGTATCATAACCCCTGGATACGTATTAGATACTCTGCCTGATTGATCTAGGGTTCCGTAACGGCTGTCGTGGTTCTGCCCGACGTAGTCGTTGGAATGCCGTCTCGGGGAGGGTATTACTAATGTTAAAATGGGTTATTATACTAACACGTGTGCTTTTGTGTAAATTATAGAAAATTCTCAAGAAACCCTAAAGGATAATCTAAGACAGCAATGTGAGTAATCTCCTTTTTGCAAATTATTTTTACAAAACCTCATTTAATTAATTATATATTAAGCAATTATTGAGTATTTGTAAGAATACAATTATCATGAGTATGTTGGGGTTTTGTATACAAAATTTGTTACCACCTGGTCAAGTAGTAACATTTCCACAAGTCGGGTCTGACAGTACCATGGATGTTAATTGATATGACTTGGAAACAAATATAATTGCGAGATCGCCCTCAATACTGTACAATGGTTTTTATGTAAATTTTATTAAACTGGGATTCACTCACCAGTATTTCCCACTGACAAAATGTTTTTAAACGCGTTTCAGGTAACAAATTGTGAAAGCCAAATAGAAGCCAGCTGGACAGCACTGAAGGCTTGGAAAAGTGGCAATAATGTTACCTAAAATAAAAATAGATGTTTTGTTAAATAAAATGGGATTTATTCCTATGAAAATGTGTGTACTGCAAACTTGGGTTTTATCCCATGTGTTTAATATTATGAAAATATGGTATTTTACTCTGATCCAATATTTCCTAACTACGGTCCTGATGAAAATTCCGCTGCCAAATTAGACAAACACGCGATACCACCAAAACTGGCTCGCGACCGCCCGTTCCCGGGGATTTGGGATCGGGGGTTGCGACAGAAGGTGGTATCAGAGCTAAGCCACTGATTCAGCCACAGAAGTGTTCTGCTGACATCAAAATTCAATCTGTTAGGAAATAAATTACGAGAATACGTGCATAATTGTATTTCTTGTTATGTGTTATTTGACTATTTGTTAGTTTACAGTATGAGCGACCAAGGACCATCTGACGCGTATCGTCAATTGTCTGGTTCGCCTAGAAACGAAGGCACCTCCTCTTCTCAGCCTGCCCTCTCAGGGTACTCTGCTGATACGGAAGAAGGAATATTCGTATTTAAGGCTCAGTCAGAGGAGCCATTTCCTCAGAAAAAGAGGGGATGGTTCAGTCGAGGGGCACACGAGCGTAGAAAGCGAATGAAAAAGTTACAAGACCAGAGAGCACTAGCTACAGCCAAAAGAGAAACCGACGCCTATGCCCAGGATATGATTAATAGGGGTATAGCCAACATCCACATTCTAGCAACCACTACAGCTGACCCTAATCTGGAACAAATGATAGCACCCCAACCACAACTGCCAATCCCTGACCAACCAATGGAAATAGAAAACCCTGAAAATCAAGTAGAAATGCATGACTTCAATCCGAAAGAAATACCTAGGGTACCAGCACCAAACCCATTAGACCCAAATTACGACCCATGGTGGGACGATAATAGGGACTATGTGCAACGATACCCGATACATGAAGACATGCCCATGCCAAACATAGGTGCCTACCCAGGTTTGGATCCTTTAGATCCCTATTACCACGATGAATACATTAGGGAGATTTTAGAAGATCCTTACTGATTCCAGGCACCTACACCCCCATATCAGGAACCCGCACCCCAGATTCCGAACCCAGTCCTAGAACCTGCACCCCCAATGAGTGCAGACACTGTAGAAGAACTTAGGACATTTGGTGAGGAAATTTTAGAGAGTAGTGAACGAATGAGACAGGTGGGAGAGCGACTCGTCTGGAAGTATGACGAGCGCAATATGGATTTCTGGATGAATCCGTATCCATGAATGTGATGGTGGGAACGGTAATAGTAATAATAATAATAAAATAATAAAATATGTGTGTACGGATGCCTACTACTATTAGTGTAATTTTATTTCAGTTGGTATTGTAATTTTTATTTTCAGTACTGGTGTGTAATAGATGCATACTATACGAATAGAGTAAAGTCGCAATGATCGACGCTTTTGACCAAAGTGTGCGTCATGTGATTGACTATATTAAATATTATTTTGTGATATTAATACGGGGTAACTGTTTAAAATTCAGATGGCCGACGAAGGAAATCAAGAAAATCTGAATAACGATAACCCGAGTAACATTAACTTGGTTAATGAGAATCCAAGCATCAATAACAATGTGAACCAAATGGACAATAGTGCCGTCCAACACATAGTGGCACAAGGAATCATAGATGCAATGCCATTTATTATTCAAACGGTTCAGGAAGCGAATAATAAAAGTAAACATAGCAGTAAACGACCAATTTAACCAGAACGCAGCGTAAACAATGGACCCATACTTCAAGCGCCCATTCCCAAGAGAAGAAGAACCATGCCTTATGGTTGTTCTTACAAAGAATTCTGGTCCTGCAAACCAATAGAATTCTCGGGCAATGAAGGACCCATTGCAGCTCTACGCTGGATAGAAAAGACTGAGGCTGTTTTAAAAATAAGCAAGTGTGCTGAAGAAGACAAAATAATGTTTGCTTCTAATTTATTTAAGAACTCAGCCTTAGAATGGTGGAACACTATCCTCCAGTCAAGAGGAAGTGATAAGGTATATAACATAGAATGGGAAGAATTTAAGAATATGGTAGAAAGGAAATTCTGCCCTCCCAATGAAAAGGAACAGATAGCAAATAAGTTTCTGAACCTTAGGATGACCGGGGTAGATAGTAAGGGGTATACTACCACATTCTTTGAATATGCTAGAATAGTACCAACCCTTGCATCACATGAACCCGTATTAATCTCTCGTTACATCTGGGGGTTAATTGGAGAGATTAGACATGTAGTCAAGGCAGCTAGACCTTAAACTATAAAAGAAGCCGTAGAACTAGCAAACACCTTGACAGATGAATTAATCCGTACTAGAGTAGAAGACCAGAGGAGAAACCTAACCCAAAGGCTTACCCAAGAATTCCGTTCTGGGAATTACAACCGTAGGAATATGGGTTCTACCTCTGCACCATTCTATAAGGTCTGCAAGAAAAAGCATTCAGGAAAATGCTCCACTCATTGCAATTTCTGCAAAGCACCCGGACACAAGGAAGAAGATTGCAGGAGGAAATCCAGTAATGGATTATGCTTCAACTGTGGAAAAAAAGGTCACATCAAGCCAAACTGTCCGAAATTAGCTCCAGCTGCGAACAACAAGAACACTAAAAATGCTAGAGCATTCGTGCTGACTGCAGATGAAGCTAAGATGATTCCAGACGTGATAGCTGGTACGTTTTTAGTTAATGATGTTTTTGCTAAAGTATTATTTGACTCTGGTGCAAACCAAAGTTTTATTAATACTTCATTTTGCAAAATTCAAAACCAGTCATTAACTAAACTACCACAAGAATGTCTAGTAGAGATAGCTAATGGAGAAACTGTGAGGATTTCTGAAATCTTGCAGGGAGCAAGAATAGAATTTTTAAACCAAAAGTTTATGGCAAACCTGTATCCCATGAATCTGGCAGGATTTGATGTCGTTTTAGGAATGGATTGGTTAATAGCCAATAAAGCCAGTATTTTATGTGATCAAAAGTCAATTCAAGTAGATTCACCAAAAGGTGAAAAGATCACTATTAAAGGAGATAAGCCCTTTAGATCCACTAAATTCATCTCTGTGTTGAAAACTGCAAGTTATATAAGAAAAGGGTCTATAGTGTATTTGATTTCCATAATCACTAACACTAAAGGAAAAGAATTAAAAGACATTCCAGTAGTGTCTCAGTTTTCAGATATATTTCCAGAAGAATTAACAGGACTACCACCAGACAGAGAAGTTGAATTCAGAATTCACCTGCTACCAGGAACAACACCAATTGCTAAAGCACCTTACCGTTTGGCATCCGCCGAAATGCAGGAACTGAAGAAACAGTTAGATGAATTATTAGAGAAGGGATTCATACAACCAAGCTCATCGCCATGAGGAGCACCAATTTTATTCGTTAAAAAGAAAGACGGATCAATGCGTATGTGCATTGACTACCGTGAATTGAACAAAGTCACGATTAAGAACCGGTACCCATTACCAAGAATCAATGATCTGTTCGATCAATTGCAAGGAGCTCGATTTTTCTCTAAAATCGATTTAAGGTCAGGATATCATCAATCAAAGGTACAGGAAGAGGATATTCCTAAAACCGCCTTTAGAACAAGGTATGGCCATTATGAATTTAGTGTCATGCCATTTGGTTTAACCAATGCCCCAGCTGCATTTATGGACATGATGAACCGAATATGTAAGCCATATTTGGATAAATTCATAATTGTCTTTATAGATGATATTCTCATATATTCTAAAAGTAAAGAGGATCATGCAAAGCATTTGCGCTCACTTTTAAGTCTATTAAGAAAGGAAAAGCTTTATGCTAAATTTTCAAAATGTGAGTTTTGGTTAGAACAGGTACAGTTTCTTGGACACTTAGTGAACCATGAAGGAATTCATGTGGATCCCACAAAGATCGAGGCGATTACTAAATGGAAGACCCCTGAATCACCAACAAAGGTTAGAAGTTTCTTAGGATTGGCTTGTCACACCCCCAAAATCCACATGCGGAGTACCACCGCTTGGAGGCGTGACATGACCAGGATCAAGCCACCAATCATATTGAACATAAGTATAGTAAAAGTCATTCATCAATACGATAGGTGTTTCCAAAACCAAAAATAAACCAGTGTGTAGCGGAAGCAATAATGTAAGACCCATCATAAGTTTAAGTACAAAATGTCATAATGTTAAACAACACAATTCACGATCCATGTCCACAACGACCGTGCCTCCCGTGCAAGCTCCAAAAGTGCCTAAGGTCCTGCAAGGCATGTAACAGAGAATCAACAACTAGTTGAGCGAGTTCACAGTTGGTTATTCAGTTATAGAATTTGTTTCGTAAATCAGTTGTTCGTTTTGTAAACCATGTTTCTTATTAATTCCCATCGCGGTCCTCCAGACATCTGTGCGAAGGTTAGTGGCCGTATCGCGGTCCTCCAGACATCTGTGCGAAGGTTAATGGCCGTATCGCGGCCCTTTTCAGGCATCTGTGCGAAGATTAGTGGGGCTTCCCATGTGTAGACTAGTCGTATTTGTACGTGCCCTTCTTGATCCAAGGACCGTAGCGAGTGTAAGTGTACGTAGGTTTTATGTACGTTAAGGTTGTTGTCCTACCCAAGGAGGACGAGCATGCGTTAAGGTTGTTGTCCTACCCAAGGAGGACGAACGTATGTTAAGGTTGTTGTCCTACCCAAGGAGGACGAACGTATGTATTCTACCCAAGGAGAATACGCAGGATTAATATTGGCATCCTACCCATGAAGGATGGCGGTACATATCCTACCCAAGGAGGATATGTAGATTCCATTTTAAATTTCTTAACCCATTCCCAAACCACCGGGAATCCCATGCCTTAGAAAGAGTGTGAACTCACCTTAGTTTGCTCGGTATGTTAAGTTAAGTGCTCACAATTTATCAGTCAAGTCCTATAGTGTACGTATACTCAATCAGTTCACATTGTTTGTAAAGTTTCACATGGAACTAGTGTCACAGTAATATCATGGAGTGTTTGACAGTTCATTTCATGCAACATAAGCAGTTAATCGCATCCATACATTTAACAGAGTTGACATCTAGCAAATTAACTAAGTAAATAAAGTTAACAGATTTCATGGAATAACAGAATTAATCCACTTCATTGAAATAATAAACAAACAGAGTAAGTCAGTTAACCCAGTTAATCAACTTAACAGAATTGTCATCTAACAGAGTTACTCAAACAATGAAGTTCTCAAAATACATATTTAACAAAGTTAAATAAACTAACTGAGTTATTCAAGTGATTAGTTTAATTGAATAACATATTTAATGACAATAATTATTAACAGTACACATGTTGCCGAACACACCCTAGTGCCGAAAACACATAAGTGCCGAAAACACCTTTAGCCGAAATCCCTTAAGGATCGAAATCCCTCACATGGGCCGAAATCACCCACATGGGCCGGAACTGTTTGGGCCGAAATCACTTAAGTGATTTCGTCCATTTTTAAAAATGGTGGGGGTGTTTTCGTGAGTCTTGGGATTTCGCCAGTTCTATCATCATCAACAACACAGTTCATATAAAACCCAGCAACTCTAATCTTATTACGGTTACATGATTAGTAAAAAAAATGAAATCATTAAATCAAATCATGATATGATATGTAACAGATAAACTACCAAATCATTGAGATCAAGACTATATCTAAATCAGCATATCTTTCATTAACAGATACTTACTGTTGATCAATTCATCCAATATACAGGCACATATAATCGAATAGCTCATCTAATATATATAACAGTTTGTGAACAACCACATATGTATATTCATATAGAACAATTAAACATCCAAAATCATGCGATAAGCATCTAAACCAACTGAATCATGTAAATCACTAACCGTGAATTAAACAGAGGTTTGGTTTCTAATGAGGAATTCTCTTTGTTGGGTTTCCAGAGGTAGAGAGAGAAAAACAATATGATAAGATAAGGTTTGATAAGTGTGAAACTTCTCTGAGAAGTTTTGTGATAATATAAATATCTAGTATACCCCACTGGGCCAAAAGCCCATTTGTTGTTTTTGTTGGTCATCAGTGGACGAAAACACATAAAGTGTTTTCACCACTTGGGTGATTTCATGGGTACTTGTTTTCAGTAAGAGTTCCATCTATTTTCAACATATGTTAATTAATACAACACCTTATTAACATACAATCACATATAAAAATATATTATGGATCCCAAGTATAAAATATCAATCGAAATACGATATAACGTATTACAAAGGTAAGCGTTGTGAAACAAACAAGTTGAGTAACAGACAACATAAAAAAAAAAAAATTAACGTGCACTAAATGCGAAGATGGAAATCTTGGAAACTCGAGTTGTCACATGGCTGGTTATTATAGAAGATTTATTCGAGACTTTTCTAGAATAGCCATTCCTTTAACTAAGTTAACCTGTAAATCCATTAAGTTTGAATGGGGATCAAAGCAAGAAGAAGTATTTAGAATTCTTAAACAAAGATTAACTAATGCACCCATACTAGCGTTATCAGAAGGAACTGAAGACTTTATAGTCTATTGTGACGCTTCTAAATTAGGTTATGGATGTGTATTAATGCAACGCCAAAAAGTTATAGCATATGCGTCTAGACAACTTAAGAATCATGAAGAGAATTATTCAACCCATGATCTAGAATTAGGAGCTATAACTTTTGCCCTTAAGATTTGGAGACATTACCTTTATGGTAGTAAGTTTAGCATATTTACTGATCATAAAAGTTTAAGGTATGTTTTCGGGCAAAAAGAGTTGAATATGAGACAAAGACGCTGGATGGAAATGCTTAGTGATTATGATTGTGATATCCAGTATCATGAAGGAAAGGCAAATGTAGTGGCTGATGCTTTAAGCCGAAAGTATCATGAAAAGCCAAAAAGGGTACGTTCTCTTAAATTAAATCTACAAGTAGATTTAAATGATCAAATTAGAAAATCACAAGAATCAGTAATCAAGAATGATACTGAAAAATTAAAAGGAATGATTAAAGAATTAGAACAAGGAACAGATGGAATTTGGAGATTCCATAAGAAGAGAATGTGGATACCTAAATTAGGAAATCTACGTCATCATATATTAGAAGAAGTCCATAAGTCTAGATATACGATGCATCCTGGAAGTGATAAAATGTATCATGATTTAAGAAATAATTTTTGGTGGATAGGAATGAAAAAGGACATAGCAACTTATGTTTCAAAATGTTTAACCTGTTCACAAGTTAAAGCTGAACACCAGAAACCCTCAGGATTGTTACAACAGTTAGAAATGCCAGTGTGGAAATGGGAATTGATAACAATGGATTTTGTTACTAAATTACCCAAAACAAAGAAAGGTAATGATACAATCTGGATGATTGTAGATAGGCTAACCAAGTCAGCTCATTTCCTACCAATGAAGGAAACTTTTAGTATGGAACAATTAGCCAAACTATATGTAAATGAAATCGTTTCATTACATGGAATTCCTTTATCAATTGTTTCTGATAGGGATAGTCGTTTTACCTCTCATTTTTGGTCAAGTTTCCAAAAAGCAATGGGAACCAAGTTGAATCTAAGCACAGCTTATCATCCTCAAACCGACGGACAAAGCGGAAGGATAATTCAGACAATGGAAGATATGCTTAGAGCTTGTGTAATTGATTTAGGAGGTAATTGGGACGATCACTTACCTTTAATAGAATTTTCTTATAATAATAGTTATCACACAAGTATCAATGCTGCACCATTCGAAGCACTGTATGGACGAAAGTGCCGAACCCCAGTCTGTTGGGCAGAAATTGGGGAAAACCAAATATCTGGACCTGAGATAGTGCAAGAAATGACTGACAAGATCATTCAAGTCAAGGAACGACTGAAAACATCACGTGGTAGACAAAAAAGCTATGCTGACAACCGACGCAAACCATTGGAATTTCAAGTAGGAGACAAAGTATTATTGAAAGTCTCTCCTTGGAAAGGAGTAGTAAGGTTCATCAAAAGAGGAAAGCTAAATCCCAGGTATGTTGGACCTTTTGAGATTATTAGAAGAATAGGACATGTAGCCTATCAGCTACAACTGCCAGAGGAAATGGCAGGAATACATGATGTATTTATTGTATCTAATCTCAAGAAATGCTTAGCTGATGAATCGCTAATGGTACCTCTTAAGGATATAGAGGTAAATGAACAACTCAAATTTATAGAAAAGCCTCTACAGATTGAAGACAGGAAAGTCAAGAACCTCAAGCATAAGAGGTTAGTTCTGGTCAAAGTGAAGTGGGACTCCAAAAAAGGACCTGAGTACACATGGGAGCTTGAATCAGAAATGCAAAGAAAATATCCACACTTGTTCCAGTAGATCTCGAGGACGAGCTCTAAAACAAGGTGGGGAGGATATAACAACTCTAAACCGACACCCTTATAAATTTTCTGACACCCTAATATATTTTAAAATATCCCAATATGTCTAAAAATACACCCCATACGTGAAAACGGACCCCGAATACCTTAAATATTATCAAAAATAATTAAAAATCAGGTTTTTGGGTTTGAGGCGGGCCGCGTAAGCCACACCTCAAACCTTACGCGGGCCGCGACGAGGTGAGGGCTGGCACGACCCTGGGCCGCCACGTGGCCTAACACATGTCGAGCCTACTAGCTGATCCGGATCACCTACGACGTTGACCAGAGTTAGCGCGGGCCGCGTAGGCCTTTGTCTACTCTTACGCGGGTCGCGTAAAAGTCGAATTCAGGCCCTATAAATTGATTTGCTCGGATCTTCAGTCAGTTCGTCCCAAATCTTTCTTTCTCACTCGATTTCTTAATAGTAGGCATTATACTCGGGTCTAATACCCCTCTAAATAACGAAGTTCTACTCCGTTGTAAGTATCATAACCCCTGGATACGTATTAGATACTCTGCCCGATTGATCTAGGGTTCCGTAACGGCTGTCGTGGTTCTGCCCGACGTAGTCGTTGGAATGCCGTCTCGGGGAGGTTATTACTAATGTTAAAATGGGTTATTATACTAACACGTGTGCTTTTGTGTAAATTATAGAAAATTCTCAGGAAACCCTAAAGGATAATCTAAGACAGCAATGTGAGTAATCTTCTTTTTGCAAATTGTTTTTACAAAACCTCATTTAATTAATTATATATTAAGCAGTTATTGAGTATTTGTAAGAATACAATTATCATGAGTATGTTGGGGTATTGTATACAAAATTTGTTACCACCTGGTCAAGGAGTAACATTTCCACAAGTCGGGTCTGACAGTACCATGGATGTTAATTGATATGACTTGGAAAAAAATATAATTGCGAGATCGCCCTCAATACTGTACAATGGTTTTTATGTAAATTTGATTAAACTGGGATTCACTCACCAGTATTTCCCACTGACAAAATGTTTTTAAACGCGTTTCAGGCAACAAATTGTGAAAGCCAAATAGAAGCCAGCTGGACAGCACTGAAGGCTTGGAAAAGTGGCAATAAAGTTACCTAAAACAAAAATAGATGTTTTGTTAAATAAAATGGGATTTATTCCTATGAAAATGTGTGTACTGCAAACTTGGGTTTTATCCCATGTGTTTAATATTATGAAAATGTGGTATTTTACTCTGATCCAAAATTTCCTAACTACGGTCCTGATGAAAATTCCGCTGCCAAATTAGACAAACACGCGATACCACCGAAACTGGCTCGCGACCGCTTGTTCCCTGGGATTTGGGATCGGGGGTTGCGACATAGTGGGTATTGAAGGAGGTCCTACTAAGCTTGACCCAGGTCCTTGCAGGATCTATACACTGAACAAGGCAAGACTCTTACCAAACCATTCCCTTAACCCCCGACCAGGTAGCCAACATATCTCCAGATAGACCGTGGAGATATGAATGGTGTAAATCTTTTATTTTATATAGATAGTAAAATAACGCCAAGAAACCAAAGACAAATGATTAGGAAGATTCACCTTTAACATAAGAAACTAGTTATTAAAGTCATTAATACATAACCAAATAAAAAGTGCGAAAAGATTAAAAATAAAAAGTATTACACTAAATGCTTGTCTTCACCAAGTGATGTAAGAGACTTAGGCAAACATGGCCTTTGATTGTCAAGAACTCTTACGATCAATCTTGGATCCCGAGACTACTACACACACTCTATGATGGATGATGGATGATGGTGGTGGATGTGGGTTGTGATGGTGGTGGTGGGTGGGTGAAGTGTGATAGAGGTGGTTTGCCAAGGGATAGTTTGCAAGTGAGCCAAGCACCCCTATTTATAGCCTGCACAGAAGTCCGGACACGGCCCCGTGTCCACTCATCTTCTATTTCTTCATTAATTGCAGTTTGTTTGCATTCGTTGACCATGCCCCCGTGTCTGCTGGGCACGACCCCGTGTGCAGAAGCGTATCTGTACTATCAAGATTTGCCTAGATTCTGCGAATCTTAGCGTTGACCACGGCCCCGTGTCCCTTGGGCCTGCCCCCGTGTGAGATAGAAGCTTCTACAACTTTGTCTTTTCTGCAGACTCTTGGGCACGCCCCCGTGTTCAGTGAGCACGGGGCGTGTTCAGCCTTCTGTCTTCTTGTTTTTGCTTGGGAAGATGCTGTCGAGGGGTCGGGCATGCCACGTTTATTCCTTTTCTTGTATTATTGTTAGATTTAGCTGCAGTTTTGCTTCTTTTGTTCATTTAAGCTCTTTTAACCCTGAAAATACAAAAGGAAGACAAAATCAAACTTTTTCCAACATTAGTACTAAAAAGGGTTAGTTTTATGCCACATTTTAAAGACCCCCACACTTGAATCTTTGCTTGTCCTCAAGCAAAACTCCTTATAATATGGCTTACACACCCAAATGGAATGGGTAGAAGAGAAGGTTTTTGGGCTTGTCTTGAGTGTCGGGAATCCAAGATTTTATTAGGTTTTATTTTTATTTTATTTACAATCCTATTCGTAATGATTTATTTAGAACATTACATAAGAAAATTACTTAATCGGGCATAACATGCCACTTTAAAATTCTATTTATATACAAGTTCACATACCTCACGGGAGATCACTTAACACTCGGCCGAATATGTATTTTTGTTAAACACTCGAGAGCGGCATGGAACTTACTTCTACCATATGCTTGCCAAGCAATCAATCCTCCTCCTTTTTAACTATACACCTTTGTAAATATCAAGAGGACTTTGGGGAAGGGTTAGGCTTGGGTTAAAGGTAGGTGGTTAGGTTAGTGGTTAGTAGAAAAGGGCGAAAGGCGTAAAAAGCGTCGGTTTTTGCAAGACTTTTTATTTTTATGAGTTTTTATTCTAATGAAGCAATTCTTCAAACAAAGTTCTTTTTGATGAACTTGTTTGTTTATTTCTTGACTTCATCATCATTTTTTTATAAGGAATGTCATATGAAAAACCGAGGTTTTTTTTACTAAAATAAAGGGTTTAAAATAAAAAAGGGTTTTGTTTTGTGGGTTAAGAAATGAAAAGGGTAAAGGGTGTTTGTTTTGTGGGTTAAGAAATTAAAATGTTTAGGCTCAAAGGGGTTAACTAGGGGGATTTTGGGTAGGTGGTAAAAAAAGGAAAATAATGGTGTTGAAAGAAAAAGGGTTAGTCATAATGCCTCCATCATTTACTTACTTGGGTTTAAGTTGGTAAGGACCGGGAATGTATCGTCATGGCAAGTTCTAGAGTCGTAAGAAACCAAGCGGCTATTCACACAAGAAACGAAAAATGAGCATTTAATTTAAAGATGTGTATTTGTATGCTCAATAAAGGTTCAAAACTCACTTTTTGTGGGAATGGGTTTTGATGTGATCAAGTATATATAATCAAATTTTAACTAGATTGGTCATGCCGTTTCATAATTTTCTTATGTTGGTTCTTTTTATCACGACGATATCGGTTGTAAATTTGTAAAAATATAATCTTTTTAGAACTTGTAATTCCCAAATTAAACCAAGACAAGTAAAAAAAAGAAAAGTTTTTGAAAAAATTTGGGGTGTTTAGCGGTTCCAAAAGAGTTTTGTGCTTGTAATTAGGACTTGCAAAATTCAAGGTTTTAGCATCCCCACACACTTAAATTACACATTGTCCTCAATGTGTCCTAAAAATAAGTTTTTAGGTTGATTGAATGTGTAAAATGTGTGTTAAAAACAATTTTTTATGTTACTGGGCAACTGGACACAGGCCCGTGGTGTCCGGGCACGGCCCCGTGTTCAGGTTGCCAGTAACAAAAAGTATCAAAAAGTAACAGAAGTCTGGGCACGGGGGCGTGTTCAGTGAACATGCCCCGTGTCCAGTTACCTGAACTGGGCGATTTTCTACAGATCTTTCAGCACGGGGCCGTGTTGGCTGGGCACGGCCCGTGCTGAACTTGCTGTAATGAGGAAAAATTTGCGGGAGGCTCTGTTTTTGTGCATGGGGTGTTGGTTCAAGCTTCCCTTAGTATCCTTCACCATCCCGAGTGTGTTTTACCCATTACAACATCATCCAAACACCAAACAATTTTTAAAACCATCATTCATTAAATAGAGAGAGTTACATAACGTTCCTAAAAAAAACTTTAAATAAATAGGTCAGAAAATACAAGAAGTCTAAACCCGGAAAGAAGTTCTAGCCTATAGTTTATTCTAATAGCAAAATTTCTGAAAATAATTTTTTCGGTTGGATGCGGCTCGAAGAACTTCTTCCTCCGGATATGGGTCCCTCATACGTCGGCGAGCCACTCTTCTATCTCCCTAGGGAGAAGAAAGGCGGGCTCATTGGCATCATCATTTTGAGGGGGTGTAACTTCCACCGGGACTTCTTGCAAGTTGTCAAGAGGAGGTTCCGCGGGGATGTCATCCCACCCGGTGGGATTATTGACTCCGAGTGCTAGGTTCCAATCCTCTTGGGGGAGGATCGGTTCCATGGGTGGTGTCACAAGAATGTTCAACCTCTGGTACAAGAGGTTGATTTCTTGGAAACTGTTTTCCAACCCCACCGTAAGATAATTTATACGGTCTATCAGGACCTCCTCCACTGATGTCATCTCATCGAGAGCTTCACGTAAGGCCATTACATAATGTACGAGAGTCGCTTCGATTGAAGGTCTTCGTCCTCTTCGACTGTTTCTGGAATGCGCTGAAGAAGTTCCACTGTTTTGGCTTGACATTCTACGAAAATAAACTGAAAAGAGTTTATTTTAATGAAACAGTAACCTCGGACACTACCCCGTGCTCAATGAGCACGGCCCCGTGTTCACCTGTCTGCAGATTTTTGGAACAAGGAATCTTGGAGTTTCAAATTATTTTCACAACTTTTAAAGCATTTTTAAGTAGAAATAACTTAAAACAATGTTGTGGAACTTATTTTTAACAAGATTCCTTGAATAAAAATCTATCAAACATCTCAATAAGGCTTGAAACCATGGTGATTTCAAGCTTTAATGGAGGTGTTTTGAGGTAAAAATGAAGAAGAAGGCAATAGACAAAAGTGGAAAAGACAAGATGGTTGTTGGGAACCTTCTTTAGAATATACCTAGGATGGTATGTGTGAAGATCCACAAAATCTCTGTCTTTTGGAGTGGTCCAAATGTGCAAGAATCTTGGCTGCATTTATAGAAAACGACAGCAAGCTGCACACGGCCCCGTGTCGGCTGGACACGGCCCCGTGTGCAGACAAGACCCTGACACATTTTGTCCGTATTCTGACCAAAAGTAAGACGGGAATCTTTTGGTGGACACGGGGGCGTGCTGACCTGGACACGGCCCCATGTCTAGAGGCTGTTTATGAAGTGGCGTCTATTTTTAAGGAATTTATCCTGATCAGGTGGTTCCTTACTGGACGGAACAACACCGAAGTGCCTGAGATACCTTAATTGCTCTAGATTTAGACGAGAACGCAAGAGGTTGTCGGTAAGGGTGATTCCTTTGCTAAATATAGGTGGACAAGTCCAACCCTTTCCCGGGCTCTACGTTAAAGAAGGTGTATGTCGAATAGCTCGGGTTTATGTATGCATCGAAGGAAGTCAATGGGGAGTCCTTCACGGCACAATCGACACAGGGACGACTATCGCTCAAGTCTTCGTAAGAGTTAGAGGTGATTTCGGGAACAACAAATTTGTTTTTATCCGAATGCGGTCCCAATAATTCTTCTTCGGTATCGTCTTGAGGTGAATTAATGATATCCACCTCAAGTTCTTTTACCCAATTAAGAATTAGATCTTCCAATTGAAATAATTCATCAAGAAGCATTTCTCCTAGAAGGGATGATTGAGAGCATTCGAGGGAGACATAGGGATTATTTTTACTTTCGCCCCTCTTAAGGCTACAGGAAAACAATGGGTCTATATAGTGGGGCTTGTAGTTTAAAAAATAACATTTTAAATCTTCATGATTTCCACCACATATTTGACACCACGTACCATAATAGGGCTGGAAGTAAAAATTATCAGTATCACTCATGGTTGTGTCAGAAATTACCAATCGTCGGGATCTTACTGTTCTGTTTTCAGTACCTGATACTTGGGCACGGGGCGTGTTGATTGGGCACGACCCTGTGTTCAGCTACTGTGTGACTTAAAACAGGATTGCCAGTACCAAAGATTGGGCACGGGGCGTGTTCAGCGGGCACGGCCTGTGCTGAGTTCTGTAGAAGCTGAAAATTTAAGAAAAATCTTAAAAAAAAATAAAAATAAGAAAAAATGATTAGGCCGTTGATTCCTAACTTTCTTAAAATCCTTGTGTCCCCGGCAACTGCGCCAAAAACTTGATGTGCGTAGTGTGTGGTATAATTTTTATGTATATTTTTAGCCCTTTTTACACTTTAGTCAAGTTTTAAATTTATAAAACACGATATTTTGCTAACACTAAACACACATATGGGCAAGTGCACCCATCGTGAGCGTAGTATAGCGTTGGTAAGATACTGAGGTCGTCCAAGGACACAAGAGCTTTTAGTACCGGTTTATCCTCAACGTCTAATCAAATCAAAATTTTAGAAAAAGATTTAAACATGAAAATAAAAACTAAAAATGCTGAAAAATAAAAATAAAAATAGATAGACAAGATGAATCACTTGGATCCGACTCACCTTTAGTGTAAATGTAACAACTCCTATAAAAAAGTCTTAATTATTATTTCAATTATCCAATAGGAAACCCTAATTGAGACACCCAAGTGATTCTGCACAAACCCCAAAATTTTCAGAACAATCAGAATCAGGATCAGGGCCCCTAAAACTCAGGGGGGTATTTCCTAGTTACGATTATCCACAGAAATAGCTGTCCAATTCGAATTTTTCAATTTCATCAACTCAGCAGGCCTAGTCCCACACGTGGCAACCCTATGATCATGAGGTGTCCCTTACGGACCGTAAGGGATATGTCTTACGGACCGTAAGGGATATGTCTTACGGTCCGTAAGCAATGTGAAATTTTGACTATAAATAGCAGACATTGGCACTTGAAATTCGGCGTACGTTCGACGAAGAAATTCGTTTTAGGCACTGAGTTACGTTCTGTTTACCACAATTAACACGCACGGATCACTAATCGACGCTGCAATCAGGGTATTAACTCGATCGCTATTACGATTCATTGTCCGATCGATCAATATATCCAATGGATGTTTAAGTGCTGCCCACATTAGGGTTATGCTTTGTCATTCGTCGTTAATTCGATGGATGTTTAAGTATCGCACTTTGTCATTCGTTGTGAGGGTTTGATCTCGTGAGTTATCGTAAATGCTGTATTGATTACTAACCCAGAATTGTGTGCCTGTTATTAAATTTAGGTTCAAAAGGCTAATCAGTAGGCTAGACTCTGCTCAAAATTAAATCTGCAATGTGAGTCATTCTCTTTTTATCAACTATTTTACAATACCTCAAATTATTTTCAAAAGTTATAATTACTGGGACTAAGTCATGGATATCTTGAATCACTGGCTAGTGGGGTATTGTGCACATTACTAATTTTCTCCCAGTTAGGTTCATTGACCTACTAGGGATAATCATCACTATTTAGGTTCATTGACCTAATAGTGGTATGACCATTGTGACATGTCACCATTGTGACATGGCGCCAGATAAAAATAAGATAGAAGCCATTGTAATCGCTCTTATGCTGTAATTAATAACTATGCATCATTTTATGTAAATAGAATGATTCACTCAGTATTTCCCGCTGACAAAACCTTTTTCAAACATGTTTCGGGTGATCTGTTATGATCCAGAAAAAGTGCCGTGAAGCACTACAAGCTTAAGGAAGTGGCTCAAGATAAAATAAAGAAACATGTTTTGTAAAATAAAAGATTTCTTCGTGAAATCAAATGATTGTAAATTACCGGGGTTTTATCCCGAGTTGTGAAATAAAATAATGGGGAAATATTTCAGTTTTAAAAAAAATCCTGATAATAAACTTCCGCTGTTAAACTCAATTAAATAAATACCATGGGATTTCTGTCCCGCGGCTCCTGAAACGGGTCAAACCGGGTCGGGGGCCGTGACAGAAAAAGGTGGTATCAGAGCCACTGATCGAGCCACTGCTTTAAGCCAATTAAGTATTTAGAAAATACTTAATTTTTTATTAATTGCTATTTTGTGATTATGTGTTTTATTATCTGACTAATTGTGTATAGTATGGGCAGATTTTTATATGCTAGCCAATGTAGCAATTAATGCAAATCCTTAAATAATTTGACCTAAGTTTAGCACCTTTATTATCTACAGTTTAGAAACCTTACTCAGTAAATAAATAAGTAAACCTTAGTATGTTTTAATTTTCAGTTGTTTTGTAGTTACCCAGTATGAAATAATATTTAAAAGTTTTTCTATAAAATTTTGTTATGATTTCTAACTTAGTAATTGTGTGTATTTTGCTAAACAGCATGAGTGACTTGTCTGACGCCCTTCAGAATTTAAATCTCTATCCAGTAAGAATAGAGGTTTCCAGAGATTTCAATAGGTATATACCAGACATAGAAGAACCTATAGAATTCAACGCTTTACCTCTTGAGAAACCCAAGCCTAAAAAAATGGAAATTGGGGAAAGCTCTAGGCAAATTGAGGGGTTACCATCTCAGGAAGAGCTAGATTTTATATTGACAAACTATAATACTATTAAGCCTATTAATGAAAATGTTTTTTTTCACTCTCTTGAAACACAACTACCAATGAACTTAGAACCAGCTATTCCAAACCCTTTAATCCACTCGCAAATAGACGAATGGTTGACTAATGAAATACAGTTACAAAACTATCCCTATAAGCTTTTTCCTCAGTTCAATCCAGAACCTTTACCACCAATGAGTAACGAGAATATGACTGAACTCCGCCACTTTGGCGAAGAACTAATGGATGCTGGAAATAGGATCCAAGAGATTGGGGGACAGATCTCCTGGAAATACGATGAGAGGAAACGCTGTTACTAGAATATCATCTGACAAAGGATAGGGGATTTATGGAACTATGGTTGTGTAATAGTAATAGTAAAAATCAGTCTGTAAAATAACTACAAATAAAACTTTGTAAAATAATAGTGTGTATTGATGCATACTATAAAATATAAAAATGGGAATTGAGAAATCGATAGTTTTGGCTATATGTGTATTGTGAAAATTGTATGATGATTTTGTGTGTAATTGTTATTTATTTGATACTAATAAATTATATATATTAATTATCAGATGAAAAACGCTAATAATGAACCAGTTAATGAAGTTAATCAATCTGAGCAACAACCGGGGGATCAATATATGACTAGGCAGGATATAGAAAATATCGTTGCTCAAGGGATAGCCAACGCTATTCCAGCAATAGTTGCTCAAGGGATAGCCAATGCTATTCCAGCAATCGTTGCTGCTGTTAAAAATCCAATCGAACCGCAACAAATCGTTCCTAGCAAACGTATTTCTGAAGATAACTTCAGTAATAGCGTAAACGGAGGCAATAATCATACTAATTATGAGAATGAACCACGGCAAGCTCCGCTCCCTAAGAAAATGAAAGCTGCAACACTTGGTTGCACTTACAAAGAATTTCTTGCTTGTAAACCCATTGAGTTTGCAGGCAATGAAGGAGCGACTGCGGCACTGCGTTGGTTAGAGAAAACCGAGGCAGTAATTGCCATAAGTAAATGTGCTCAGGATGATCAGGTCATGTACGCGTCAAACCTTTTCAAAGAAGGGGCGTTAGAATGGTGGAATACGGTGTTACAAGCAAAAGGAAGAAGGATGGCGTATGCTATGAACTGGGAAGAATTTAAGAGCTTTGTAGAAAGAAAATTCTGTCCCGAGTATGAAAAGGAACAAATGACAAATAAGTTTCTAACCCACCGAATGGTGGATGTAGATTGTCGAGGGTATACTTCGACATTCTTTGAGTATGCTCGAGTGGTACCAACCCTGGCTTCGCCAGAGCCGGTACTTATTTCTCGTTATATTTGGGGATTGATTGCCGAAATCCGTAATATCATCAAAGCTGTGAAACCTCGCACGATTGATGATGCGGTGGATTTAGCCAATACTCTGACTGACGAACTAGTACGGACAAGAGAAGAAAAATAGAAGGAAGGAAGTAGCCCAAAAGATTACCCAAGGATTCCGTCCGGGTAACCATAACAATTTTAAGAAAGGAGGGAATGGGCAATCTTCCACTAGCCCATTTTGCAATTCTTGCAAAAGGAAGCATTTTGGAAGATGCAAAGGATATTGCAATTTTTGCAAAATTCCGGGGCATCAAGAAGAAGACTGCAGGAGGAAGAAATTTTCAGTCTGCTACAACTGTGGAGAAGCTGGACATCTTAGGCCAGATTGTCCAAAACTGAACAAACCATCTGACAATAAAGCCAAACCTGCAGAAGGAGCAAAAAGGAATGTAAGAGCCTTCCAACTGACTGCTCAGGAAGCAGAGCTCATTCCAGATGTGATAGCTGGTACGTTCTTAGTTCACAACGTTTACACAAAAGTATCATTTGACTCTGGTGCAAACCAAAGTATTATAAATACTTCATTCTGCCAAACTCTTAACTTACCTTTAACCAGCGTTAGGCAAATTTCTACAGTAGAAACGGCAGATGGGAATTCAGTTAAAATAAATAAGGTTCTGCAAAACGTAGAAATAGAACTTTTAAGTAATAAATTTTCTGCAACCCTATTATCTATGAAATTAGTTGAATTCGATGTTGTGTTAGGAATGGATTGGTTAGTAAACAACCATGCTCGAATTATCTGTGATAAGAATTCCATAGAAATTTGTGCACCCACTGGAGAAGTAATAATGATTACCGAAGATAAGCCATGTAAACCCATAAAGTTCATATCATTAATGAAAGTTGCTAATTATGAACGAAAGCAAGGAATAGTATATATGATTTCAGTAATCATTAATACTAAAGATAAAGAATTTAAGGAAAATTTTGTAGTTTCAGAATACCCAGATGTATTCCCAGAAGAGTTACCAGGATTACCACCAGATAGGGAGGTAGAATTTAGAATTCATCTAATTCCAGGAATTACACCGATAGCCAAGGCACCTTATCGGTTAGCACCCACAGAAATATTAAAACTGAAAAAGCAATTAGATGAATTATTAAGTAAAGGTTTCATACAACCTAGTTTATCTCCGTGGGGGCACTAGTGTTGTTTGTTAAGAAAAAAAAATGGTTCGATGAGAATGTGTATTGATTATAGGGAATTGAATAAGGTTACAATTAAGAATCGATACCCATTACCTAGAATTGATGATCTATTCAATCAATTCCAGGGAGATAGATATTTTCTAAGATCAACTTATGTTCCGGATATCATCAATTGAAAGTACAAGAGGAAGACATACCTAAAACTGTTTTCAGAACTAGGTATGGTCATTACGAGTTTACAATCATGCCCTTCGGATTAACGAATGCACCTGCAGCATTCATGGACATGATGAATAGGATCTGTAAACCATATTTGAATAAATTTGTAATTGTCTTCATCGATGATATACTTATTTATTCCAAAGGTCAGGAAGAACATTGTCAGCACTTGCATGCACTCTTAACTTTGTTAAGAAAAGAGAAGCTTTACGCCAAATTCTCGAAGTGTGAATATTGGCTGCCAGAAGTACAATTTCTAGGTCATATGGTGAATCATAAAGGTATTCACGTAGATCCTGATAAGATAGCAGGAATTACCAAATGGAAGGTTCCGCAATCCGCAATGGAAATCAGGAGTTTTATAGGTTTAGCCAGATACTATAGACGGTTTATTAAGGATTTTTCCAAGATAGCTATACCATTAACTAAGCTAACCTGTAAAACAGTTAAGTTTGATTGGGGACCTAAACAAGAAGAAGCCTTTAGGATCTTGAAACAGAAATTAACCAATGCTCCAATCTTAGCCTTACCAGAAGGAACAGAAGATTTTAAAGTATACGGTGATGCTTCAAAGCTAGGATTTGGATGTGTGTTAATGCAACGTAAAAAGGTAATTGCGTATGCATCAAGGTAATTGAAAAAGCACGAAGAAAACTATACGACTCATGACTTAGAATTAGGAACCATAATTTTTGCCCTTAAGATTTGGAGACATTATCTATATGGAAGTAAGTTACTGTCTATACGGATCATAAGAATTTAAGATATATATTTTGGCAAAAATAAATGGATGAAAATCATAAGTAACTACGACTGGGATATTCAGTATCACGAAGGAAAGGCTGAAGACGGCTAGAGATCGCCAGAAGAGTTATACAGATAATAGACGAAAGCCGTTGGAGTTTCAAGTTGGAGACAAAATGCTATTTAAAGTATTTCCTTGGAAAGGAGTTATTAGATTCGGTAAGAAAGGAAAGCTAAGTCCAAAGTACGTAGGACCATTTCCAATGATCCAACATATAGGACCAGTTGCTTATCATTTACAACTACCAGGAGAGTTAGCTGGAGTACATGATGTATTTCATGTATCCAATCTCAAGAAATGTCTATCAGACGAATCTTTGATAGTACCTCTCCAAGATATAAAGGTAAACGAAAAATTTAAAATTTGTAGAGAAACCTCTTCAGATAGAAGACAGAAAAGTGAAATTTCTCAAAACACAAACGATTAGTATGAGTTCAAGTAAAGTGGGATTCAAAGATAGGACCCTAATACACTTGGGAACTGGAATCCGAAAAGAAGCGAAAGTATCCTCAATTATTCCAGTAAATCTCGAGGACGAGATTTTTATTAAGGTGGGGAGAATGTAACAACTCCTATCAAAAAGTCTTAATTATTATTTCAATTATCCAATAGGAAACCCTAATTGAGACACCCAAGTGATTCTGCACAAACCCTAAAATTTTCAGAACAATCAGAATCAGGATTAGGGCCCCTAAAACTCAAGGGGGGTATTTCCTAGTTACGATTATCCACAGAAATAGTTGTCCAATTCGAATTTTTCAATTTCATCAACTCAGCAGGCCTAGTCCCACACGTGGCAACCCTATGATCATGAGGTGTCCCTTACGGACCGTAAGGGATATGTCTTACGGTCCGTAAGCAATGTGAAATTTTGACTATAAATAGCAGACATTGGCACTTGAAATTCGGCGTACGTTCGACGAAGAAATTCGTTTTAGGCACTGAGTTACGTTCTGTTTACCACAATTAACACACACGGATCACTAATCGACGCTGCAATCAGGGTATTAACTCGATCGCTATTACGATTCATTGTCCGATCGATCAATATATCCAATGGATGTTTAAGTGCTGCCCACATTAGGGTTATGCTTTGTCATTCGTCGTTAATTCGATGGATGTTTAAGTATCGCACTTTGTCATTCGTTGTGAGGGTTTGATCTCGAGAGTTATCGTAAATGCTGTATTGATTACTAACCCAGAATTGTGTGCCTGTTATTAAATTTAGGTTAAAAGGCTAATCAGTAGGCTAGACTCTGCTCAAAATTAAATCTGCAATGTGAGTCATTCTCTTTTTATCAACTATTTTACAATACCTCAAATTATTTTCAAAAGTTATAATTACAGGGACTAAGTCGTGGATATCTTGAATCACTGGCTAGTGGGGTATTGTGCACATTACTAATTTTCTCCCAGTTAGGTTCATTGACCTACTAGGGATAATCATCACTATTTAGGTTCATTGACCTAATAGTGGTATGACCATTGTCACCATTGTGACATGGCGCCAGATAAAAATAAGATAGAAGCCATTGTAATCGCTCTTATGCTGTAATTAATAACTATGCATCATTTTATGTAAATAGAATGATTCACTCAGTATTTCCCGCTGACAAAACCTTTTTCAAACATGTTTCAGGTGATCTGTTATGATCCAGAAAAAGTGTCATGAAGCACTACAAGCTTAAGGAAGTGGCTCAAGATAAAATAAAGAAACATGTTTTGTAAAATAAAAGATTTCTTCGTGAAATCAAATGATTGTAAATTACCGGGGTTTTATCCCGAGTTGTGAAATAAAATAATGGGGAAATATTTCAGTTTTAAAAAAAAACTGATAATAAACTTCCGCTGTTAAACTCAATTAAATAAATACCATGGGATTTCTGTCCCGCGGCTCCTGAAACGGGTCAAACCGGGTCGGGGGCCGTGACAGTAACCTTTGATTATTTCCGCACTTTTACACTTTTTAAGAGATTATCTTAGTTATAGTAGTAGGCCCCTCTTTTGAAGATGACGTTACCCTCAACCCAGTAGTTTGAGTCAGTAAGGATACAATCCAAAAGGGTTGGATTATTGAAAGATAATTAATTAAGTTATTAATGCGTAATATGGTAGGCCCCTCTTTTGAAGGTGACGTTACCCTCGGCTAAGTAGTTTGACTCAGCAGGGATACAATCCTAAGTAGCCGGGTTAATGTTTTAATAGTAGTTTACGTATGAGGGGATCAAGAAATTCGAACCCCCGCCATCCAATACTAGTGGGTATTGAAGGAGGTCCTACTAAGCGTGACCCAGGTCCTTGCAGGATTTATACACTGAACAAGGCAAGACTCTTACCAAACCATTCCCTTAACCCCCGACCAGGTAGCCAACATATCTCCATATAGACCGTGGAGATATGAATGGTGTAAATCTTTTATTTTATATAGACAGTAAAATAACGCCAAGACACCACAGACAAATGATAAGGAAGATTCACCTTCAACATAAGAAAGTAGTTATTAAAGTCATTAATACATAACCAAATAAAAAGTGCGAAAATATTAAAAATAAAAATTATTACACTAAATGCTTGTCTTCACCAAGTGATGTAAGAGACTTAGGCAAACATGACCTTTGATTGTCAAGAACTCTTACGATCAATCTTGGATCCCGAGACTACTACACACACTCTATGATGGATGATGGATGATGGTGGTGGATGTGGGTTGTGATGGTGGTGGTGGGTGGGTGAAGTGTGAGAGAGGTGGTTTGCCAAGGGATGGTTTGCAAGTGAGCCAAGCACCCCTATTTATAGCCTGCACAGAAGCCCGGACACGGCCACGTGTCCATTGGGCACGGCCCCGTGTCCACCCATCTTCTCTTTCTTCATTAATTGCAGTTTGTCTGCATTAGTTTACCACGCCCCCGTGTCTGCTGGGCACGACCCCATGTGCAGAAGCGTACCTGTACTATCAAGATTTGCCAAGATTCTGCGAATCTTAGCGTTGACCACGGCCCCGTGTCCGTTGGGCACGCCCCCGTGTTGGGAGATAAAAGCTTCTACAACTTTGTCTTTTCTGCGGACTCTTGGGCACGCCCCCGTATTCAGTGAGCACGGGGCGTGTTCAGCCTTCTGTCTTCTTGTTTTTGCTTGGGAAGATGCTGTCGAGGGGTCGGGCATGCCACGTTTATTCCTTTTCTTGTATTATTGTTAGATTTAGTTGCATTTTTGCTTCTTTTGTTCGTTTAAGCTCTTTTAACCCTGAAAATACAAAAGGAAGACAAAAGCATACTTTTTCCAACATTAGTACTAAAAAGGGTTAGTTTTATGCCACATTTGATGTAATTTATATGTTGCATTTTACACACATCAGTCGGTTAATTGTATTTACCAGCGAAAACTGACGTATTTTCGAAAAGACTAAACGCAGGTTAGCAAGTACGGAATAGGCTGGAGCTGCTCGGTATATGCTTATTGGAATTTGCGACTCCACGCAAGGCCTAGTAGTCTTAATATTCATTTTTGTTCATTTCGATCCGCCTGTGGATCTTTTAGTACGCTTTTCGTCTGTATAATTATTTTGAACATTTCGGACACTTATACGTAGTAATATTATTTTATTATCCCAAGACTTCCGTTGTGCTATATGTGAATATCTTTTATCAATCGTCATGCATAAACCCCAAGTCCGGGCGCACCGGGAAGACTCTGTTATCACTTGGCACGCATGCACGACAAGGATTTCTCAAATAATGCCACCGTTGTTGAAGAACCCCAAAACATCTCTCAATGTCCTTCCACGAAGACTCTTGAACTTTTTTAAAATGAGCTCTTTTTTCATCGTACGCGTCCCTAAACGTCTTCACGACAATTGAATACCTAGGATAAATTCCATCACATAAATAGTATCCGTGCGGGTAATAGTTTCCGTTTGCATAAAAAGATGCTTTTGCAGCTCTACCCGAAATGAAATTCTCTACCAAAGGAGATTGTTCGAAACGTTTATATCATTTCACGACCCCGCGACACCAAAGTAAGCCGACCAAACCCAAAGGTCGTGTGAAGCAACCGCCTGAAGAATAACAGATGGTCTGTCTTGGTCACCTCGGCATGCGATCGGACAATTATACCACCGCCAATGGTGACAATCTAAGCTCTCGATCATGCCTGGTAAACCTTGTTGATTAGAATGGACCTCGTAAATTTGTTGAAGATCGTAACATGTAGGCTTTCTTAGATAACGGGCACCGTATAAATTTATTATACCTTTAAAAAACAAACATATATAATTTTTGAATAGTGGTAAATCCAAGCGTCCCTCTCGCATCCGCTTTTTGTTTAAAATAATCAAACTTGTTTTCCAAGTCTCCAACAATGCGTAGAAATAAACGTTTACTCATCCGGAAACGACGCCTAAAAACGTTTGGATTTGGGTAAGTAGGCGCTTCATCAAAGTAATCTTTCATCAATCGATCGTTTGCCGAACGTCGGTCTCGTTCCATATATTCTCTTGGCAAAATTTCACGTTGAGGCCGACTAGAATGTTTCATATACCGCGTCGCAAGTTTGCACGCACTCGTAACCGCCTCTTGCTCGACCTCCTCGTCGGTCGACTCACCCTCGACGGCTAAAAACTCTTTGTAATAAAAATTGGCAACGGACGACGAGGATGTGGGGGAATCCATTTTTATAGAATGGTGTGTAGTTTGAGTTTGTTATTGTAGGTTCTGGTTTATGGTTTATAGAATATATAATTATTGGATTAAAAAATAGCCATTTTTATCTGTTGGCCAACGGTCCAATTGGTCAAAAGTTTGAATCATTTTGAAAATCCGGCTTTTTAATCAAAACGCTCAACAAAAAAGTGCAAAAAAAACACCCAAGAGGGCGGTGTGCCAACATATTTGGGCGTGAATGGGGCAAAAAAAACGCCCAATTTAATTCCCACTACTGATGGTCTTAGCGGCGATAACAACTTATTCCATCGGATGATGTCTAGTATTAATTACACTTATCGTCTTTACTTTTAAGCCTTTTTTTTTTGTCTAACAAATAAAAGAGCTAGGTTATTTTAGTAAGCAACCATGTTCTATTTAAAATCTTTATTTATTTTTGGGAAAATTTCAGAAAATACTAATCAAGTTTTAAAAGTGTTATAGTTAGGTCACTGGTGTTGTTTTTATCCCAGTTAGATAACTTAACATTCAAATCGAGCCATGTTCTTTTTTCCATGTGTCAAGAAAAAATAGAGCATAAGATGTCAGGGTCGAATTATTTTAATATATGAAATTATATTTATTAAAAATAAAAACCCTTTAATTACATTAAAAATTAAAAAAAAAAACAAGTTACAATCCACGTCATCACTCGACGTTAGCATCAAATAAAAGAGAAAAAAGAAACAAAAATCCACATCACCACGGTTACCTATGAAATGGATGAAAAAAACATTTAATTTTAATGAAGAATGAATGTTGAGTGACCTGATTTGAACACTTTTGAAACTTGAGTGACCTAATTGGAACACTTTTAAAACTTAGTTACTATTCTACAAAGTTACCCCTTTATTTTTAAACTAAAATAATAAGATTTGATTCTTAAAGCAATTAATTAATGAATTGATGGAAAAGAAAAAAACATGTTAAGAACAACGATGTGTTGCCTTTAAGGTACCAACATATACCAAAGCTATATTCAAGAGCCCATCTTTTATTCGTAATGAAAAGTTATTTTATAAATTTTTAATGTTGATCAGTTCTGTTTAAACATAAAGGAAAACATGAATAACATACCTTTGATTGCATCAGCACAGGCTAGCAGAGAATCCAGATGGAGACGCAGGAACAGAGTTTGACATGATTGTCAGCTTGATCTGGTTCCTCCTTAGGGTGTAAAGTGATGATGGTGATGAACCGAAAGTAGGGAGGTTTCGGTTATGGAGAGAGAGGGACGAATTGTGATGTTATGTTATTAGGTTGTGTGTCTAACCTTTAACCTCTCTAATAATCTCCTTATATATACACCCAAGAGGAAACCCAATTAGTTAATAAGGGTAATATGGTCCATCAACAATTACCAACTAATTATTAATAGGTTATTAATATATTTTGATCTATATTATATAAATGATAATGATGGCTACTAGATTAAATATAAATAAATAAATATTTAATCTTACATTCTCCCACTTAGCCGAATAATCATTCATCATGAGTATTAGATTAGTCTGATCAGAAGTTAATACTCATTTTAGCCTTAAACAAGTACTATAGCAGAGAAATACAGCCGTTGAATCATTTTGCGACTCAGGACCCCCATTAATCATACTATAGCCTTAATTTAAAACCTAACAGTTATGATCAAAATACAAACAAGCCCTTTAGCGTTTGATTTGTATTTATATTTGTCTATATGTCATTACACCGGCAGAACATATGTTAGAGACATACAAAATCAAACTGATGAGGAATATTAAAACTTAATCATTCATAGTACGATATGCAGTTGTATATAGTCATCAATAATACCCGTGATTATTATAAGCGCTTACATAATAGTTATGGGTGATAGACTTTTAGTTATAGGATCCTTAAGCATATCATGAATGCATTCGATACAAAGATTTAGTTTCCTCAATTCGTTCACAAACGAATAATTAATTGCGTATCGAAATTTAATGCAGCACCTCTCGAACTGTTACTGTTTAAGGAGACATGGTAGCTGACTTTATCACAATAAGTCTTCAATATATTAATTATATGGAGTTAATAAACTTATGAGTCCACTGATAAATTTTCAACAACATTTAGTGACTATATTATGTCGTTATAACTTAGGTTGTTGATATCAGTCTATTATGACTCCTCCATAAGATAGGTTTTGTCTGTTGACATAAAGATATACCCGAAATTACATTTTGTCATCTTTGAATATTACAAAGTTAGAGTAATAAACCGGTTTGAGTTCTCACTTCTTCTTTAAATTATAGCCTCTCGTTTCTTTTAAAGATATTGTAATACTCTATTAGATGCTTCACATTAATCTAGACATATCTAGTGTGTTGCAATGTGAGTAATATCTAAACGAGTATAGACTTAAACTTACATAAGGCTTCTAATTAATGAAGCGTAAGAAATAATCTCATTTATCCTATTATCCTCTAAAGGAGAGCAGTATTGTTTGTTACATATGTAAGGACCAATTTAATGTTAAACTTATGGAACGGAAGTAATGTCCCATTTGGTCTATCTCAACATGTTATGATATCTATTATGTAAGAAATATCTCTGAGATCTATTATATCAAAGTTTGTGTTAACAATGCTTTGACTTATGTAACATCTACTTGTCAAAAGAATATCATCTATATAGACAAGTTTATCTTAGTTGCTCCCACTCATCTTGAGGTAGGTACATTATTCCACTTGGTTGTTGATGAAAATAATTTCGTTAAGATTTCATCACATTATGATGTTTGCATTAACCCATACATGGATTTTATTGGCTTATAGACAAAATGTTCTTTAACCTTAAGTTTAGAACTTTCAGGTTGTTTTATGAACATGTAAATATGTCAGCCAGTTGTTAGGGAAAATTGTTTTAATGTTCATCTAATGTAGCTCAAAACTATTATAAGCTACTAGAACAGTGATGATCCTAAAAGAAATCTTTTGTTAGATATGTAATAAAGATTCTTTAATAATTTATCTCTTCCTGAGTACAACCTTTGACAATCAATCATGCTTCTTTGTGTCTTAACGTTTATATCAGGATTTGGTTTAGTTATGAACACTCTTAGGTTATTCGATCAAATCCCAAACGTTATACGAACACATAAAACAGTTTTACTAGAAAACAGTTTTATTCTATTTAGAAGATTAATTGACGCTAATGGCTTAATTAGGAGAGATAGGATCAATAAACTTTTCCAAAATCCATTTCAACTTCAGTTAGGGAGGTTATGTAATCATCAAAGTTAGTAGGCTTTTAAACCTAGATGACCTCCTGAGTTGATTATTGGGTTTGTTAGAAGTTTCAGTTTTATGGATTAGCTCTTGATTAGGTTGCTATCATTTTCAGAATTCTAAGTTTGTAAGAGTTGGTGCAATATGGTGTACAAGAGGTGTAATCGGAGTTAAATTCGGAGTGAAATTTAATGACACTCTTCCCCCCGCCTCTTGTATTCCTTGCAAGTCATGATAAGGACTTTGACTGCTCCCACTGACCTTAGAAATCTTTAGGAACTCAGCATGCTTAGGGTCAATATGTAACGACCAAACAAATTCTAATAGAGAAACAAGTTAATGATGTTAGTCGTTGTAGTTTCTCTTGTTGAGGTTTATGTTAGTTTAGGTAAGAAATCTAAGTGTGCCCACAATTAAGCAACAATGAAACATTTGTAATAGTAGCATTAGATTTTAAGGAGACAAGTTATGATAGAACAGTGTCAAGATGGAGCAGTGTCTTGTACAAGAGGTGTAAATTGAAGTAATATAAAGTTTTCACTCCCCACCGCTTGCAACTATTGCAAGTTATTATTAAGACACTTAATGCTCCCACTGATCTTTAATATCTCTAGAATGCTACAAGAGAAGTTTCAATGAGCTACGTGATGTGGGAACCTATCACATATACGTTAGACTTTATTTGATTTCTTTAATGTCAAAATATCATAAGAAACTTAGGGACATATTTAATAGAAATCTTATTAAGTACATACATGAATAGATTTCTTTTAAGAACGTGGGCCATATGCGACAAAATTTAGATACAAGTTGATAGTCTTTTAAATGATAAATGAATTATGTCTGAATATTCCATTTGGAATAAGTTCCACGAATGTCAATGAATGACTTATGATGGACCTATACTTATTCCTTAAGCCAAGTAATATTTAGGGCTATAACGTCATGATTTAAAATCACTTAGAATGAGATTAGATAAGAAATCATCCTCATTAACCATGTCATGATTTCTCATGAATTTTGGTTATAATGGATGAAATTTGTAAGTCTCATTTTCCTTTTGTCAAATTTTTCATTTGCATGATGACAAAAGTTGTGAAAGTGTAAGGTATCATCTAGTTTTATCTTAATAATGTTTCAATCCAGATATTTAGAACAAATAAGATGAGAGTTTAAGATAAGTGTGACTTTATGTTGACTATGCAAACCTCACAACCTTCGTAACATTGCTTAATTATGATACTATATTCCGATTAATACTCAGAATATATGTACGGTATCGAAAAACGTTGTTAGAAGACTGCTTATTATTGTTCTTATAGCCTTAACATTTAATTTTGTCACTAACTCTCATGTTAGTTATTTGTTAACTTCTGGTAAGGAAACGTTTAAAAACTAGAATCAACTAATCATGTGTTAATAGGAATATTATAATTAGTAGACTTAAATATCTTTAATAAGTGACTATCTAATTAATTCATCCAACTGTTCTTTAGAATAATGGATAGTCTCGTTGCTTATGTCTAGTCTAATGACATAATTATGCAGTGAGATTTTCCCTTGAAGAACCTTAGAGGTGGAATTAACACTTGTAATTTGTCTATGGACCTTAGAACAATCCTCTTTTAAGGTTTTAAGTGGTTGTAAGGTGAGTAACAACTTATTTTCCAGCTTCAAACATTTATTTCTTTGTACATATGTTGCTCATCAACACACTCATTATACTTTGGTATTTTTGAGTGTTATAGTTGATTAATAAGGCATCAAATTGTACAAGTGAAAATCTTAGTATGTCATGTACTGGAAAAATGTACTTAAAAAAAAAAAAAAAAAAAAAAAATTCCATGCGTAAGCCCTTAACTTTATGGGTCATGGTATTGTACATTATTATGTATTCACATATACCACTTAGCTTTATAGTTTAGAATTTTAAAAGAAGGCATGCATCTTAGGAGTTCTAGTGATTATTCCATATATAAGAGATTAGCCTTAGGAAAGACTTTATCTGAAATAACTTTAGTGATAGCATTATGTTAGAGAGTTCTTGATTATCATAAGAGACATCATGTTCGATTTGTCCTAATCATCATACTCTAATTTTCTTCTTTATAATCTTTATCAGAAGAGAGCAATAGGATTATCGTGTCTTAAGAAATAACCAAGGATTTAATTTAAGAGCTAATTCTAATAGAAACTTTAAATAAAGCAAACATTTTAGGTTTATGAATTAAAGTGGATGAGATATATGTAGAAGTAAATTATAGTGAGTAAAATTATGGGTACTAAGAATAAGACAGACGAAATGATCATAAAATTAATTAAGGATCATTAATATAAGGATCATTATGTGAAGAGATTGTGATATGTCTATTACTAACATCAAAATAATAGACTTAGTAAAATTCTACTTAAACAAAGACAAATCAGCTTTGGCCAGAAGTGTAATCATTTAAGTATGTGTGCAAAGTAATCGTGACAAATCAGCTTTGGCCAGAAATGAGACAATCACTTTAGTTATGCACTTGTCAAGCATGCTAAACATAAATGAATTAAATCAGCTTTGGCCAGAATTAAGACATTTCACGTGTGTAATGCATACTCAACATAGTTTTTTATAATACTTGAACAATAAATAGATGTATTAAATCAGCTTTGGCCAGAAATGATACATCAGAAGCTCATTCAAGTTAAGCTAGTTTGGTTTTGTAAAACATTATTTGATCCTTATTAATTAATTAAGTATAAACAAAACCAAGTATTTAATAGCAAACCACCTGTTAGCGCGGATCGAACTCCGCGGTGAGTTCGCTGGGGGGTGCGGGGGACAGCGTGCCCAAGTCTTGTGCGATCAGTAATGCCCAAGTCTTATGCGATCAATAAGGCCCAAGTCTTGTGCGATCAATGAGGCCCAAAACAAATTTGTGCGATCAGTAAGGACTTGTGCGATCAATAATGACTTGTGCGATCAGTGAGGCCCAAATAATTTGTGCGATCAGTAAGGCCCAATAACTTGTGTGATCAGTAATGCCTTGTGCGATCCACAAGTCTTGTGCGATCCACAAATCTTGTGCGATCCACAAATCTTGTGCGATTTCCCTTGTGCGATCAGATCATTTCTGATCTGATCTTGTGCAACTGTTAAGGGACTTGTGCGATTAGTACATTTATGATTTCGAAACCCACTGTTAATAGCTGTTTCTTGTGATAATAACTAAAACTCGAAATTTAAGGGATTTTGGGATAGTATTTCCTATTTTATTTTTGATCTAAACTTATCAAATGATTTCAAAATAATAACTGAAATCTATTAACAGTTTTTGAAATTTTAATAGATAAAATTAAGATCAAAATCATGAAAAACACCCACTAATCCAAATTATATTCCAAAATTTAGGGAATTTTTCGAGTTTTCTTAGAACATTATGATGAACCCTAAAAAATAAAACATAATTCTGGGTTCCGAAATCTAGATTTTAATAGTTCTGTTATCAGATTTCGAATATTAGTTTTACCCATTATGATTTCGAGTCAATTTATCAAACATATTTTTCCGAAAACAGGGATTTCGGTACCAAGGGACCCGAAAACAGCCGAGACCTTTTAAGGCTTTAAAATTTTCGTTTTCCAGATTTTTGATCCCAGAATAATGGATACAAAACCAGAACTGATTTATCAACATATGCTCTGATGCCACATGTTGATCAGTTCTGTTTAAACATAAAGGAAAACATGAATAACATACCTTTGATTGCATCAGCACAGGCTAGCAGAGAATCCAGATGGAGACGCAGGAACAGAGTTTGACATGATTGTCAGCTTGATCTGGTTCCTCCTTAGGGTGTAAAGTGATGATGATGATGAACCGAAAGTAGGGAGGTTTCGGTTATGGAGAGAGAGGGACGAATTGTGATGTTATGTTATTAGGTTGTGTGTCTAACCTTTAACCTCTCTAATAATTTCCTTATATATACACCCAAGAGGAAACCCAATTAGTTAATAAGGGTAATATGGTCCATCAACAATTACCAACTAATTATTAATAGGTTATTAATATATTTTGATCTATATTATATAAATGATAATGATGGCTACTAGATTAAATATAAATAAATAAATATTTAATCTTACATTTAAGCCATACCTAGTTACAATAGTCAACAAGGTCAAAAACTAAGTATGATAATTCCCGGGTCAATTATGGAACCATGTTTTTATTAAGTGAAAGTGATCGAGTTTTTCGGTTCTAGTTCCGGGTCTTTTTTTGAACGGCAAAAAATCTCACGTGTAAACCCACCGTTTCTGGGGCTATCTACAAGGTCGATCCTCGACCATCACGAGACCGTGCCCTCTGATCTGCGGGAACCGATGGAATCCATAAACCCTCGCCCCTCGTCAGTTTCTAACCCGGGATTAAAGCCCCGATTCGTCCCTTCACCCTGATGTCAAATGACCAAAGCGGGAATCGGAACATGCGTCTCCACTAGGGAGGGCAGGCCAATTAACCGCTAAACTAGTTTCTCAGGACATTCCAGTTCTAGGTTTATTTCGGGTTTTGATCAGGTCGGGTATAACCAGGTGGGAACCAGTTTCAGATCATTAAGTATGTAACCCAATAGATACCTGACTTCGGTTATGGAATAACTGGGTTTGCGTTCAATAGTTTGTCAATGCACGACGTCCTCTTCCTTCCTTGACAACCTAAGAGCCCACCACCAACCGTCCAGAGACAAGGTGACCTCACACACGTCAATGAATTAGCTAGAGATCGAGGTTTAGGACCTTAGGTAGCTATTGGTCTATTAATAACATGTTGCTTTCACAATTCTTGCCACGTGAAAATGTCAAAATACGGTTTTCTTATAACAAAATAAATAAATAAATAAATACTAAGGTATGTGTTTGATACGGTTTTCTTTATACGGATTTTGGGTTGCCTCTAAGAATACATCTGTCTTCTTCTAGGACACAACATCCAAAGGCATTTTGTACTGTTAGAGTTAACCACTTAGCATAATAATATTACTATGTTGTTGGAAATTTATCGTGTATTTGAGAGATACAAAGTCCATCAAGTTCTTGGTTCTAGTATCTCATAACTAAGGTGACACCTTTGTTATGTAGTTGAAATAGGGATGAGTATTTTGTACTGGTATCAAACCAGTACTCATGGGCGGATCTTAGTGGAGCCGTGACAGGGCCACGGCCCTGGCAAGTTTTTCGGCCGTAGTGCTAATTTTTCGCATTTCGATCAAAATTTTGTATATATACTATGTTTGGCCCTGGCAAGTTTTTCGGCCGTAGTGCTAATTTTAGTGTCCGTGTCTTTCGGCCCTGGCAGGTTCAACGGGCAAGATCCGCCACTGCCAGTACTGTACTGGTACCGAATCGCACCGGATATATTTGATACCGGTATCCACTTTCCTCGTTTTTCGGTACCTATACCGGTACCCACGTTTCCTGTTTTTCGACAACGGAACTTTTGGTACTGGTATCGGTATCGAACGGGTACCGTGCTCATCCCTAAGTTGAACACAGCTAGAAACTTCTAACCATTAAACTCATGTGTTAAGTTAATTAGTTAAATAAACCGTATCTATATTACCTTATAAAGCATCTCTTTGCACGGCATTATAATTTCATAATTTTTTAAAGAAATCTGTTACAACTTTCGAAGCATAAGGTGCAAGTGTTCTATGCAATAGATCAGATCACTTAATTCACTATATTAATTATTATCTTATTTATAAGGGATATTGGATTTAAATAAACCGAACTTTTACTAAATGACCAATATCACTCCTAACTTTCGATTTGTACCACACCACTCTCAACTTCCAACTTATTTTCCTCTGACACTCCCAAACTAACTGAACCCTAACCCAGTTAGTTTTTTTTTTTTTTTTTTTTTTTTTTGCTGATATGGCACTTTGTTTGGTGACATGGACATTTTTTGCTGACGTGACAATTTTAACGACAAGGCGGCTGATGTGGCATTTTGATGGCGTGGCAGCTGACATCAGATAACTAGGTTAGGGTTTAGTTAGTTTTGGAGTGTCAGTGTAAAATAAGTTGAAAGTTGGGAGTGGTGTTGTACAAATCGAAGGTTGCGAGTGATATCGGCTAATTAGTGAAAGTCTGAGTTATTTAAATTCTTCAATACCCTTATTTATAATACCTTAAATATTTAAATTTACCTTTACTAATTAAATTTTTTATAACTAAATACAATTGAAACTAAGTCTTATTTTATTTAAACACTAAAGAATATAGTTACTAAATATATAACTATAATATTAAAAAATTATCAATGTTTAAGACATGTAAGGTTAGACCATGGGGTATGGTGGGGCTTGGGTTGGGGGCATGAGTTGACACGTGGAGTTGGAGCCCCCCCACCGGTGAGTGACGTGTCCGTGAGGTATGGCGGGGCTTGGGTTGGGGGCGTGGCTTGACAGTTTATTAAAGAAAAAAAATTACAAAAAATTAAAATTCAAACACCCGCTATGACACGGCGGTGGACAGCGAATAGGAGGCCGCCACATCGGATCTCAAGCCCGCCCCACGCCCGGCTTCAAACCCAAGCCCCAAGGGCTACGCCCCAACTCAAGCCCCAACCCAAGCCCCAAGGGGTGGTGGCTTGGGCGTTTTCCCCCAACCCACGCCCCAACCCAAGCCCCATACCCCATAGTCTTAGATCGTGCTCTCCATAAAAAACTTCGATGACACTTGTCAGCAGACCAAGCCATTAGTATAATAAGCTAGAATCCACGTAATGCTCCAATTTCAACTGAAGTAACAAACGTCTCTAACACCCTTTAACTGGTTTCCTTCTAGCTCTATGGGGTTGTGAGTAGGGATTGCAAAAAAAAAAAAAAAAAAACCAAGTTTGAAGGGTATACCCAAAACCTAAAGCATTCCGGGACAACTATATCAAATTCCCGATGGGTATGGGATTAAGAAAACAATATTTCGCGGGTATAAGATTAGGTGATATCCGACTCAATTACCCGAAACTATAAACCTCTTTACCTGAACTATATACAAAACACATATGCCCGAAATATTTTAACTTTTATTTAATTTTCACATAATTATCTTTTAGTAATATTTTATTAAAAAATAAACTATATTTTTAATATATGTTTTGATGATATTATTTATATTTTGAAACATAAATACAAAATTAGTTTTAAGGTTAATATTATAATATATATTTACATTTTTAAATACTTTATTAATGTAGATAATGATATGTATGGTGGTTATCATAGCTTAGTATATTTTATAGATTTTAGAAACATAAAATTATAAAAGGAAGTAAAAAATATATATACATGAAAATCTCAACAAGTTATTTCTAAAATACTTGCGGGTATACCCAATACTTAACGGGTAAATTCTTGACAAATACCCTACCGATAATGGATCGAATATGAGGCAAGATTTTACAAGTGGGTATGGGACTGGAATTAGCCATACTTGACCTATTTTCCTCCCTAGTTGTGAGAAAATGAGCGGCAATAGCTGGCGCACGACCACCAAGTAGTGGTAACAGTTGCACTAGCAATAGGAACCGAACAGTGGGAATTGCTTTTGAGCAGTCGCAACTGTTGTCTGCCTTAAAAGTGTTAACCGACATCCATTGTAACTACCCCAACCTATTCAATGGCAACCCGCACCATCAGTAGGAAGTTCATGTTAACGAGTCGCAACTGATTAGTCGTAGCTGAGTCGAGCCGCAACCATAAGAGCACCAATTGTGTTGAGGCAATCATCGTCAAGCGCAACAAGACACACATTACGCCCATTGCCCACTTCACACACACATGGAAAAGTGAGAGTGCAAGAGTGTGAGTTAGGTGCTTCGCACCCTTTACGGTCACCACTTGTTTCTTTGTCCAAGGAAAACAATTTACCATTCTAAGGTTCCTCACACCTTCAATGTAGAACAAGTTCCTCTCCTACTGAAATCTTTTATAATTTTCGTAGCTTTTACAGTTTCAAACATAATTTCGGCATCAATATCTTGTTTATCTTATCTCCCATAGTTTGATTCATTCTGTCATGTAATAGAACACAAACCCAATAAATAATTGTATTAATAACAATTATTATATATAATTATTTATGAACAGATTTATTGAAATTGCATTTTCACTCTATTTACAAGAAAACAAGAATAGGGGTACCACTTTTCGAGAGTTTTAGGTAAAAAAAATGTGGCGCATGAATGCATAATATGTAACGCAGGAATCATGTGTGTGTTTGTCAGTTTGTCTATATACATACACATCGACGAAACTCCCAATGGTCTATTGACCCTCCGATCAACAAAGATCTTCTATTAATAGGGGGTATTTAAAGGAAAAACTTTCTTGCATATTGATTCTAATTATTGTTGATAGAGTAATTGAAATGAACAATATGCAATACAACCAGTTATTGAAAGTTTTCAGTATCACCTCTTTATACGTGTGTTGTGTACGTATATTGGTACATAACTACACACGATTTATTGATGTGTAACTTTTGTAATATTGATTGATGCATTGTAATGGCTCGCCGTTACCGTTACCGTGAATACACTGTTACTCAGTTATGTTATCAATTAATATAGTATATCAATATGTATACCGACATAACGTCTTGGTAAACAAAAGTTGAGGGTGTAAGACTCATATTTTCCTTGGTTACATATAACTAATAAGTATAGGTGTTGTGAATTACAATTATACCCTAAAAAGATATTATATCAAAAAGAATAATAAGAAAAATGTTGCGAATTTGGGTCACCTTCAAGCAGTATATTTTATAAGAAGAAAACAAAGTGTGGTTTGACTTTATGAAACCGTTTTTTTTTTAACTTCCTGATTCCAATAACCATAACTTTTGTCACTCTCTCTATGTTTTATTGAATAATAACAATATAATATTAATATATTTTGTTTGATTATGTCAACTTTCTAAAATATTATTCGAAGTTACAAGATTGGTTATTGGAACTCGATTGATCAAGAGACTTCCATCATTTTAATGATTAGAGTTGTTTTTTTTAATGGCAAATTTGGATCACTGACGGACCAATGGAGTGTCATCGTGTCACCAGTAAAACCACCCGATCATATCGGGTCTTCACTACGCATAATGTATGTACACCATTAACACCAATTCAGGAGAAAACCCAATAAATATGGGAAAAACCCCCCTTGTGGGAATCGAACCCAAAACCTATTGGTCCCAAAGCTTTATCCCACTCACAGGATGCCACTAGACTATAAAGTCATGGGCTAATGATTAGAGTTGCTGATGGTGGGTTTAATAGTAAGGAGGAAGGGAATATTATAAGTTTGTGATTATCTCCCACTTAATTCTATTATTAGTTGGTATGTCTTGAAAAGCTTAACATTTTGCAAGGTAGTGATGATAGCAATAATAGAATTGTTAAGATTAAAAAGGTTACATAGTTTCATAAATTTCATAAGTGTAGCAACTTATCTAACACATAAGTGTAGCAACTTATGTAATTCTAGGAAGTTTATTTTGGCTAGGAAGTGTAGGAAGCAATAGGATTAGGACATGTGGCAACATTTAAAATAAAGAGGAAGGGTATTTTAGTCAATCCAACCCTTTCTTCTTCCTTTTCAAAACTCAGTAACTTCAAAACCCACAATTTTCAAAACCCACCATCTTCAATCATTTCTTCACTTTCTATCTCAATAATCACTACATTATAGTGCGATTTTCATCACAAATCAATGATTCAAACACCCGATCAACGTGTTCTTCAGCTTTTTTGAAGAAAACTCAGTTTAATTTCATAAAAAATCTTGTTTTTTCCGGTGATTTTGGAGATAATCACTCGATTCATTCGATTCGAGCGCTGATAAGTGTTTCTATCATTCAAATTTCGTCAATTGTTGAAGAAATCACTTCGATCCATGTAAGAAATTCTTTAATTTCATTTTTACGATCTAGGTTTTTGATTAGTCATTGCGTTTTACGATCTTGGCGGGGGTCCGGGAGCAGCGCCCCTGCTAGGGCATTCGTAGACAGTGTTTCTGGTTCTGTAAACAACAGGTTCTGGTCATTGCGTTTTAGTTAGATTCTGGTTCTGTGAAAAACAGTTTCTGGTTCTGTAAACAACAGTTTCTGGTCATTGCGTTTTAGACAATTTCTGGTTCTGTGAACAACAGTTTCAGGTCATTGCGTTTTAGAAATAAAACATTTTTGAAGTGTTTTTACTCATTGCGTTTTAGGTAAACACATTTTTATGTGTATTCAGTTCATTGCGTTTTAGAGAGAACAGTTTCTTTTGTGTTTTTAGACCATTGCGTTTTAGAAATAAGACATTTTTATATGTTTTCTAGGCATTGCGTTTTAGAAATAAAACATTTTTAAGTGTTTTCTGGCCATTGCGTTTTAGAAATAAGACATTTTTAAGTGTTTTGGGTGCATTGCGTTTTAGGTAAACACATTCAGTCCATTGCGTTTTAGAAATAAGACATTTATTTGTGTTTTCTGGTCATTGCGTTTTAGAAATAAGACATTTCTTTTTGTTTTTTGTGCGTTGCGTTTTAGAAAAAGTCATTTTTTTACGTTTTTTTTTTCATTGCGTTTTACGCGACTGGGTTTTCTCCATTGCGTTTTACGCAACTGGGTTTTCAAAAAAAAATTTCTAAAATATAGCAATAGTATACTCGTTTTAAAGATAAAAAAACGCTCGTTTTTTGTGCAATTTTTATAAAAAAATAATGTCGTATGAAAAAGTTATTAACGTTTAAAAAATGAGGGGAATTGGAGGAGAGAGAAACTATTGTGCTAGATTGACTAGAATGCCCCTAACAAACCCACGCGGCTCTTTTTTTTTTTGCTTCAATTTCATTCATTTAATCTTAGCCATTGATTAACTAAATGAATGGTCAAGATCACTTCCTAGCCTTTCTAGCCAAATAAACTTCATATTGTATCTCCACCCTATATAACATTATATAGTAAGTGGTGATAGTACGGAAAATAAATAACTAATTATTAAAGAGTAGTAATGTCTTAATTTTTTTTTAGTTTCAGTTTTTGAAAATATATAAAACCAAATAATTTTATTTTTAGTTCAATTATATAACAAGTTATTATATAACAAGTTATATATTTTTGGTTCAACTATAAATAAGTTATAAATATATAATTCATTTTTTTCTTATCGTGATGGATTGAACCAATACCATACGAACAACACAGGTATTTGTATTCATATTTATGCTTTTCTCGATGTTCGTACCACTTTCGTGACGAACCGATTCGATTCAGACCGAATAATACCAGTACTAGTAAAACCGTCGTCAATTGCTACTATTCATAACCGGTATAAGTTTAGTGGAAGACGGAGTTGTGTTCGCCTATCTATTTGTTTTTGTTTCTTTTAATTGCTATATCGAGTGTCCATATCGTACCACTTTTCCTAATGAATCGAACTGATATCCACCGAAAACCCGTCACGAAGCGCGGGAAACCCACTAGTTAACCATGAATATATATTTTCAACATGTAAGACCATAACACCAAAACTAAACGACATGTGTTAAATCAACATTTTAAGAGTTAAGCGTTTTCTAGTTGTAAAACTTCATAATCAAGACATATTTGCAAGTACAACTAGTGAATCATATACACTTCACAAGTACAACTCGTATGTTACTACTACATATCTTTTAATGTTTTAACACATATTCAAAAGTTATGATAATCTTCGAAAAGTTATACCTATTTTAGTCCACTTATAATTCAATTAATAATTTATTAAAAATAAAACTATATATATGTTTGTATATATGATAATTATTCAAACAACACACGTCAACAAATATGATCTTCCTCTCATCACCCCCTCGGCCCCTCCCTTTAGTGGTCGAATCCCTTCAATTTAGGCTTTGGAATCTTAGAAGTGCCCACCATGTTAACCATTGACCCCGGACATGCCACCATGATGTAATAATATGTACCCACTTTTCTCCAATTTATTTTGAATGCAAAATTTAAAAAAAAAAAGATTTAGTTGCATTTAGCTAATGAATTGATTAGTTCTTGATTAATACCTAAATCTGTCTTAGGATAAAATAAGAATAAAATATATGATTCAAGATTAGGTAATTATCAAGTGACTAGTTCCTATTAATAAGTACATTAAAAAAAACTTACAATAAAAATGTTTCATGTATTAAAGGAATAAAAGAAAATTTATGAGCTATGTGTGGTTTTTTTTTTTTTTTTTTTGTGTAAATTTAGAAAGCTTATGATCAAAACCAATTAACATGTGTATTATATATTTGGTGTTTGGATAAATACAAATAACACTTATCGTGCTAAACGTGAGAAGCATGGGAAATCAGGAAAACCACGGTAGCATAACTGTAAATAAGAGGTTGCGATTGAAGGAGACGATTAGAGGCTGCGATTTTGAAATCAGTGGTTGCGATTTTGATTTCAAAATAAGAGGTTTCGATTTTGAAGGAGATGTTGAAAATAAAAGGTTTTAGTGCTAAACGTGAACCATAGATGGCGGAGAAGAAAGGATAATTACTCTACATACAATGTTCTAGAGCAAAACTAGTGTAATAGCATAATTATATAATCAGTCTAGAATAATTTGTAATTACCCTACATATATAAGTAGTGAAATTATATAATTACCCTAGAGTAATTTAATTACTATAGAGTAATCATATTTACCATTATGAACCGTCGATTTTTTGTTTTTATCAGCTCCTCAAGTTTACTATGATAAACATATTTGTACAATAACCCACCCTTATGTATTTGATTATGGAAAATGATTATTATGTCTAGCAAACAAACTGAAACACATGATAAAACCTGAGTGATCAATGGAGAGAATGGAAAAAAAACACATGGCTGTGGAATATCGAATAGATTATACCACCTTAGATTAGACATATTTTAGGTTGATTTTTAGATATATATATATATAGAGTCCGGTTAACGTACAATATTCTTTAACGTACGAGCGTACGCTGTGAAATTACGCACGTTGTAAAACTCAGAACCCTAATCACGCATGTTGAAAACCATAATCACGCATGTTGAAAAGACATATTCAAGCATATTGAAAACCATAACATGCTTCATTACATAATTATAACATGTTTCATTACCTAAGTATAACATTGTGATTATGGTTTTTCAACATGTGTGATTAGGGTTTTGAATTTTACAACGTGCGTAATGTCACAGCGTACGCTCGTACGTTAAGAAATATTGTATTTTACACTTTCACTATATATATATATATCATTAATGTCTATGGCTTTATAGCCTAGTGACATCCTGGGGGTGGGATAGGGCTTTATACGCATTATTGCCTAGTGGAGATGGATATGATTGGGTGGTTCCACTGGTGACACGATGATACTCCAGTGGTCCAAATTTGCCGTTCAAATATATATATCATTAATCTCTAATTATTAGTTAATCTAAATAAATACTAGCTCTAATTATTAGTTAATCTAAATAAATACTAGTTGTGCCACTTGGTAACAAACGCCTTTTATTTTCTAACTAGTTTTAAAGAAGTTCGCCGCGTTGCGGCGAATTTCTTTTGTTATTTAGTCTGTGTTTACATGTGTTTTGAAATCACTACGAGCGTATTGCGAACGGAACTGCTGACAAGAATAAAAAGAAAATGTAGACAAAAAACACTAAAAGATAACTGAAAGAAAATCAACCAAAAAAGTTGTATGGTAACGATGTTGTTCGTATGAAACCCGTGGTCAGAGATGAGCAAATTGTTCTGGATATCGGTACCAAATTTGCCGAACCGAAAGATCTTAAGTACCAAATCGGTACCGACTTTTGGCATTCCTGGTACCGGTTCACTACCGTTTTTTACCTTCATATACCGGTACCGTAACCGGTATTTTCGGTATCAGTACCGATTCTGCATCGGTTGGCACCGAGCTCATCCCTACCCCTAAACTAAAAAAAGAAAAACTTAAAAGTTGAAGTAAATCAACAAAAAAAAAGTTGTACGATACCGTTGTTCGTACGATAACCGTGATCAGGGATGAGCAAATGGTACCAGGTAGCAGCACTGAATTTCCCGAACCAAAAGATTTCCAATATCAATTCGGCAACAACTTTTGACGTTTTCTGTATTAGTGCCGGATTTTACATTCATGTACTGATACCGAAGAGGACCGTCCCGGAATTTTCGATACCAGTACTGGTTCGATACCGGTTGAAACAAAGCTTATCCCAACTCCTGATATAAAAAAAAAAACAATAAAGTTAAAAAGTAAAGAAAATAAATATTATTAGAATATTAAAATAATAAAAATATTAAAAAAAACTACATATTATTATAATATTAAAATTACTATTTATTTCATTTCCTTTATTAATATATAGTAATAATAGTAATAATAGAGTAAATTATACAAATCCTCAAATATGATTTGATTCAAAATATGAATCATACATATTTACCTTTGCTTTTAGTTTGTTCTATGTTAATGTTAACAATCAAAAAGTTAAATTTATAAAATAACATTTTAGCCTTTCAAAACTTAAAAACTTTTAACATAATCTTTATTTTGTCTTATCCTTGTTATGTAAAATCTGGAAATTAGTTTATTTTCTTAAGAAAACTCTTAAACTATTAAAAGTATTTAGTAGTTGTTACTTTAAAATTATCTTAAATAATAATTTAACATTTATTTTGCTTTATTTTTATACTAGTTTTTTCATAATAATTTATTTTAAATAAATTGTTTTTCTTTATCATGTCTTCATCTTTAAAAGTTCATCATGTTAATATATCTTAACAATCACCGACAACCAGGTAGCTTCCTACAACAATAAAACAATTATAAAAAGATCCCAAAACCCTATTTGACATATAAAACTGTATTAAACAGTATTAAAAAACCAACACCAAAACCATATAACTAAAAAGGATATAAAAAGTTAAACAAACAAGAAAACACAAGAATCTGCAAACTTTCTTGAACAAACATATGAAACACATGTTTGAAAGCTCAAATCATAAGTGGTGGCCGGTTGTGCTAGGAGGAGGCAACGATGATGATCGAAGGAAGTTTCAGTTTATGATCATATGAAAACAACTATGGCAGTAACAAAAGCGGATCTGCTACTCAAAAGAGGGTTGCGACGCAGCTTGTTGTCCGTTTACTATTTCATTCCTATGTAATTTTTCTATCGTTAGTTGATAGTTATTTCAGACAAGAAGTTCTATGAAAAACAAGCGGACCATGGTGGTGCTATTGTGGTGAGACATAATCGGAGACAGCGACATTGGGTGGGTGGTGGTTAGGGTTGCAAACGAATCGAACGGAAACGAATAAAGCCTTGTTATGTTCGTTCGTTAAGAAAATAATGTGCTCACGAACAATTCATGAACACTTACTGAATGAGTTTTACGTCTGTGTTCGTTCATTAAGGAAATGAACGTGTTCACGAACACACACAAACACAAATAAAATTAGCGAAAGCGACAAAGTCTATAGGTGGATGGCAGGAGGAGCAGCCAATGGCGTAGCTTAGTGTAAAGTGGGGGTGCACCCGCCCCGCCGAATGTTTCGGTTAGAAGTGTAAAATTTCCTATTTTTTGTCCGAAAATATTAAAATTATATAGGATTGTCCTCCAATTATTTTGCCTAAATATTTATACAATATATAAATTGAGTCTCATGACTTTCTGCCCCCTCGGAACTTTTGGTCAAGCTCCGCCACTGAGAGCAGCGCTTGAACTTAAGTCATAATAGTAGTAGGGAGGTCGATAGTGTTCGTTAATGTGAATATTGAGGAAGGAAATGTGAACGATGCATAAACATAGTGGGAATATGGTTTTATTTTTATTTTTTAGGATAATAAAATAAATAAAAGTTAAAGAATACAAAAAGGTTTGGATAAAATAAATAAAAGTACAAAAAAACTCATGAACAACATAGATAAACGAAAATGAACGAATGTTCACGAAAACGTTTCCGAACATAGTGTCCCCCATGATTTTATTTTATCATATAATATAGTATAGATATGGATATAGATATAGATTGCTTATTATGATAGAAAGACTAAATTATGTTGCATGGGCACCGGAAAAGAAAGGTAAAAAGGAAATGAAGATTCATAGTTGTGTCTTAAATAGCGACTTTCAAGTTTCTCACGCAATTTTAAATATAACGACTAACTCAGAAATCAAGTTAAAAAAGACCAATTTGTAATCATGGCTTTTTGGGAAGAACCTAGTTTTGTAAAAAAAAAAAAAAGGTCTTATAACTAGTGATGTATCAAGTTTGAGTCTCTAACAACTCTCTTTTTTTAGTTTGTTATGTAGACATGTTTATAAGTTATGGTAAAGGATCAAATAAAAATAAAATAAACGTACGAATTGTACGAATTGAAAGAAAAGTCAAAAAGTGGCGGTGGCAATATGGTAATTATCAGCAACTTCAAAAGTACTGTACTGGGGAAAAGCAAAAAGTGGCGGTGGCAATCTAGTAATTATCAAAAACTTCAAAATTACTCTAGTAGAGTAATTTTGAGCATCTGTAGAGTAATTTTGGGAAATGTAGGGTAATTATCAAATTACTCTAGTAGAGTAATTTTGAGCATCTGTAGAGTAATTTTGAGAAATGTAGGGTAATTATCAAATTACTCTAGTAGAGTAATTTTGACTTCTGTAGGGTAATTTTGAAAAATGTATTGTAGAGTAATTTTGTTAGCATTTAGTTATGGGGTTTAGCTTTATGGTTTAGTTTTTAGCTTTTAGTTTGGGGGGGGGGGGGGGGGGGTTTAGGTTTTTGGGGGTGGGGGGGGGGGGTGGTTTAGGTTTTTTTAGGTTTTTGGGGGGTGGGGGGGGGGTTTAGGTTTTTTTAGGTTTTTGGGGGGTGGAGGGGGGGGTTTAGGTTTTTTTTTTTGGGGGGGGGGGGGGGGGGGGGTTAGGTTTTTTTAGGTTTTTGGGGTGGGGGGTGGGGGGGGGGGGGGGTTAGTGTAATTTTGATAATTACCCTACAATTTTGATAATTACCCTACACGACCAAAATTACTCTACATGAACATTTCCAAAATTACCCTACAGAAGCTCAAAATTACTCTACTGATAATTACCCTACAATTTTGATAATTACCCTACACGACCAAAATTACTCTACATGAACATTTCCAAAATTACCCTACAGAAGCTCAAAATTACCCTACTAGAGTAATTTTGAAGTTGCTGATAATTACCAAAATGCCACCGCCACTTTTTTTGACTTTCTTTCAATTCGTACGTTTCGTACGTTTATTTTATTTTTACGTGAACTTAACTCTATAAGTTATATGTGTATCGTCTTTATCATCTCAAAATAAGTTGTATATGTATCGTGTTTATCATCTCAAAAATATACGATAGGGTTTCAAATCCTAGGATGCAAATCCATTAATCTAATTATTAATCATCTTGAGTTATTTAATAAACATAAAATAACTCTCGTTTTTAACCGTAGAACCATGACTTATTAGAAAATCTGGATATAGAGTTGCCTTCGCTACTGACTACAGTAAAATCGTCCAACCTCAGTTTTGATAAAAGAAAATATGATGACTTTCAATGTATGTCGGGCTGAGGTGACAAGCATTATATTGCACCTATTTCTTAAAAAGCTCATAAATAGTCATGTATTACCTAAGAAATTATGTAAAAGCTAGTAATGTAAGTGCCTCTTTTACAACATAAGAAAATTATATAAAAACTAGTGATGTAAGTGCCTCTTTTACAAACAAAAGAAAAATAATCGAGACATTGGATTAAAAAGCTCCAACATGTTTACATATGAGTAGAGGCATACAAAATTGTTACTTTCTTGTTTCTTAACCCCTCTAAATTGTCGGTGGTGTAGCTAATAGCCTAATATGATTATAAAATAATTAGGTTATAAGACTTCCTTGTTCCATCACATTCTTTACATAGTAATCTAAGTTAAAAAGGAAATTAAAATTACTTGTATAAAAAAAGTCAAATGATTCTAACTTGAATTGACAATATGATTTTGACATTCTTTGTCTACTTATATTATAGGAAAACTACGTGTGTTGACAAAGAATGTGCACTCTCTAAAAAGAAACTTGAAATAAACCTAATTATATGTTTTAGTTAACTACATTTGAGAGTGTCACGAATATGAAATATTTCATGAGAGGCTTCGACAAGATTGTGATGCATATATCAATTGGTGATACTATGAATTTACTTATTTAGAGAGATTAAACATAAATACTAGCAAGTATAGAAGAATTATATATAAACACAAAATGGATGATGGCATATAAACAAACAATTCGTATGGATATTGATGAGGGTGAGTTCGAACAAAGTTTGGAGCGGGTAGCTACTTCGATGCTTACAACGTGAGGGCGATAGATATATCCAAGAAAGCCTATGTCCAACTACTGGTAGGAGAAGTTATCATTCACCAGATATTAGGGGTACGATCTGCACCTTCGAATCAAACACACATTACATCATGGCTTATTTATAAAACAACGTCTTCAAACGAATCATAATCACCACCATAGTAACTTAATATCATATACATCCCAAAAGAGTATGATCGAATCATGAGGGGCCATGCCCCAAAGATATCCTCAAAGTGTCAGACCCCAACCGATGGCGGAAACATCAGAGTGAGACGAAAACGAGATTGCTTGAGACTTCATAACCACTAGCTCTTGTGACAATAATTTAAATAACGATTCTCATTTCATTTCAACAAATTCGACTACATTGTTTGGAAGTAAATAAAAACATGACACTTAGGAACTCACTAGTGCACTTGAAACTTTCTGCCAACTTTTGGTCACTTTAATCCAAAACTCAAACCTTTTGAATTTGGGTCCCTATGGTTTCAATTTTGTTGTCATTATCATCTAAAATCAAAATCTGGTCATATTTTTTCAGTTAAAATCCAGCATTTTTCCCTTTTCACCATTTTAATGAATGGCAAAATGGTCTATTAACGTTTTATTATAATAAATTAAAAAATTTGACCATTTTGCCATTCATTAAAAGAGAGAAAAAAGACAAAAAAAAAAGTTGGATGTTAATTGAAAAATCTGACCAGATTTTGATTTTGAATGAAAATGTCAACAAAATTGAAACCACAGGGACCCAGATTTTTGAGTTTTGAAAAAAGATACCCGTTTCTAAAAAAGAAATATTAGTTATTGATTTACTTCTTTCCTATATGTAAATATACGAGTTGACGCTTCCCGCGAGTTGCGGCGGGATGCTGATTATAAAAATCTTTAATATTACTATGAGATGCGAAAAATCTTTAGTTTAAGTAAAATAATTGTTTTCAATTTGATCTACTCCTAGCCTACACCATCGAACTCAATCATTTGTATATAGAAATGTTTCTTTTGGTTGAATTAATAAGCTATTTAAGAAGTCACTTTTCATCAACAAATTATATTTTTTCCGGGTTAAAAAACTAAGGCAAATAATTCTTCCCCCCAGAATTACAAATGGGAATTCGTAACTTTTTATTAAGTTTTCTAATTCTTCCCCTCCAGAATTACAAATGGGAATTCATAACTTTTTATTAAGTTTTCTACTTTATATAATTACGTATACAACGCCATTATTCTTTATTTAAAAGAAGCTATAAGTGTCTCATTATCATACAAATAATATATTTATAGCAATGCTACACAACAAAAACTTGGAAAAAACAAACCACAAACAACATATTACTCACAATTGTATTTATTATAATATCATTAATATCCAGATATTATACATAACTACAAAGACATCTTAAACATTCAACCATATAGTAACTTCCTATTATTAATGTTTTAGAAATAATGCAAGGTAAAGCATTATCAATCACATCCCAAAAAAAAAAAATATATGGTTGATATTTCAACGTAATGAGACATGCATTTTGAACACAGATGAGGGTGTTCATGCAAGAGATCTAACATAAGTAGTGGTTATGTGTCTATAGTGTCAACCATAGAAGAAATCAATTGCAAATCATATAATAAAGTGTTCATAGTTGAAATAGTTTTGCTAAATTCAACATAATAATTAAAAGCATATTAAGATTCCATCATTTGCAAATTTCAAAATTAACTCATAAAAACATTAAATCCACCCGCAATCATCGATTGAAAATTTATTTTTATTTCGATTCAAAATCTACATCTGGATTCAACAACAAAAACTAATTAAATAAAAAAAACAAAGTGGAAGATACAAACAGATTAAAATGGTTTGGAGAATTTAAGATAATTAAATGTTAAAAAAATATAAACAAAGTTTGGAGAAATTAAGATAATTAAAATATTAAAACATATAAACAAATTGAGTTAAAATAGTTTTAGAGATAAACTATTTTAAAAAGATAACAATTTTGGTTTTCCTATATTCTTTTGTGTTCTTTCCTATAACAGATTATACAAAGTAAAAAACAGAGCAAAATTTCTAACCCAATTATATTCTTGTTTGACTCTTTTTTTGATAGATCGCTTATTATTCGATTAAGTTTCAATGTTGATTCAAAATTGGATAAGAATCGTAAAAACTGAATCTGGGTGACTGGGTTTCCTTTGATTTGAGGGAGAGACAAATCTATACTTGAATCAATTCAACAAAATGCAAACACTAAATGTTTATAAACCTTAACACAACATGAATTTGAATCCATAGATAAGAAAAAAAGAGAAATAAGGATGAGCATGCTAATGGTATATAATTTAATCTTCTGAATCGGAATTGTTACAAACAGACACGCCTATTGGGTATGTGTGTTAATAAAGCGTATAAATTAACAAAGGGATATGTGTGTTAAACAAAAGGGGTACATGTTTTTTGAAAGAAGGGGTATGAGTGTTAAACAAAGGGGTATGTGTGCTAAACAAAGGGGTACATGTTGCTTTTTGTATAGATATATAATTTCTTTCAAATATCAAATGGAAGCATTGTCTTTTCTAGCGTCCTACATTTGTGCCTTATGCTTTTATTTCCACATATAGTCGGGGACCAATAAAACTAGTTTTTATTGTGTGGCGTTTTGGACCTCTTATATTGAAATCATATAATGCACATTTGACTTAATGCACTCTCACCAAATTTTAACATTTCACGTGGCCAATAGCTTATAGATATGGTTAGTATCATACTCAATTTATTCATTTATTGGAAATAAAAAATAAAAAAAAAAATCAGGGGTTACATTTAGCACCATATTGATTCCTCCAATCGAATATTACAAGTTTTATATTGTCACTCCAATATCTTTTCATAGGTAAGGGTACAAGTTTGTTTGGTAGAACTCTATTGCCGGTCAGATTGGCCCAGTTTTCTATTAATATTGGTATTCAACGTCATTGTTTTCTTGTAGTTTACTCTCTCAGAGTGACATCGGTGTAACAGTCGAAACATTTGTAAAAAAACCTTAGGATAACTCTCCAGTTGGTACGTGTGGCCGAAGATTTGGATTTCATAAGGTTCTTGAACCTTAGAAAATCAATGGTTTGAAAATAAAATTGAATATAGGTTTATCTCTAGGGTAGCTAGATGAGGAGTTGAACACAATAAGTGAATTAACTGAAACCTTTATAAACAAAATTGTTTGGTTACGAATACCTAAAAACCGACCTTTATAAACAATATTGTTTGATTACGAATACCTAAAAACCGACCTTTATAAACAAAATTGTTTGGTTAAACATACCTAAAAACCGAACCTTGAGTATAATTGCAGTTTTAATCCATAACTAAACAAAATCAACTCAAACTCTCTCCACATTTCAACTATCCAATATTCCATGTACTCTCTAAAATCACTATGTTTTCATTCAAGTTTTCACTTGGTACAAAAGCACACATCTATCTCTTATACTAAAGCAAAATAGTGTTGACTATTTGACCATGATGTGGCTATTCTCTTTGGCCAGAGAATTGGGTTTTAGGCGGCATTTCTCTCAATTCTCACAATTCATTCATTCTTCTTTCAAACGCTTCTTAGATTATATATGGAAAGTTGAACGATTCATCAATTACCGGAAGATCTGTTGCTAAATTATGGAACTGTTTCCAATTTTAAGGTCTATATACAATTTACTGCTTTTAATCGGAGGATTCAAAGAATCATTCAAGTCGGCTGCTTTGTTTTATCTTCATAATCCTTCTAAAGTGAAGCATCGGTAAGTTGGATTCCATCTCTGTTTGTTATTTTGTAGTTGTTATAAGAAAACCCTAATTTGGTTGTATGATTTTTATGCTTTTGCTCTTGATTAAGCCGCCAATTCTTTTTTATATGCGGTTTTAAGCAGTTCATGTTCTAATTTGTGTGTTTTTGGATGTTATTATACACCCTAATATATTAGTTTTTGTGTCATCTTAATCCTGTGTTGTTAATTTTCCTTTTCACTGATTATATCATAAACCCTAATCGCGTTTTGTTATTAATATAGACAGATTTAGGTTAGTATCTTAGTACAGAATTGAAATATTTTATAAAACAGAGTTTTAGTTATGCTTTGTAGTAGATAACATTGTTCTAATGTCAATATATTGGTGTGTATGTCTATTTTTTTTATTTGCAGGTATGGATCGTGGCTTTCTGGTTCATATGACGGATCCGTATAAATCTGAATTGGTCAGGAACCCTGTTTTATTTGCTAAATTATGGTTTTCACCCTATTTTGAATCCTTATTTGATTTAACTGATGCATGATTGCAACTGTGATACCCCTCTTTTGATGTCTATTCATATTGGTAACTAATTCAAGAATGTTGTGTTGATGTTATCTATGTGTTTATGGCATATGAATGTGGAGAAGCTAATGAAAATGGTGGTCAATGTTGACCTTATTGACCATGCTATTTATACTGGTGCAGATCTCAACAACAACAAGAAGTTTTGACCTGGTTGCTTGAGCCTTTAGGCCATCAGCGGACTCAACTCGAGTGGAAAAATACATATTTACAGGTCTGGTTAAACTGCATCATCTGTTCTATATCCATTGCCTTCTCATCATCTGTTGTAAGTTGTAACAACAAGAAGTTTTGACCTGGTTGCTCGAGACTTTCAAGTTTGTGATAGTTGGAAGTAGAAATGCTGATAGGAATTTCGTCAAACATGGGATGACTGATGGAAATTTGGTAAAATCAGGCAAGATGGTGTTGCCATCAGACCGAAAGGTTAGTTTATTTTGACATCTTGAACAAAATCGTGCTTTGTTAGCTATAAAGGATTCTAAATACATGTTTTTTTTCAGTTGTTATAACAATGGCGATGGTTTGGTGGTTTCAAGCCAAGCAGAGGCGGTGATGGTGTTCAGTGAATCAGCGGCGGCTTGAGATGACTGGTTTTGGTGATAGTTGATTTTCAGTGACAAGCGACTAGGGTTCCAAACGCGATCTCCGGGTTACAGATTGGTGAGTGTGTTGACTAGCGGCAATGGTTTTTGACTTCGACCGTGAGGATGGAAGGCACCTGGTTCAGAATACAGAACTGCATGTCGGCTTCCCCGCCAATTTTATAACTAGGTTAACATTTCCTCTTTCTTTTTTCTGATTTTCTCCGTAATTTTTGTGTTTTGTAACTTAATTTTCGCAATCTTTGATCATGTCTATAAGGTATTTGATGAAATGCGCTGCTGGGTTATCTCTTAATAAAATCTTTCTAACTTCTGTCATGTGTTTAATGGGTTTGCATGGAACTGATTGATATAAATCTATAATAGTTTCTGATGATTTGTGTGAATATATGCTTCTGAGTATTCTAAAAGTTGGTTTATATCACAACTAATTGACAAAACATATTGGAAGCTCCAACAGCATGTTATTGTTGACAACAAGATCAGGTCTGACAAGACGTACCCTGCTGGTTTCATGGGTCAGTGTATTTGAAAATATTTATCCTTAACTGTCGTTTTTATATAAACACATATTTCTAATGGAAGCTTTTTTGTGCCCTAATTTGTTCACTTTATGCTGGTGATTTTTGTTTGAACAGATGTTGTTTCTATTCCCAAGACCAATGAAAGCTTCAGTTTTCTTTACGACACAAAGGGTAGATTTAGACTGCACTCAATCAGAGACGAGGAGTTAAAGGAGATGGATGCTCTGAAAGACAAGATTTTAGTTGCAATTACTCTGCAACAGAGGAGCTACCATACGGTCGATGGGTTGTGTCCATCTGCTCTGCACATTGCGACACGACACGAGCCATGTGCTTTTGTGGTGAAGGAACCAAATACCCGAATCGTCCTGTTGTTGAGTCATGCGGGTTTCAAATATAGTAAGCCTATGAATTATAGCTTTCCGTTCTGGGCAGGTTGGGTTTGGGTTGACCCATGAACATTTTTTCTATTAAAATAATATGTTAAGTATATATTTGATTCACCTGAGATATGATGTGACTCAAATCGACCCATTCACAAGTCGGTGAGTCAGAATTGCCACCTTTACTGATTCATAAAACCAACCCTCTTAACCAGCTTACCTTCTGAACCTGGTGCACCAAAGGCAGTTAACTGGTCAAAAGCTGACCATGAAAATATATACAAACAAAAGCGTGCTTGGTTGGTGTAATGTAGATCTGGTTGAAGCTTATAATTCGAAGGTGGAGAGTTTCCAATATCTACCGAAACTCATGGAGAGCAGATGTTATCATCACTTCATAAATGGGTACATCCTTACGGGTCACTCAAGGTTATCTGATTGGTAAGTTTATATCCTGCTATAGATTAATGATGTTATTTTTGGAAGACATGCAAGAAAAGAACCAATTTGATGGAGAGTTAGTAATGTCGTAAGCATTTTTATTTTAAATTTCCTTATTTATTTATTTTCATATATATAACTTTGAATTTAAAATTCTAGCAGTTCTTGCTGTGATGAAGGTGGATCCATGTGGATCAACGAGTTTGATTTTGAGAAGATGCATGATGTAGAGGTATGAGCTTTCTACTTGAATATACTGTTCGATATCATTGTTTAAGTTAATTTTAGTAAGATATAATATTGTTTAAGATAAATATATAATTTTTTTATATAAATGTATTATTAAAGAGGACATGACCACTGAAATTTGTGTTATTGATTTTGAGTTGGAATGTTTATAATCCAATACATGTAGATTTCAGATTTACTACTGATTCATCCAGACACAGATGTTGTTTTACACTAGGTCCATATGTACCAAAGGTACTATGAACGAAATTTGTTGAAATACTTGCCATTTTTTTTGCTTTGAGGTATTTTACATTTGTTCTTTTTTCTTGCTTTTACATAATTATGTTGTAATAAAAATGTTTTTATATTCTATTTATCTAAAGGCTGAAAGAGTTCCTGAAGTATGAATCGGGTGTCCATAGAGTTCAAAGCGTTCCACAAAAAGACTTCAACTGCCACCGTGGCCATCTTGCCAATGGTAATTCTATAAATAACAAATTAAATACATGGATTAAAATGTATTACTAATATTAATATATTCCCGGGATGAGGTGGTTAGTGTCACTTTGTGGGACGAGTATACAGAGGACATGCTCACCCTTTGCGCCTGAGCCTTCGACGGGTCAAACACAGTTTGTGTTGTGCACATGGCCCTCACGGGCTAAGGTAGAAATTATTTCGTGTTTCAGCATATAGAAGGTCCTTTCACGTATTTAAATGGTCAGGATTTTTTACAATCTGTATAAGAGTTGAAGGAAAAAACTTAAGAGATCGGACTTTTTAGGACTGAGCATATGGTAATCTTTTCAATGTTCTCATCTCTGATGTGAATATATTCACATCTATTATAATCGCTAACACATATTTGAATCGGGTTATTTCAACTTTTGATAATTTCAGTTCTTTGCTTCCACTGAGAGGATAAAATTGTAAGAAAAATGATCATGGCCGTCACTGCGGAGCAGAAAGAAGCAACTCTGAACATCTTACTACCTTATCAGAGAGCTGATTTCGAGGGTATTTTTTGAGCAATGGATGGTAGTTCTTAATATTATTGTTCCATTATGTGTTTTCTTACAAATACTGGATGTAAAGTCTTGCTGATTGTGTTACATTAAAATTTGTTTATTATCACAGAAAGCAGGTCTGCAATTGATATTTTGTTAAAGGCAGCAGGATACCTTGATTGTGCAGCAAGGCAAATGCTTCCTCAAATTCTTTCCGAACACAGGTTCATATTTTGTTATTTTGACCTTTGATTCAGTAATGATGCTTATGTTTTATAGAAAATAATTTTACAAAATATTTGGTTTTCTTTTAGGCGAGACATGCCTGTGGACCTTGCTGGAGGGGTTTTGACTTTTGAGAGCACTTTGCCTTCAACCACTTGAACAGGTATTGTCCCACTTCGCTTTTCTACTTATAGAGCTTTTGACATCCTTGAAATCTTCTATTGAAATTTTTCTAGAAGTTGCGCTTTTCGACCTGTTTACTTATCAATTCGTCGATTTAGGTTGTGTTTTAAGCCAAATGAGTCAAAGGGTTTTTGTAATTTACATGTATGTTTGAACATGTAAAAAGTAATTTCATCAAAGATAGGTTAAATGATCAAATTATTGAATATGTGTTATTCTGAACATCCTATATATAGTGGTAATATCAATGGGTCGGGTAATGGGTCAAAACATGTAACTATTAGCTTGAGTCAAAACAGGTTGGGTCGACTTGGAATCCGGAGTTCTCGGGTGAGTTCACGGTTAGATCAATGAGGAAAGCTATGTTTGCAGACGATGGAAATGCACCGCAAGCCAATAACTTTATATGTGCCAGGTGGGTTCTTGCAAAGGTTTTTTGCTTTATGTGGTGTTTGGTGCAGGAGATGATACCAGTCGCCGGTAATCTTGCTAGAAAGCGCAAAGCGGGTTATTTTAATTTCAGCAGATTAAAACTTTTGCTTATCGAAAGCGGAATCGTTCGAACACGCGATGTACAGTTGTTGGGCCTTAAAAAGATATGGTGGAAGTTAGCAACATGGACTGGCTTGGACTGGATGGGTAAAAGGAGGAAGATTGGGTGTTAAAAAAAGCTTTAGAGGCAAGATCAAGCAACCTTTGAAGACATTCAGATTCAATCGTTTAACTGGATTAAAAGAAGATCTAGATGGAAATATCTGGACTTGGGAATATGGAGAAGATCACCAAAGGAATGTATGTGGATTGTTGGTATGGTAATGTCTTTTGAATTTCTATAGGGGCAAGGGGTGCCAGGTAGTTTGGTTGGCTTGGTTGATTCTCTGTGGGTGTGTAGTTTTTGTTTTATGTACTCTTTGTTTGTTCTCGCTGATTCTTTTATTTAATTTTAATTGTGGTTAAAAAGTGACATCTTCAGTGATCCGTTTATTGTATACACCATCAAAATATAATCTCAAAACTAAAACTCACTTCCCCTGTCCTTTGATGGTTAATGTTTATCACTCCTGACCACAACGAGGAAGGCAAGTTGAGTAACATGTGATCTAAAATGGTTAATTTAGTCTCTAGATAATATTACTGTACCCAAAGCAATCATATACAAAGTAGCCCAAAGTTAGACCTTTGGGTCTCATGTAGCATATTCAATATCGTTTGGTTACGGTAAAAGTGCAAGCATTAACACCAAACCCTAAAGAAATCACACGCGAAGCTCTTATTTTGATAATTGGTTCGTGGCAGTTGGATGAGGCCTGGCCTCATTCAACTAAGGTTCTCAAACTTTATGGTTCGGTCATGTCTCTGATCCTTGGTTTAACAAGGTGCGCCTAATGTACATTTGGGTAAAAATTCGTAAAATTGAGAGCTGTGGGAGTGTGATATATTTGTAAACAACCAAAAGGCATGAAAAGATCAAGAAGGGTTTGGTTGACCAAAAGATAATATGTAAAAGAGATGTAGCTTTTGGCGGTATATAGAGCAATGACTCGCATACGTGAAGCTGTATGAGTTTAATCTTTCTGGGCTAAAGCCTCGCATCTTCTTGCGCTTTTTTGAACCTCATTTTTTTTTGTTCATTGTAATTTAATCTATAGAGGTATTATTTATGTGTCCCTTTGCTGATAATATTTGAGATTGGAATTGTGATTAAACCAATGAAGTACACACCAATATAGTACACTGGTCAATGCCATATGTTATGTATTAGACTTAAACTATAACTGTTTATAAATTTATGAATTATATCGTTTTCTTTTATAACATACTAATATTAATATTAACCTTTCAATAGTTAGTATTTGTTTAATTTATAAATATAATTATTTTCCCCACATTGTACATTTTAATTAAATTATTACATTCGTTATTTACAACCCGTGATTAAAATCGACAACTCATGACACACTATAATCCTAACAAATTATTCATATTTCTTAAAATCTATTAAGAAATGTAATCGTTAATTAATTTTTATAATATATTATTTATCGTAATATTCGAACGAACATGTAATAAAGTATTTACGTGTTAAAGTATAAATTTTTTGTTGTTTTGCCACCCGTGTATTACACGGGTACTTAGACTAGTAACTCATAAACCAATAAAGGGGTGGTCACAAAATACATTTTAAGTAAAGAAACACAAGAACATATAATTCACTTGTAAGGCCAACAGGTATGGCTTCACGCCCCCCGCCATCTCAACAAGATTAGCGCCCTTTGGCGTCCTACACCACCACGCCTCCGTTAAAGGGGGAGCTATCCTTGGCTTCCGCCAAAGGAATAACGAGCGCTAGGGCAAGAAATCAAGGGGCTCCACCTTCATCAACCAATCAGATTCTTTTATTTATCTTTTTTTTTAATATAGTTAAAAAGGAGCTTTATAAGGGGCGTTATTCCACACCGTGTAAGTTAGTGATAAAGTCCCCTCTTTATGTGTGCCTACGTGACATAATAAAGCCTTTAGGGCTTTAAACCACACCCTCTAGCCTAAGTAATATTTGAGAAATATAATAAAGTCAAAAGACTAGGACAAAATTTTAATTCTTTTATACAAAACTAAACATGTGATTTTTTAATTTGGGTTTTGATTTTTTTTTTTTTGGTCAAAAGAGTAGAGCAAAATTTTATTTCTTTTATACAAAATTGAACATGTATTTTTTTTATTATTTCTTTTATACAAAACTAACATGTGATTTTTTAATTTGGGTTTTGATTTTTTTTTTTTTTTTTTGTTGCCGAAATGCAGGTTGTTTACGGTTTTTGACCGGTTTTTCGGTTAAAGGATAAAATAAGGTTGTTTACGGTTTTGGACCGGTTTTTCGGTTGAAGGATAAAATAGATTTTCTATTTGTGATGCTTTATAGTTTTGTATAGTTAAGCACATGGTTGTGATGATGGTAGGGTCGTTGGTGTTGGGGTAGTTAAGGAGCGGAGATGGTGGGATGAATTATTTTTAGATTTTGTTCCAAAAAATAGAGAAGGATAAAACAAAACTGATTTTATAAAAAAGTAATACAAAATGAGAATATTTAATGGTAATTTTGAGGTTTTTTGAAATTATTGTCAAGTTATATACTTGGAGCATATATTAGGAGCAAGGTTATTGTACTAATTTTTTTGTTAGAATTTTTTTTACATAACACTGAATTTTAGACAAAATAACAAATTACAAGCAAATAGCATGTAAACGGGCAACAAGCTGTGACGCAACCCTCTTTTGAATTGCAAAACCAATCCTACTAAAGGGACCTCTTGCGGGAGCCGGGAGGGATGGGTTGAGGGCCCAACACATTTTGGATGCGCTTTGTGGAGAGGGGTCAACGATCGCTGGCGGGGTGCTTACGGTTATTTATGAGGTGGTCAACTTGTGCTTGGGTGGGAGGTGCCCTAGGGTCTTGGCAGAGTTTGTTGCTCCTGCCCCCTCACGCCTTTACTTAAACCGGACAACGTGATTAGGCCTATTGTCGTGGGCGCAATTTGGAGGAGGTTTGTCTTTAAGGCGGCTATAAGGGGTGTCAGGAAGGAGATGACTAAATACCTCGGTGATTTTCAATTTGGGGTGGGCATTCCTAGTGGGGCTGAGGCTGTGCTCCATAGCGCGAACATGTTCTTAAACATGTTCCACTCGGATGCGTCGTTAGCCATGATTACTGTTGATTTCTCAAATGTTTTCAACATGTTGGATATAACTATCCTCTTGTCAGAGGTGCAGACCCGATGCCCGTCCATTTCCCTATGGTGGATTTTCTATATGGACAACCAGCTAGATTATATGTCGGAGACGATCATATTTGTTCCACCACCAGGGTTCAGCAGGGAGACCCCTTGGGGCCTTTTCTCTTTGCCTTAATTTTGCATCCTCTCATTCACCAGATACGAGATAGATGCAAGTTACTCTTCCATGCTTGGTATTTGGATGATGGTACAATTATAGGAGATGCTAAAGAGGTGGCGAAAGCTTTAGAAATCATCAGGTTTAAAGGGTCTTGTTTAGGGCTTCAACTTAACGTCAAGAAAACAGAAGTTTTTTGGCCATCGTGCAATGGAGTTAAGGCGCATGAGGGTTTGTTTCCTAGTGGGATTAGGAGGCCGGTGTCGGGTGTGAAACTCCCAGGGGGCGTTATTAGTCGGGATGCGGGTTTTATAAGTAAGTTGGCCGTGAAAGGGGCATCTTGTGCAGTGGATTTGATGAGATATCCTCCACATTTGCGGGACCCTCAATGCGAGCTCCTCGTGTTGCGCTCCTGCATGGGTGTTGCTAAGTTGTTGTTCGACCTCAGAACATGCCAACCTACGTTTGTTGGGGAGGCCATTTCGGTTTTTGACAAAGGCCTTCGGAGAGCTATTGAGGATATTGTGGTTTGCGGTGGTCCATTTTTTGGGGATCTTCAATGGAGGCTTGCATCCCTTCCGACTCGTTTTGAGGGTTTGGGTTTATGTTCGGCTGAGGATGTATCTACATATACTCTAGTGGCCTCGAGAGCGCAATCTTGGAGTTTGCATGACCACATTCTTCGGGACTGTGGTATTGTCGGGTTAGATTCTGATTATGTGTGTGCGCTGGATTGCATGCACATGCCCCTTACTAATTGTGATCTTGGCGGTTTCTCTAATAAGGACACCGCCCCCTAAAGCCCATAATGCTTTGGCGACTGCCCTATTTAGTAGAACTGTCCAGAGTTTGGGAGAGAAGTTTGGTTTATCCCCTCGTTAGAAAGCCGTGTTTGATTGTCTCTGGGCTCCTCATGCTCAGGATTTCCTGACAGTCATCCCCATTGAAGGATTGGGCCAACACATGACGGCAGTGGAATACCGGGCAATTCTTAAGTACCGGCTAATGATTTCTCTGTTTCAGGTTAATGAGCCTTGTCCAGTTGGCGCAAGGTTTATTTAGATACTTTTGGAGAGCATGCGGTCCATTGCAATGAATTGCCTGGGTTTAAATACATGCATGATTCGGTTAGGGATATTCTTATTGATGTTCTAAAGCGGGCAGGGATTTTGGCAAAAAAATGAGGCTCTAGTAAACTTTCTGACGGATCCGCTCGATGGGAGGCCTACTCTTCGGCCAGCTGATATTCTTGTGCTTGGGTGGGCCAAGGGAAAACACGTTTGTGTGGACCTTACAAGAGTGTCCCCTCTTGTTGGGCTTATGGATAAATGGTTTGTTGCTGGCCATGCAGCGTTGAAGGCGGAATCAAGCAAGGTCGATAAACATGAGAATGCTTGTTCAGAAAATCAACACGTGCTTATCCCATTTGCTTTTGATACATTTTGTTCCCTAGCCCCAGTGGCCATGGAATTCCTGAACACAGTCCAGCGGGTTGTGAATAGTAATCTCTCAACCCTTAAGAATCGTTTTGTACTAATTGGCTTAACATATCAAACATAATAAGTGAAGCAGAGATTTTTTTTTCTATCTTGTCAAACATGTATTTTAGTCCTATTATCTAAAAAAAATCATGTATTTACATTAATAGAGTAATTATGTAATCACTCTAGATTAATTACACATAATTACTCTATTAGAGTAAATACACGATTTGTTTTTACATTTTGCGACTAAACGTCATGTTTGACAAGAGAGAATTTTTTTTTTCAAAAAATAAAGAAAAAACCTCTTACACTCCTTATGTTTATTATGTTAAGACTTATTTGTATTTGATCCTTACATTACATATTTGTATATATATTTTTTAGTTTAGTTTAAAAACGGTTGACAAACTAGCAAGTTTAATTGTGATACAGCCTAACAATTGTATGTTTATTTTACCCGAATGTGATATTCAAGAAAGTTTCAAGGCGTGTGATTGAAGTGGTTACACGGTTGTATTTACGTTACAACATTTTAAGTGTGTCAAAGTTAGCTTTGGTGTTTTTTTACGTGGGGAATTGGATCTTATCACCCCAAACTAATCAAAATTAGCCGTTGCCACTAACAACTTTCACTTTGACTCCCACCACCTCTAACTTAACACTTTGGTTTACCTGTCACCCCGGCGTTAACTAAACACTAACTCTGTTTGTTTTTTAATCCTACATGTCATTGTAATCCTACGTGGCCAACCCCCTTATCCAACGTGGCATGTTGACATGGCCTATTTTCGATGAGGTGGCATGTGTATTTTTTTCACATATGTATTGTTATTGTTTTTTTAAATCTGATTTAAATTAAAAACAATAAAAGATTTAAATTATAAAGATAATCTGATTTTAAAAACCCCACTCTATTCCTCTCTCCCTCGCTCTCTCTCTCGCTCTATAACACCATCGTCACCATCAACTCCACCGCCACTTTCCCCCCTTCTGACCACCGCCACCGTCAACTCCACCACCAACTCCTTCCCCTCTTCTAACCACCACCACCCTCAACCCCACCACCACCTCCTTCCCCTCCTCAGACCATCGCCACCATCAACTCAGCCACCACCTCGTTCCCCCTTCTTACCACCGCCACCATCAACTCAGCCACCACCTCCTTCCTATTCCAAACCCTAATCCTAGCCGCCTACAACGGCGAATCTGCACATGTTCCAAACCCTAACCCTAGTCTCCGCCCAGTACAAACCCCGAAACCTACAAATCGCACACTGTCAAAACCCTAATTACACTGATGTCTGTTACTATTATAGGTTTAAGGTAAAAAAAAAAAAAAACTATTGATCTGATCCAGTTCATGTAACCCGGTTCATGTTTAAAGGTGGAGCCATGGAGGTCACTTTTGATTAGGTTGTGAAATGGTGGGGATGGTGGTAGTGTACGACGGGGGACAATCGTGGTGGTGGTGGCGGTGGTAAGTGGTGGTGAACGATCGTGGTGGTGAAGTGGTGACTGTCAAGGTGGTGCGGCTGGTAATGAGATTTAAGGTTTCATATGTAATAAATGAATTAATTTTAGTGAGTTGCTGATTTTAATTCAAGCATTAAACCTACTATTGAAAATGCAAAAAGGAATTATTTTGCTATAAAACCCAAATCTAGATTTCTTTAAAAAAATATTTAGATTTATTTAAAAAAAAAATTACCATCAGCATGCCACGTCATCAAAATTTGGCTACATCGGCAAAAGAGTTGATTGAGTTAGTGGCTTGTTAACTCCGGTGTGACACAACAACCCAAGTGTTGAGTTGGGGATGGTGGGAGCCAAAGTGAAAGTTGGGAGTGGCAGCGACCAATTTTTTTAGTTTGGGGTGATAAGATCCAATTCCCCTTTTTACATTAACCAATATATGGTTTGTATACGTGGTCGTCAATTTCAAATGTCAACCCACAAACCTAAACATGTCAATTCATTAACCCGCTAAAATGGCACGATTACCTCCGCTAAGATACCGCCTAAGCATTATAACGGTGTTAACAAAAAAATACAGTAGGATGAAAAGTAACGAATAAAATAAATATAATATTAACAATCTAAACTATAAGTCACTGATTGATAATAATTCATTCTGACAATTTAACAAATTATATTCCAAACTTTCACTTTCGTCATTAAAGGTAATTCCACTCACATAATCATCATAGATTTGCACATGATTTCCACTCAATTTCACTACCATGAATGTTTTTCCTTGTGATCGAAATTGAGTGGAAATCAAGTCTAATTTGTCAATCTTTGAAGATAATGCGAGTAGTATTGTCAACGAACAATGTGAGTGTTATGAGTGTCGTGTTATGAATTATTATCGACAACTTGATCATAATTTAAATTATTAAAATCCAATTTAAATAATAATAATAATAATAATAATAATAATAATAATAATTTGTGTTTTGCTAACATTAGGCACGTAACTGTGCTGAGCCGTTTGTGAGCTACTCAAGACCGGTTGCTAAAAACTGAAATCTTTTATAAAAAGTGATCATTAACCATTAATAAGTCTGTAAAGTTATTAGGGATTTCGTTTGAGGAATGGTGGTGTAAATATGATTTGTCTTGATATGCATGATTGTATGATATGTGTGTGAATTTCATTTGTAGGTTTCATGATTTTGCTACTAAGGAACAATTTGGTTTGAGAAATATTATTAGACCAAGCGTAGTGGTGTAGATTGTGGGCGTTTTTTTGCACAAAACGCCAAACCACGCCCACCTTACAGCTGCCCGGGATGTTTTTTCAATTTTTTTTTAATGGCGTTGTATTTAGAACGCCATGGCCCCTTGTGTGTTGACCAATCACCCTTTTTATGGTTTTTTGTCCAATAATATTTTTTGATAGTTTTTTTTATTTAATTCTATTATTAAACCCCTTTTAACATAATGCCCCACATCCCCACTACACTCATTTATGAAAAACGCCCCATTACTGACTGGACTGTCACATAGCGTAAAACTCACTAAGATGGGACATTATTTATGTGTACCACTACACATACAGATGGTCTTAGCACTTTGTTTTTGTTTATGGATTACATATGTTTGGTGTGCATGTTAATCCACCCAAGAATGTGTTAGGTGGTGTCCTTAGAGAAGTTGACTCGATGGTTGTTGAAGAATGAAGACGACGACTGGCGGTTGTTGTCATAATGTTTGTAATTATAGATAAGGAAATAGTCATATGATATATTAGTTTTCTAATAACATATTGTGATTTGAAATTACTAAATAAATTAAAATTTTGTATCTAGCTTGGTGTTTGTAACCCTTCGTCTATGGTCTTTTTGTTTACACTAACATCTTCGTCGTTCAAAAAAATATAAACTTAAAATCAATTATTTAATATATCTACATTGCTATATAATGTATTTTAGAATTTCAGGTGAGCAAAATTGTAAATTCATAGCTGTGTTAAAACAAATTTAACACAAGGCATAAATTAAGCCACTAATTTAATAGATTGAAATTTAATAAAGATGGATTGTTAATTATCAATCTATCTATCTATCTATCTATCTATTATTATTATTATTATTATTATTATTATTATTATTATGGGATAAAAGGTAATTTCCACGCAATATTAAGACGATACAATATTTTGGGTCATAAAGTGAAAACTTGAGATTTAATACACGAGATACTAAGATGCGACATATTATGACGATACGATATATTGGTTATAAAGTGAAATCATGAAATTTAATCATCCATTATTCTAACCTAAATATTGATCACCACATTTCTTTCGGTGTAAGAGTTGTTTAACCTCCTAACAAATGACGCCTTCACCTTATTTTTTTTCTTATTTTTTAACCTTATTATTAGACCCCCTATTATGGGGCTGCATATGGCGCCCAAAGCCAAACATAGCGCCGCATGGCGCCATGAACACCGGGACGGGGGGCGGTATGAGGCAAAAAAAATTGGGGAGCGCTATAATTATCGCGGCGCCATGGGGGGAAGGTTTCAATGCTTGGACCAATCAAAAAAAGGTTAATGTTTTTATAATTATTTAATAAAAACGAAAATTAATAATTAGGTATTGATGGGTAGGGGCTTTATGACTACGGGCTTAAATGCATAACGCCCCATAACGCCCACCCGCACACGTAACGCGCCACGTGTCGCATAACGCCCACAAAGGGGCGTTATGACTACGCATGGCCTTATAGTGAAATTGACCATTCTACCTTATCGCACAATTCTATCTAATAAAAACTAATAAAGAAAGTTAACACAAAATAAAATAACTTTTCTTTAGGGCTAAATGTATGATAAGTCAAAGGACAATAAATGGTTATTTTAAAAATTAATTGCCGGTTTGAAAACTTTAATATGCTCTAAGCAAAATGTGAAAATAAATAGTAAAAATAATTAATTATGTAAATAGCTTTAAGGAGCAAGATAGTCTTCAATTTTACTAAACCACAAGAAACAATTCATGTAATTTACCTTTATTACTACTGTTGTTTTTTTAACGATAGATATTACTCTTTTCTAAATTAAATCCTATAGTTGTTATAATCACTACTACTATTATTTTATTATCCTTAATAAACGAATGATATTGATCATCATCATTATACTCAGTAAATTTCACCAATAGCACAGCTAAGATAGGGTCTGAGTATGGTAAGATGTAGACAACATTCCATCTACTCCGTAGGAATAGAGAGGCTGCTTCCAATGAGACCCCCGGCTCGATAGTAGTTTTGCATCAAGTCTTGGACATAAGACACATAACACTCAACAATTAAGACAAAGACCGATTAGTGCATGTACTCCCTTGTTTTTCGGCTATCAACACCACCACACATGATGCATGATTAACCATCCCCCTCTTTTAACGTTATTTTTACGAAATTAGTAAAATAACGTTAAAATTAGTGCACTTTCACTTTTGCCTCCCGAGCGCCCGCACATATATACATTATATGTGTATACCGCAAGCAGGGCGTAAAACGAATGAATATTGATGCTAGAACATAATCTGGATCATGCTCATATTCTTTTGGTGAGTTTTGTAGTCTCTACCTTAATGTATTGTTCTACAAAAAAAAAAGTTGCGTTTCTTTTATTTGTGGGCCTTGTTGCATATATATAAGCTCATATATATAATGTTAATAGGAGATTAAGTTAGTTAAATATAAAAGCCATTGTTATCCGGTTCTTAACTTCAAACAAGTGGTACTGGTTAGAAGCTTGACAGAACTGTAAAAGTTTGGGCTGTTAATTCTCCCCTAACCTAAATTTCTATTAATACAGACATCTAACATAGTCGGTTTCTTATATTTAACAAGAGATAGAGATATTGGATTTAAATAACCATAACTTTAATTAATTGGTCGATAGCACACCTAAATTTTGATTTGTATTTGTACCACACCACTTCCAACTTTTAACTTATTAGCGGATAGCATTCCCAAACTAATCCAACACTAACCTAGTTCACTGACATCAGCTGTCACGTCATCAAAAAGTTAATTCAGATGCCACGTCATTAAAAAAAGCCATGTCATCAAAAATTCCACATCAACACACAAGTGCCTCATCAGCAAAAAAACAAACTGGGTTAAGGTTTAGTTAGCTTGAAAGTGCTATTGGCCAACAAGTTAAAAGTTGGGAGTGGTGTGGAAGTGGAACAAATCAAAAGTTAAAAGTAATATCAGTCAATTGTTAAAAGTTGTGATTATTTAAATCAAATATCTTATTATACAACATATGTAACATAAAAGGTAAGATGGGGCTTTATGTGAGGTTATAATTATATCATAAGAGGATGTGGTCATAACCCCATATCCCATCATTATTCAATTTTTAATTTTCTATTTTTATAATTAATCTCTAAATTTATAAAATTAATAACTATTAAAAAAAACCATTTTATTAAATTAAAAACATTACAATAAAATTAAAAATACTCTAAAACTCAAAGATTATATATATATTTTTTTTGAATCGCTCCTTTTGTTTATCGCCATTTGCAACGCTTTTCCAGTTAGGTGGTCGTGCGGTTTCGAGTAGAATTCAAAGTCTTTTTCCCATTGCCTATCCCGCATAATCTCGACCACTTCCCGGTTCTCATGCATACGTTGAGCCCCTAGGTCGCGTATGTCTCCCCCTACTCATGAGGCTGAAAAACAGTTCTCGGATTCGTCTACAAAACACGTGTTTATTTTAGTTGTTTGCTAAAAAAAGATACAAAAAATTAAATACAAAAGCCTTTAAAAAGTTTAAAAAATATTACCAATTTCGGAGTCCTCCGACACGTCGAGCCAAGCTCGAGTTAATGCGTACTCCTCTTTATCATCCCATGGTGGCACGTTTTTTTTTTCATTCGGGCCTCGGTTTTCTTTTTATGGTTGCGCGTGGTTTTGTTCTTTTGCGCCTCCTCTTCTCCCGGTTGTGGCTTGGTTTGTGTATCCGGGACGAAGTCGGGCTCACGTAGTGGCGATCCAAAGGCTTGAGACGACCCGAAACCTCCTGTGTTGTGATTCGGGTTCCAACCGTATAGATTTGGGTCCCATGAGAGTGGTTGGTTCAATAGGTTCATGAAGCTGGTTTGATTTTGATTGTACTCGACAAAACCGGATCCGTAGGGGGTGGGTCGAGTGGGAACCGGAGAAACGGGTTGGCTAGGATTGGTCATTTGGTTCGTGTCCGCACTAGAACGCGGAGGAGCAAAACCACGGTTGTAGGGATACATGGTGATGGTGTTTGGGATTCCTTCTCAAAAAAGTCATAAGTTATAAGTTAGAATTTCTAACTTCTCAAAAACAACTTTTTTACAAACAAAAACAACTTAAATAAGTTAAACCAAACACTATAAAAACAACTTGTTAACTTTTATAAGGCAATAAGTTATAAGTTGCTCCAAAATAAGCTAACCCAAACACCCACGGTATAAAAAATCTAGATTATTATAAAATAAAGAGAGTGGATGGTGGTAGAGAGTATAAAATAAATAGAGTGGATGGTGGTAGAGAGTATAAGTTTTAAAAAAATGAGGTGAAAATGTGTATTTATATAGAAATTTAAGGAGTTAATATTCAGAGCCGGCCCCAAGAATTCGTGTACCCTGTTCGAACTTGAAAAAACGTGCCCTTAGGCCTTAACACAATTGGGTATTAGGCGATCTAAACCTAATGACAATGGACTAATAACTAATATAAACCAGAAAAATTGTTTTGTAAGTGGGCTTATGTTGGTGTTTATATGAGTATACCCTATTAATTTACTTTTTTACATATAAATATCAGACTTTTTTTTTAAATAACGTGCCCTTCGAAATATCGGACCATGGCCAGTGGTCCTCCCCGCCCACCCTCAAGGCCGGCCACGTTAATATTAACGGTCTGATTTTTTGAAAATGAAACAAAATGTGGCGTGATAATTTTCGCGAAGCATCAAAATTCAATCCCCATAACGCTAGCTGTAATGGTGTTACCAGACGCTATGACGCGATATACCCTCCAACTCCATACCCAGCCCCACTAAGAGGCTCTTATACTCATACTAGGAATAGTGATTCAATTCTGTCACGTCTCCATAATGGATGAGTATTGTTAATTCTTTAATCATAAATTAATTAATTAATTAATATTGGGTAGAGAGGGTGGGGAATGGGCAAAGGGTCATGGGAGCATGCTTGGGAAGTGATATGGGAACTTTGTTTTTTAAAATGAAGTGTTTCCTATGCACTAAACAACTGTGCCTTGAAGAGAGGGTCGATCATGCACATGTTTATTTTAGAATTTTACAATTCTAGAACTCTAAAAATGTGTTTAAAGTTTTTATATTTTTTGGACGGCAAATACAGATATTATAATTAAAACATTCACTCTAGCAAGGAGAGCTATGCAGTTAATAACAATAATATATACAGAGTAATTATTAATTAAACCATAAATTTTACATTCACTTTTTTGCTTAACTGGTTAAGAAGAAGAAGAAAGTGTCCTACTTCATTTAAACCAAAAATTTTACATTTTGTACATACATGTTTTTTTTTTTTTTTTTTTTTTAAGTTCAGTTAAGAAGTACCTTTCTATTATCAATGGGGTAGTGGCAGGGGCGGACCAACATGGTCCGGGTCAGGGTTCACGGACCCCAATCTTTTTTTAGAAAATAGTAGAATGGTATGTTAAATTTTTCAAGGACCTCATAAAATAAATTAGTTGAACCCCATGATATTAAAAGCAAAGATGATGTGGTGGTAAATCCCATTGTGTTCCAATAAATGAATCCTAAGTTCAAGTCTTATATTGTCCGCCACTGGGTGGTGGTCCATTAGCAAAGGCAAAACCTTTAAACACCTTGAGAGATGGAGGTTTTGGGTTATAGTCCTACAGACGACAAGAATAAAAGAAATTTGCCGTTAGAAAAAAGAACCTTTTTTTTTGAACGGCAAATCACTTTATATATATATATAAAGAGCTAGCTAGAAACTGTGAAACAAAACAGGAAAAAATAAAAAACGACAGTAACATAAAGACAACTACATGTCTACATCAGCCCTACGGAATCAAAATCAACCAATACCATCCGGATCCCAAACCGACACCGAACCCCCATTGAAAAAGAACCTTTCTATTTGACGAATATACCAATCGTCGATGTGCATATACGATTTCATATCTTTTTGTGAATATACATATCGAACTGTCTTTTTTTTTTTCTTTTTTTGCAAAAGATTTTATGGATTCTTTTTAGAACAATCACTCAATAATTAATTTATTAAATTGTTCATATAGAAATCATTATTTGTATTTTCTTATATCTATCTACAACATGAAAACTATTAGTTTTTTTTTTTTTTTTTTGAGATTTCATAGAAAGAGGGTTTTAATATTAAGTGGAATATATGGTGTTAGCTTTTATATTTGCTTATATCTATCTACAACATGAAAACTAGGGATGTAAACGAGTCGAGCCGAGCCTGAGCTCGACCAGGCTCGAGCTCGAGCTCGTTTAACATATGAAAGCTCGAGCTTGAGCTCGGCTCGATTCGAGCTTTATTTCTCAAGCTCGAGCTCGGCTCGGGCTCGAGTCGTTTAGTATTTATTAATTAATTTATATTAATTATAATTATTATTATACATATAATTTAGTTATTTTTTATATTTATATAAATGGCAATTATTATTATATAAATATATGTTTAATATATTAATAAAAAATATATAAACAGAAAGCTCGTTTAGGCTTGCGAGCCGACTCGAGCTCGATAAGCGAAGCTCGGGCTCGTTTACTAAATGAGCTTGTTTCTCGGGCAAGTCGAGCTTTTTTTCGAGCCGAGCTCAAGTAGCTCGGCTCGTTTGCACCCCTAATTGAAAACTAATAGATTTTTTGGGAGATTTCATAGAAAGAGGGTAATATTAAGTGAAATATATGGTATTGGTGGTAGCTTGGTAGGGAATAGGGGTGGGGTTAGTCACGTGCCATAACCCTTATATATACAAGCATGGTTTAGACAAGAGGTTGTATCAAAAGCAAGGAATGGTCAAGCCATAAAAAAAAGGACTCAATATACACTCTCTCTCACTCACACACACACATCTCTCTCTCTCTATCTTTGTGATTTGACACAAATCCATTGGAGTTGTACTATCTCCCTGTACCACATCTATTATTACATCAAGTCCCATATTCCTTTTGGGCTTAACTCTGTTTCTTCTTCTCCACAACACATAACAATATTTTGCACATATTTGGTATCACCTAAAAGGGTTGCTTAAAAAAACAAGTTGCAAAGCTAAAAAAATGGAAGTTAATGGTGATATGATGGTGTCAAGGTTCAAGAGGATTTGTGTTTTTTGTGGGAGTAGTCAAGGCAAGAAAAGCAGCTACCAAGATGCTGCAATTGAGCTTGGAAAAGAATTGGTATTTTATTTATTTATTCATTTTTTTTTATTTTTCTTTCTTTTTCAAGATTTTTTTAATATGGGGTTTCAACTTTCATTTCTTGCAAAGTTCATGCCTTTTTGCAATGCTTGTAATGGGTTTGTGTTCAACTGTTGACTTTAACTTGGTTCAGTCAAAACCAACAGAATTTTTTCATTTTTTTAATTTTTCTTTCTTTTTCAAGAATTTTTTTTTTCATATATATGGGGTTTCAATTCTTGCAAAGTTCATGTCTTTTTGCAATATTTGAAATGGGTTTGTGTTCAACTGTTGCCTTTAATTCACTTAAGTCAAAATCAAGAGAATCTGTGTTTCTGTTGCTGTTCAATACTTCAAGATTTTGAATCTTGCATGTACATATATTAATAACTTATTAAAACAAAAAAAAATAGCAGAGTAATCAACCATTTATGCCATATTTCCAAAAGGGTAGCTAAAAACTAGATCAAAACTGAGTCTTTGACTGAGTTGACTCATGACTCAGTAATCTTGTTACTTTCAGGTTTCAAGAAACATTGATTTGGTGTATGGAGGAGGAAGCATTGGGTTAATGGGATTGGTTTCACAAGCAGTTCATGATGGTGGTCGCCATGTTATAGGGTAAGATTATTCATAAAAATGGGATTTTTAATGTTTAAATATATTTTATATTATCCATAACAATGATTTAAGATGTTCTCTTTGATTAAAACTAATGTTTTTGTCATGTTTTTGTCTCTCTATTACAGGGTCATTCCCAAGACACTCATGCCTCGAGAGGTATGTCTGCCATTTTTGCACAAAAAGTTTTTAAACTTTTCTTTACATAAATAACCAAACAATTAGAATATAAATATTATATATGTGTGTGTGACTGTGTGTACATGTAAAAAGTAGAAATCTTCTTGTATATATGGCTTATATAGTAAGTTTCTTGGCTTTAAACTTTAGAGCATTCACATCCATTCCATCAAATTCTATTCTGTGTGTGGAGTTTTTATAATACAAAGAGTATAAAAAGTGGTTGTGAGTGGAGGAGAGAGAAAATGTTACTGTTCATCTGTATATTTGGGGGACACTGTTCACCCCCTGTAATTTTTTAATATATTTTGAAAGTGATTGTGAGTGAATGAGAGAGAAAAGTTAATGATAAAGGTATAAAAAAATATTATTTAATTGAAAATGAGAGAGAAAATGTAGTGTTTTTTAGTGTAATTTGTGTTTTCTTGCTTACATAGTAAGTTTCTTGACTTTAAAATATTATATTTTCCAAGATTTAACCATCTTTTTAGAGTAGTAAAAATTATGAAAATAGGTGGTAAACATGAAGTTTCTTTTTCATGATAGTTATACAAAAAACACACATAAATTCACATATCTACTTTATTTTCACGCAGTGGCGAAGCTTGAGATTTCTGACCGGGAGTCGAAAACGTATATACCAAAAATTTCTATAAAACCAGGGGGTCAAAAACGTATATACCCAAAAAAATTTATACGAAAACTACGTACTCTCCACTAACAAGCGAAAAGTTTGGGGGGGGGGGGGGGGGTCGGCCGACCCCTCCCACCCCCACAAAGCTACGCCCTTGTTTTCACGTATTGTTAGCTTCGCTTTGGAAAGTACAATCTTTATCAACTTTTTATAAATTAATTTTCACGTATTTACTTTAATTTCTTAAAAGTAAGTTAGTTTTATACATGAATAAAATGATTTCAGAAGTGGGTTGCGGTGCAACTTATTGCGAGTTTACCTTCCGGTAGGCGACTTTATTGTAATTGGTTGATTGAGTGCTAATGTATATATGGTCCAAAAAAAATAGACAATTTTAAAGATATTTTAATTTTCCAATCAATGTGATTGGGTTAGAAAAAAATATGTGTTGTTGAAGTTTGTTCTTTCTTGGTCCTTGTAACTTGTAGCCTTATCCAGATAACATGTGTTCAGTGGTTGGTCTGGTATATACTATTTTTGTTTATAAAATGGTTTATTTTGAATCTTTCCTTTTCTGCATCAGAAAATGCCAAATACAAACAGATGCATGAGTTTAATGCATGTTGTACAATTCCTCATAGCAATTTTTGGACTTGTATGTATGTATGTATTATTATTATTATTGTATTATGGACTGCAACCTCTGAATACTAATTCTGCAAAAGTTTACTGAAAGTCCACCATTTCTGCACCACTATGATAATTTGTCCAAAATTAGATTTTTATTTTTAACTTTTTTTTTTTTTTTTTTGCAGTTAACTGGTGAAACAGTAGGAGAAGTGAAAGCAGTGGCTGATATGCACCAGAGGAAAGCAGAAATGGCTAAGCATTCTGATGCTTTTATTGCTTTACCAGGTTTTTAATCACTTCATATTCTTTCACAAAAATTCTATGTACAAATTCATCATCATCACATCTGTATATTTGTTGTAAATACACTATATCCTTTGTCAAAATATAAAAAAAAAGTATTTTATTAGTAGTTTTTTACCATAGTCGTAAAAATCCCGCCTAAGCTCAGATTAGCTGCCGATTAATCACTAATCGGTGGTTCACCGAGTAATGATCGATTAATCGCTAGTCAGTCAACGGTGGTCCTATTCCGGCCTACTTATGGCCAGATTCCGGCCAAATTTCAACCAAACCTTATAAATTGCCTCCAATTACTTAAAAATAGGTCAACGAGGGGTTAAAACATGTCTACTTGAAAAAATAAATATAAAAATGTGTTTGTATTATATGTATAAAACTTAAAATTACATATAAAAATCTCAGTCCGACTAATCCCTATTAATCTTGATTAATTGCTAGTCGGTACCTCTCCGACCGACTAGCGCCTACTGATTCTTACAACACTAACTTTTTACACACATTTTGTCTTCTATAGTAATGAAATTCACTTTATGTGATCAAACATGTCTTGAAATATACAATCTGATTCTTTATTAAGAAAATAAAATAGATACGTGAAAAATAAGTAAAAAGTTGGTAACTTGATACATTTTAAGACGTTTATTAATAATGCGAAAACATAAAGTAGATGCACTAACTTATTTCATGACTAGAGAACTAAAGACTCGACGTCGAGCCAGTCATTTTCAGAGTAGAGTGTAAAACATAGAAAACAACTAGTCGTTTTTAACCGACTTTAAGCGGTTAATTTTAGCAACCATCTTTCGTTCGATTAACGATTTTAGAAATTCTTGACCACTTTTTATATGGTTAAAAGTAGGATAAAAGTGTACAAGTTTCTTTATATTTTATACAGTTTTTCATTCTTTTTTACACTGTAGTAAAAGAGGAAACAAATATGTGGCAAAGTTGTTTTCTTTATGATGCAAAGTGGTCTGACTAGAGTTATCATCAAAAAAAGTAATTAAGATTTAAAACACACAATAAAGGTTGTACCTTTTTACCTGATTTAGTCTTTCTCTACAAAGGGTACAACTCTGAATGCATAAAGTACTAACCATAGAAGCAACATTTGTTTCTTAAACTTTTTATAATTAATTACCAGGGAGTGATGACCAAATTTTGTTACTTTTAGTGCTGTGAAAGCAACTTGTACCAGAAGCTTTATGAGCAAAGAAAGCTTTGAACTTTTTAACATCCCACATCCCAAGATTCATGATTAAAAGATGATTTTTTTAAGTTTTAAAACCATAGTGTCTTGACCAATCTATCAACATCTTAAGCTCAAAATCAAGAAATATATTTTAATGACTTAAGACCTTACTTCTTTGAATAGTAGCATAGAGATCCCAAGTTTAAAAACACCTTTGGGATTGCTTGTATTTATTAGGGCTGGTAAATCGTGTCTTATCGTGTTTAACTGGTCTCTGAGGACGCAACAAACACAAGCATTAAATATAAATACAACTCACTTAACTACTTCATATCTCATGTTTACAACACAGTTGTATGTTTTATGTACCAAGAAAAAGAAATGAAAGAAATGATGGATCTTATCCTCCTAATTTTATTTATTTAAAAAAAGTAAAAAAACACGTAATGTACTTTTCAGTAAATAGGTGTGGCCTGTACTTTTCATTAAAGTTGACTAATGTAATTTGATTGCAGGTGGGTATGGCACTCTTGAAGAGCTTCTTGAAGTGATAACATGGGCTCAACTCGGCATTCATGATAAGCCGGTAAAAATTACTAAAACACCCCTTTTTAAATTTCAAAATAATTCAAATTCTTAGAAAGAAATTGAGGTGTTCAAGAATCTTACAGGTTGGTTTACTAAACGTTGATGGATACTACAACTCATTGCTGTCGTTTATCGACAAAGCAGTTGAAGAAGGCTTCATTAGCCCAAGTGCGCGCCACATCATCATCTCCGCTCCAACAGCTAAGGTTTTGGTCAAGAAACTAGAGGTAAGACACACCCTTTGACTTTTTAAGTCAAACATGTTGTAAAATTACAACAGGTATCGAAAATTATTTAAAAAAAAAGTAAAATGCCATTTTTGTCCTTGAGCTTTGTCGAGTTTTGCGACTTTCGTCCAAATGATTGTTTTTCCACATCTGGATCCAAAATGTTTAAAATCTTGCCATTTTCATCCGATTCGTTAACTCCATCCATTTTTCTAAGTTAAGTCGGGGGTATTTCCGTCCCTTTTTGTTAACTTAAAGTTCATAATTCGGTCTTTTTACATAAAGTGAAAAAGACCGAATTGCTCTTAAGTTAACATAAAAGGCGGAAATACTCCTGACTTAATGGAGAAAAACGGATGGAGTTAACGAGTCGGATGAAAATGGCAAGATTTCAAACCTTTTGGATCCAGATGCGAAAAAACAAACCTTTGGACGAAAGTCGCAAAACTGGCCAAACCTCAGGAACGAAAATGGCATTTTACTCAAAAAGAATGAAACATTATTGATTTTAGTAATTACAAGAAGTTAGTCGGTTTGACCTCTTTTGACCCGAATTGCTTATATGATGAATATCACAGGAATATGTTCCATGCCATGAAGGAGTGAAGTTAAACTGGGAAATAGAACAACAACTTGAATTCACTGACTATGATATCACTAGATGTTGAAAGACAAAAATGGGAGATTTTTGCTGCACAGAAAGTTTTTATATTTTCTTGAAAGAAAGATCTGTGGCAGATGCAAAAAGGTGCTAACTTTAAATTGGGCTTTTGTTCTAGTTAGATTTTGATGTGAAGGGTATTAATCTTCTTCTTCTTTTTTTTTTATTTTGTAAATTATTAATGATGGAAATGACATCCAAAAAACCTGTGGGAAACCTCTCATTTGTAACCCCCTTCACTTGCAAGTCCTGTTTATTTCACAGGTTGTAAAGTTACTATATATATTTATATTAATGTCACTTGTTTAGTGGTTTTATTTCCAACTGTTATTAACTTATATACCCTTTCATAGAATGTTGTACATTGCTCTTATTATTTTTTAATTATTTTTAAAACCGCGGTTCATTTACATTTAGAAGGACGATTACAATAAAGTGGCAGGTAAACAGGCAACAAGTTTCGCCGCAACCCCCTTTTTAAATAGCAAAACTGATCCTACTAAAACAAAGCTTTAGGTCTTTGGGGCGAATAATTAATATGCACAACTCGCTAAACCTTGTTCAAAAATTCCACAGCCTTAGGGGCTAGGAAAAAACGATAAATATCAAAAGCAAAAAGGATAAACACGTGTTGATTTTTTAAAAAAGTTTTCTTGTGGTTAGCAACTTTGCTTGATTCCGCCTTTAACGGGCTCGCAACAATTCCATTGTTGTTAAGTCCAACACGAGGGGACACTCCTGCAAGGTTCACACAAGTGTGTTTTTCCCGAACCTACTCAAACACAAGTGTGTTTTGACTTTGCACTTCAAGAAGAGACCCTTTTAGAAAGTGTTGTAGCAAGACATGCACAGTATGCATTGATTGTTTGTACTGTACAAATCAGGGATTGGAAAAGAAAGCCATGATGATTTTGATTTGAACCTATGATGTTGATCACATGGAGAGTGAGAAAAGTGGCAGGTATGTTGGAAACATGTTTGAAGGATTGATAGAATATGTTGGAGACAACCATTGATGTGACCAAAAGGGTCTAACCCACATTCTTATTGGTCCAACAATAAGTTTAATCATCTATCTCTCATGGCCAAAAAACAGGGTGTGTCCTTGTTGAGTTAATCTTCAAGTTTTTTTTTTTTATTATTATTGTATTTTACATATTTTTTCAGCATTATATGGTAATTATTATTGGAATATTAGGCCCAAGAATCAGTAAACACGAATCGTGGAAACCCTATATTTTTATTATTATAAGACTGTGTAATGGTTCCACGCCCAGAGACGTGAACCATTTGAGTCACGCTTAGGTGGCACCACTTTTGCAGGTTCTTGGGCGTGAATGGAGCGTGAAATACCGCGTGGGAGGGGCGTGGAAGATTGGGTGTTAGCCTATTAACGCTTGAAAGGGCAAAGAGGGAAGGATGTGGCGGTTTGGTCAATGTGGCTCCAACGTGATGGTGGTGGTCACACCCTGGGTTTGGTCGATGTGGCTCTAATAACCCGAGTATTGCGTTCAGAAAACTAATGATTATCAAACGGATCATAAAAAGTTATAGTTATCAAATAATACAACACTAAAGTATATTATCATTGTAAGAAGATTTTTAAGAGTTGGCTTCCATCATCTTTATAGACTTCAATTATTTCAATCTAACCACTAATTTACAACCATCCAAAAAAAACCAAATGGCTTGAAAGTTGTCAATTATCATAAGATATATTTATCAAGGGGTAAAATTCTTACACTTCATGAACCAACACATAATTCACGAGTTTAGGTTTAGTTTAAACAGGTTTTGGTCAGTTCCAAGTCAACCCGCAAACACGTTAGCTAAACTGGTCATGTTGTGTCGACTTGGCGGGTTCATGTCACAACTTTAATTGATTAGGTATCTTATGACACAATATAAAAGATAAATAGAAATGAGCATCATGTTTATACCTTAGACATCAAATTTTAATATACATGTGTAAATCTCTAATTCTAGAGTATTTATTATACAGTAAACAAACAATCGGACAGTGTCCGTATCAACTAAAGGATGTGTTTCTCGTTCATGTTTGACCCGCCAATACATAAACACGACCCATTTAACACATCTACTTACAAGGATTAGATACGAAAACATGGGCAAATCCCAGATCGAGCCCGTCAAGGCCCATCAAAACTAAAGTGGGCCTTAACTTTTTTTGTTTATACTCATATATTCATCTCTAAATTTGAGATGGTCATGGCTCATGAGAAAATAGCCAGATGGTTGTTCTAACATAAATAGCCTTGTTAAAAAACATTACAAAACTGTTTGTTTAAAAAGCAAAAATGTAATCAAATTTTCTTACTTTTTCGCTTACATAAGAAATTCCAACTGATCTTGTTTTTCACCAATTTTCGAATCTCAAACTTGATGGTTTCACAGTCTCTCTCGAGCTCAAGAACGCGCTCCCTCATCTCACCCATACCCGCCCTCTCATTACCGTCACCAACACCGCCTTGTTCCAGTGACCCGACCACCTCATCTTCATTTTCCGACACATAAAACCACCCAGCAATCGATGTTCTTATCCGTAGTTGTTCAAAGAAGATAACTTGAACAATCACACGCATAGGTAGCCTCTCGTTACGCGCTGCATGAGTGCTCGCTTCCTGTGAAAGCTTTTGAACATTCATAAGTCTGCACATTTGCTCCCGCTCGAAGTCTGCAAGCCATGGATGTGCCTGTATCATTGTCACAATGCGTACTATAAACTTTAATCCCAGCAAGATTAATTAGCCAACAAGATACAAAGAGTAAATTTAACTAAACGAATGAAATTTCTTGTTTGAGTTTGTTCATTTATTAAACAAACGAACGTCCCGCCAAACGGTTCATGAACTGTTCACTGAATGTTCGGTTTGTTTGCAGCCCTAATTCCAGCAAGAATAACCAACAAGATACATAACTAATGAAAGATCGATGAAGGGTATTTTTGGAAAACTTGTACCTTAAAATAAATATCTATTGCACGATAAATGCCATCAGAAAATTGACGAGCATAGTCGGGAACAGAAGCAGCAAGAGACTGAAAATTTGGAAGCTTCAAATTAACATCGGCTGCCACGTCAGCAAGAAACATGTCAACAAGATTAGCGACAGATGTCATCGCCTCCAAAGACTGGGCCCCACTCCCTTCATCTAACCCCTCTTCGACAATGCACGGTGAACACACCGCACTAGGAGGTTGATGCATACACATGAAATATTCAATCATTCGTTGAAATAAATCAATGTCGTACAAAGTTTCCACCGTGTTAAACCCCTGGTTTGGTATCAAAACGTCCTCTAAAACCGCTGAATCCAACTGGGCCCCGACCCGTTTCTCGAGATTTTCTTGACACGACGGACTCACGTGTAGAATCATGCCGGTACGAAGAAGCCGTACGAGAAACGCGGTGTCGATGATCCCCTTTCGGTCGGGAAATAATTCCACGATATCTTCGAAAAGATTTCGTTGATCCGCTTCGGAAGGCGAAACGGTTTTGTAATAGCTACCATCGTTAAAACCCAATTCCCGGTTTAATAACGGTATGTATCGTTTTAAATAATCGACAAGAGACCCAGCTATGGTCTCGGGTTTCATTCCCCGTGACGCAACAGCCCGGATCACCCGTTTGTAAAGATGTAAACCGAGAAACGACACATCTTTATGCCACCAATCGTCATACGTTGTTACGGGTTTGTTTGTCGGTGAAATCCCATTCCAAACGGTGGAAGTTGGTACCTTTTCGTTGTTATTTACCGCAGCATTGAAACCCGTGCACGCTTTTTTCGCTAAAGACGTAATGCAACGTGAAACGAGGAATAACTGTTCCGCATCGTGAAGAACTTCTTCGCAGGATTCTAGAGCTTTCATGGTGTCCGTCCACGTGGCGAAAACGTCGATTAAGAAGTTTTCGGTTATCGTAATTAAGTTTTCGCCACCGAAATCGTCGGTCATTTCTAGCCAGTCTGCAGCGCACCGAAGGCTGATGACATTGTGGGCTGTAAGTTCCATTTTGATATCGTAACAAAATCGGGCTATAAGTTCGAATGTTTTCGATCCACCCGGTATCTCGTCAAGATGCACAATGCATACGTGCTCGTCTTCATTTGAGAAATCGCCAATAAGTCTTGTTAATAGCCCGCTTCTTGAGATTAAAGGAAACTGTAAGAAAAGAAATGGCATAAAAAACAACTCAGTTAAAGCTCATATGCATCATTTACAAAAAACACAATAAAAAATAATGCATCATTTGATCTATTCTACCATTAACGATACCGAATTCAAACGATTACGCACCTTATGGAGGTGAAACGACGTTTCTCCAATCTCAATAGTGACATCACCCGGAAGTCCACTTGTACACTGCCTGAAACAAAACACATCATTAAATGCTAAATGTAAACACCTAAAATTGTGATCATCAAGTGACTGTATTGTGATTATCACTGAATCTTCCCAAACATCAGGTATACACAATTAGGGGTAGGTCCAACAAAACTATGAGGATCATATCTAGGGTTGTAATCGAACCAAACGAACACGAACAAGGACATGTTCGTGTTCGTTCGTTAAGGAAAAAAGTTGTTCACGAACAGTTCGTGAACACATGACGAACAGAAGTTTATGCCCGTGTTCGTTCGTTAAGGAAATTCAATTTTTCGCAAACACTTCGTGAACATTGTTCGCAAACACAAACGAACATTTAACATGAAAATTAAAAAAAAACATTGTTAACCGTAAACGTTAGACACAAGTAGTCAAGTACAGCCACCAAATGATACAATCAAGACACAAGTAGTCTACTACAACCATAAAACGAACGTAAATGAACTAACATAAACGAACATATTACCAAACGTTCACGAACGCAGTCGAACGAACGAGACCTTTGTTCCTGATTGTTCATTTACGAAACAAACAAACATAAATGAACTTTCCGCCGAACGGCTGTACGCTGAACGTTCAGTCTGTTTACAACTTCATTTCAATCATCAAACTTTACAATAAACCCTAACAAGTGATTGGATTGTGATCATCACTAAATCTTTCCAAACATCATGTACACACAATTAAGCTTGGTTCAACAAAACTATGACAATCATATCAAGTATCAAACTTTACAATAAACCCTAAATTTAATCAATCATAACCCAATCTTTACACATAATTGATTTGAAAAATGTGATTATTAAGTGACTGTATTGTGATCATAACTGAATCTTTCCAAACATCATGTATACACAATTAGGGTTTGGTTCAAGAAAACTATGAGGATCATATCAAGCATCAAACTTTACAATAAACCCTAAATGTAATCAATCATATCCCAATTTTTACACATAATAAATTTGAGAATTGTGATTATCACTGAATCTTTCCAAACATCAGGCATACACAATTAGGGTTTGGTTCAAGAAAACTATGAGGAACATATCAAGTATCAAACTTTACAATAAACCCCCCAATTATTACACATAATAGAATTGAGAATTGTGATTGATTACCAAGTGTGACCATCAAGTTGGAAAGCATCAGTCTTGGTGCCAAGCTGCATAGATGCCATTAGGAAGTAGTGGAGGATCCAAGAAACATGGTGAAATGATGTTGTTCATAGTGATGATTTGATCTGGGTGGTCCGAGTCTACTGGAGAGTCTGATGCATTCGGTTGCTGGGTTTACGCTTTCAAGATTTTGGTAGTAACAATGGAGTTGTGTAATATTTTTGTACATATGAATATATCCATTTTATGTAGATTTGTATGGCATTTTAATATTTTTTTATTCGTTTTGAGAGTAGAAGAACTATGCATCTAGATTTTTGCTTTCTTATAATATCATTTTAATTTGTTTTGGTTAAATCATCAGCCATCATGCTCTAAATTGTGTCACCGGGTTAAGTTGTTTAATCTGAATGCGACCCATGTTTTCTTCTCGTGTCAAACACATCAACATTTTAACCTTAACCATGTCACATTTAAAAATGTGTAACTCGTACAAGACTCGTTTAACTTATTTCTCTAAGCGTGTTGAACGGTTTGACGGATTAGTTGGTAGTAATTAAGTTGTAAATGTGTTGATCGGGTTGGTGGGTTGTACAATGGGGGTTAAACGGGTCAAAAACTGGTTGATGAGTCAACATGTTAAATTAAATGAATAAAAAGGCTAACCTGAAAACAATCAATTTGATTAAACAAACCAACACAACCTGAATACGATCTATTTATTAAATGTGCTAGATATGTTACCCCAAAACCCGATCGCTTTCTTATGGTGTTTCCGATCGTGTCGGAAATTACCGCCCCTTTACACCCATCCTAGTCATAGGAAACCTCCCTACCAACCACTTTCATCATCTTTAATCACTTTCACTCACACCCTTTCTAGTCGTTCACCCATGCACTGCCATAAGAGGATGTACATTGTATGTGTCGATGTCTTATTTGTATATGGTGGTCAAGTTTTGTATATTTTCAAACAATAACATCTATAAACAATCAATGTCGGAAGCCAACGGGACATGTTTTTCCTTGTATAGAAGACCAACATGTTACCCTTTTTATTTAAAGAGTTCAGTCAAAAAGAGAAGGCGAGAAGGCTTTTATAGCTTAAAACTAAAAGCCCGTTGAGGAAAACGAGGAAAGTTCTTAGCCGTCTCTATCGTTGCCACTTAAGAATTACGCCACCCCTAGCCTCTACCCTATCGATCTATTCACACGCACTCAGACTCACACGTAGAGTGGTGAGTGGTGACTATTGTATGTCTGGTCGTCTGTCGGACAGTCCCAACATCGGCTACGATACGTAATAAACTAGAAATCATATTGTATATTGATTGTGTGTCTAATAAATGTTACTTATAATAATTGTGTATCTAATAAAGGTTACATAGGTGCTCAATATATGTAGAATAATATTGCACTTGAATAGCTTCTATATATGATAATTATATAACTAGTCTAATACTACAAAACGTAGTCTGTCTTGACCTCCTCTGTCATTGCAATCTAAACTTTGAGACCACACGATGTGGACGTCGAAAACTGGCGTTGTTGCCAGTCCACGGCCACTTTTCCACCCTGTGCTTAGCATTGTTAACGGCTCATTTTATAACATTATAAAATGAGCGGTTAGGGTCTCAAAGTGTTAAACTTTTTGATTTTAGACTTAAGTGGTTAAAACCATTAAAACACTCAAAAGGTAATTTACTCAAAGGGGGTGTTTGGCCTAGCTTTTTTAACAAAGCTTATAGCTTTTTTTAGCTTTTTTTACAAAATAAGCTTAATTTGGTGTTTGGTTTAGCTTTTTAAGCTTATGCTTATTAGCTTATATAAGCTAATTTGAAGAAGCTTATTTAAAGATGGTTTTTTAGCTTATTTGAAGAAGCTTCTTGGTGTAAGGGCTAATGATATAAAATAAGCTATAAGCTAATCCAAACACTTAAAAAGAGCTTATCAAATGATAGAAAATAAGCATAAGCCAAAAAATAAAAGCTAGGCCAAACACCCCCAAAATGAAAAGTATGTTGGTTTTTTATGATATTAACCTTACTGGAATTTTGATAATTGTTTTTACAATTCTCGTGGTTTTCTATTTAAATCTAGTTCTGTATTGAACACCATTTTGTAAAAAACTTATATAATTGTTACTTTAAAAATCCAAAGTTAGTGTTATCATGTTGACTTTCTTTAACTGGTTTTCAGATATAACTATATTGAATAAGTATTACCATGTCATTGGTCTAATTTGATTTTGGTTTTATGTTTTATAAGTGTACAATCCCAAAAATAGTCAAACCAGCACATGACCCAAACCCATAATAATCTCACATATTTACCACACTACCAAAGCAAGAAACAAACACCGAATCTCATTGAAATCAGAATGGCAGTTAGTATTTTCTAAAAATAAACAAAAAGTTACTTAGATAACAACTTCCTCAAATCAACATGAAATCAAACCCCCTCACTATTCTCATTCTGTTGATTTTCTATAAACAAAAAGTTGACAGTTTTTTCAGTTACCTCCATACTAGTACCATTAGTATCAGTAACAGAGTTCTTGACAGCAAATGGAGTCCTTGAGCCATCCGTAATGGGTTTATCCATTTTATTATCCTTCACAACAACTAAACATTCGATAGGAAGTACCTCTTTGTTCGAATTATTGTCCACGTTCTGAGATGGGTCCGTCATATGACCTGAAACATCAGACGTTACGGGACAAGTTTTGGTTTCGAGTTTGAAGGTTTGTTGTTGTGGAGATGGTTTAGGGGCGAGTTTTTGAGGATTCGGTTTCATGTTTGTAGCTACTGCGGATGTTTTTGGTGGTGGGATCTTTCCGAATTTTGCAACGTTTGAGCTGGTTTGACTAAAATGTGTGGCTGCTGGTTTAAGTGCACCTGTTGGCAACTTAGATTGAGATCTTACGCTTCCGTTTGGAGTTCGAGCACCTGATTTTCCCTACATTACAAGTCAAGAGATTCACTGGGTCATAACCATACACGAAAAATATAAAATGTCAGAACAAAACAGGACATGTCTAAACTAGTCCATTTTTTTTTATTTAAACATGATATGTTAGCAAACCCCCCAAAAAAATGTTTCAAAAAACACCAGTTGGGTCCAGGATCTTGACAGATCAAACCGAACAAGGAACGAAACTGATTTGGTTTCTCAGATTTGTTGGTGTGGGCCAATTTTGCACTATGCATGAGATTTCGATATCAAACGTCGAAAGTGATTAAAAGGGCCCACAAATAGAAGAGTATTGTTAACTTGTTACCAAGCCTGTAAACGAACCAAACGTTCATGAACTGTTCGTGAACTTGATCGGCGGGAAGTTCGTTCGTGTTCGTTTATTTATTTAAACGAACGAACATGAGCACATTTTTTTGTTCATTTAATTAAATGAATGAACATGAGCACACGTTTTGTTTGTTCATTTATGTTCGTGTAGATTTAAATACATAAGTAGTTATATTCATATAAATATTAAATAAAGATGGAACTTTCTAACTACCTATAATATAATGAGTTTTCCAATCAAATTTATGGTAATTGGTAATTGGGCTTTCTAATAATAAAAATGAGTTTTCCAATTAAATTTATCGTAATTAATCACTAATTTATATAAAAAAATTACTTGTTGTTCGTTTCTGTTCAGTCAATTATGTTAATTAGTTCATTTATGTTTGTTAAGTTATCTTCATTTAAATTTGTTAATGTTCGTGAACTGTTCGTTTAGTTTTTAAACGAACACGAACATGCCCATTTTCTTAATAAACGAACATGAACAAAAAATGCGTTCAATTATATGTTTGTGTTTGTGTTCGATTAAAGTGCCTATGCTCGTGTTCGTTCAGTTCATTTACAGGCCTACCTGTTACGAAAGAACTAGAAAATAAGCATAAAAGAAACTTAAAAGTTGTAACTAACCCCATCAAAGAACCCAATCTTAGGTGAAGGCATTCTAAGTCCCGTTGGTTGAACAGCAGGTTGTTGAGAAACTGAACCAGTTTGAGACGAACGCACAGCCACTGATTGATTTCCTTTTTTATTCGAGATTCTATCCGTTGGATGATGAATACTCATATCTGACTGCACAGATGTATCTATACTGCTTCTTGATGTAGACTTTTGAGTGATAGTGGAGGTTAATGATGACAATGATTCTAAAGACAATCCACTTATCGAACTTGCAGGTGATACGCTTGAAGAAAGGTTTGAACTTGAATTGACAGATGGTGGTTTGATCTTCGTGTTAAGCCTTGAGGGCGTTTGAGGGATTCTCAATGTGGTTGTGAGTTTACCAGTTTTGGAATCAACTCTTTTTCTTAAAATATTTGCTGATGATTTTACTTTTATGTCAGTTCCTGAAGAACAACTACTAGAATTGCTACATGATGAAGATGGTCTTGTGGGGTCCGTTTTGGGGGCTGTTGAAGTACCGAAAGAAGATGATTTGGAACTTAACACACCCCTTCGAGGACCAATCACTCCTGTTACCGTTGATCCTTTTGTGGTTGTTTTTACTGTTTGAGTCCCTTTCTGTGTAACTGTCACATTCAATAGGACAATAACGCAAAGCAGATTTGAGTATACAAAAGATATAGATAATAAGATAGTACCTATTAGAACGTATAAAATAAAAGAGTTAAATGTCATTTTCGTCGCAGAGGTTTGGCCAGTTTTGCGACTTTCATCCAAAGGTCTGTTTTTTCGGATGAAAATGGCAAGATGAAGTTAACGATCCAGATGAAAATGGCAAGATTTTCAAACCTTTTTGATCCAGATGCGAAAAAACAAACCTTTGTACGAAAGTCGAAAAACTGTCCAAACCACAGGGACAAAAATCTCAGTCTTCTGTAGTTTCAAATGCACAAAGAAGTTCAAAAACGTCAATTTTCATGATTTATGTTCAGTTTAGACTTTAGAGGTAAAATTACCCAAATGTCATGGAACTTTATCATTAATGTAACATAATTCATTAAATTTGGAGATACTTGATTGTGTGTTTGAAACTAATTTGGACTCAGATTGTGCAATTGAAACTAATTTGGACTAAAATTGTGAATTTTCAAACTTTTGGACGAAATTCATCATTTTGGCAAAAACACAGGGATGAAAATTGTAATTTACTAAGATAAGAATAGTTTTTGTTTTTACCATGAGCTTGCTTTGCAGTATCTTGATCCTTCTTTGCATGATTAGCACTCAACGAGGCTCTTTTAGTTGATGTTGACATAGAGTTCATGTTTAAATTCACTCTGCTGGTTATCTTCGGTTGCGGAATTGATGAAGTTTTATTATCTTTTGTTCTTGCACCAAGCTTCAAAAAAATACCAATACAAAAACAGATCAAAAATTGGAAAATTGTCAGTAATTACTACAATCTAGAGGTGGGAATATTGACTGGTTCGCGGGTCAAAACGAATCAATTTTTAAGGTTTGTCTGATCTAAAGCATTTCATGTTCAAAAGTATTAAACGTTTTGTTTAAAAAAAAGAGTAAAATGCCATTTTCGTTCGTGAGGTTTGGCCAGTTTTGAAACTTTCATCCAAAAGTTTGCTTTTCGGCATCTGGATCCAAAAGGTTTGAAATCTTGCCATTTTCTCTGTTAAGTCAGGGGTATTTCCGTCTTTTTTGTTTAACTTAAAGGACAATTCAGTCTTTTTCAGGGGTAACAAGCTAGATGGAGTTAAAAAGATGCCCTTTAAGTAAAAAAGACCAAAATGCCCTTTAAGTTAACAAAAATCCGAAAATACTCCTGACTTAACGGAAAAAAATGGATGGGGTTAACGAGCTGGATGAAAATGGCAAGTTTTCTAACCTTTGGGATCCATATGCAAAAAAAAAAAAAAAAACTCTTTGGACAAAAGTTGCAAAACTGGCCAACCCTCAGAGACGAAAATGGCATTTTACTAAAAAAAAGAGTAAATTACTTTTTGAGTCCCTGTGTTTTAGTGGTTTTAACCACTTAAATCTAAAATCAAAAAGTTTAACGCTCCGAGTGCCTAACCGCTCATTTTACAACGTTTTGAGTGTCTGTGTTTTAGTGGTTTTAACCACTTGAGTCCAAAATCAACGTTTTGAGTCTCTGTATTCTCAAAACGTTATAAAATGAGCGGTTAGGGACTCGGAGCGTTAAACTTTTTGATTTTGAATTTAAGTGGTTAAAACCACTAAAACACAGGGACTCAAGAAGTAATTTACTCACAAAAAAACTAAACCTGTTTGAGCCACTCGACATATTTTGCTTTTACCTAACTTGTTCATTTTACCCGTTGGAGAGAAAAAAAAATACCACCCAGTCATAAGTAAATGAGTTAAAATGAACGCGTTTACTTCACTAAAAAAAACAATGACAATAGTTTTCAACCATGTAACTCAAGGAAGCATAGTATCATACCCGTTTTCCAGAATAAAGATCCACCTTTTTTGGTGCTGTAGTGATAAAATACAACATAAAAATGTAACTCAGATATAAATAGCTTGAAGATATAACAATTACTAAGAAACAAGAAGATATTAAAACAGTCTACTCACTACTGGTAACTTTCAGCTGAGAATCTTTCTTTGCAGATGACAACTTGATACTTGAATTGCTCAGGTTAGATAATTTATTAGAATTCTGAATTGAAGCTCTAATGTCTTCAAATAGTTCAGCCTCAAGACAATCAAGTGACAAATTATCACTTTCTAACGTTGAGATTGATTCCATTGATCTGTAAACTTCCTCTTCAATTCCCGGTAAACAATTTTTTAAACGCTTATCACCTCCTTCAATTATAGTTGTCAGCTCATCTGCATCAAGAACACCTGTATGCAACAAAAAAGTGATTTTAAGAATGAGCTTGAAAGTTATTATGTAATATGTGTTATTTGAAATTTGTAGCATACCGTCACTAGTGAAAAAGGCACTGTCCCAAGCTAAACTTTTGCGTAAGTTGAACTTCCCATTCTTTCTTAATTTTTCAGGTTCAAGTGTTTCAATCAGTTTAGGCATTTCTTCAATCCCTTCACTTGTTGATTTATTAGCCTCAGTCTCAATTGTTCCTGTTTGGTCAACACTTGTCTCATTCCCGGATCCTAGATGCAATACAAATTTAGTTAAGTTAATAAGATAATCTGGCTAAATTAAGAGTTATACAAATACTGTTGACCATCATTATATAGATTCAAAACCAACCTACCAATTACGTAAAAATTATATAGATTAAACTAGTCTTTAAAGGACCATAAAAAACATTATCAAAATGTGCAAGGTGAAAGTCCACAAACTAACATAAACTTTGTCTAAAAACTGTTCAGGATCAAACACCATTATTAATCACACCTATAGACATCATAAGATGATAAGAATCAAATATTGATGCTAGCCATGTGAAATAAATTATTGACATCAGCAAATCAATATTTAAAGCTAATAGGAGTGTAAGTTCAATGTTAGATAGTATTTATATTTAACAATGTTCAGAATTCTTCCATAATCTAGAATTTATTTATAAAGTTAACCTCTGAAATAAGAAAGTGGGAATTCTTCGATCAATTCGAGTCAATCACAGATCAAATACCATTTAAACTATTCAACAAACATAAATCAGAGCACAATACATGTAACAATAAGAAAAAAATCGTTTAAAATTGAACCTAATCTGATCAAATCAAATGAGAATTACATAAAAAACGATCAAAATTCAAGTTATTTCGGTCAATTCGAGTCAATCTCTGATTAAATACCATTTAAACTGTTCAACAAACAGAAATCAGAGCACAATACATGTAACAATAAGAAAGAAATCGTTTAAATGAACCTAATCTGATCATATCAAATGAGAATTACATAAAACACAATCAAAATTCAAGTTATTCACTTATTCTTCAGTCAATTCGAGTGAATCTCTAATCAAATACTAAAGGATATTATATTTGTTTTAGTCTTATCACTTTAGTTTGTTGATTTGGTTTTTATCTATTCCTAATTTGTTGCCTTCACAGAAGGTTTCGTACCTGTATATGATACATGCTTCTGCATGTTTCTTTTTTATGAAAAAACCATTAAAGGCTTTGAACTACCGTATTCTTTAAATACTATATAAACTGTTCAACAAACAGAAATCAGAACTCAATACACGTAATAATTAAGAGCAATACAACAAATAACCTGAAGATCTGATCAATTTAAACGACAATTACACAACAAACAATTAAAATCCAAGTTATTCTTCGGTCAATTCGAGTGAATCTCTAATTTCAAACTGTTCAACAAACATAAATCAAAACTCAATACATGTAACAATGGAGAAAAATACAGTAAATAACCTGACGATCGATCGATAATAAGCGTAGAAGAAGAGGAAACATCGATGAGGAGGTTATCAGAGTGAGATAAAAAGTCGTCGTTCGCTGCATCTGATGTTTTTACTTCATGATCTGTTCTGGAAGTATCTTCCATATCACCGTTTGCAGAACCGAAACCCTAATCGATCAGATTCTAGAGAGAGAGTAGAGAGAGAGGAATGGGTTTTTTGAAATTATGATCGGAGGGAGAAGCAGCTGAAAAGTTTGAACGTTTATTGCGCTTTTTGAAAAGATAGTGAATTTATAAATATTATCCTCCAACTATGCTTAAGTTGTCACTCATGTATAGGGTACTAGGTGTACACCCGTGTGAATACACGGGTTTGTTCTAATCACGATCGGAATCAAATACTAAAAAATATTATCCTCCAACTATGCTTAAGTTGTCACTCATGTATAGGGTACTAGGTGTACACCCGTGTGAATACACGAGTTTGTTCTAATAACGATCGGAATCAAATACTAAAAAACATATTGTAATACATCATTTAAATTGTTTGTGTTTAGTTACATTTCTTTATAAAACTTTGTTAAAAACAATATGTGTTAGAACAGAATTTTTTTATTACTGTGTTACGAAAAAATTATTAGATAAGGTTTGATATAGAAATAACCTAACTAATTGATAATATGTTGTCTAAAATTAAAGCATGACCTAATTTTATGTTGTCTAATAATAAAAAGATGACTTAATTTAAATAACCAAATGTCATTGAACAATTCCATAAAGCCCATATCTTTGATCCTATTAACATTAAGAGAAAAATGCAATTTGCATCCCTGTGGTTTGTGCGAACATACAATACAATACAGAGACAAAACGTCATACCAACTTTTAATACATACAATACAGAAACAAAACGTCATATCAACTTCGTAGACTTGACGGAACTTACAGACTCGATAACAAAAGACCGTAACATACAATACAGAGACAAAACGTCATACCACCACAAGCAATTGTAGATCTTTACTGACAGGTGCACTTCGGAATGTAGCAGATATGAATGAATATAACTCCAGTGTAGCTAATTACATATCTGCCATTGGGGTTATATTCATTCATATGAATGAATATAACCCTAGTGTAGCTCTTCGATTTTCCTTGAAATTCCAGAGCTCGCTAATTACATATCTGCCACTGGGATTATATTCATTCATATGCAATTGATCGTTCTGATCAATTACTTCCTTATGTGCACATCACCATCTTCTAGGAGGTTGTCAAGTGTTCTCGCGTTCGTAGTTGGTGTTTTACGTATGTTTACATCTGCAACCATTCTGTACAATATTTTCACAAAAAAATCACAAACAAACCTTGTTTTGATACTACTACGATAGCATAGAACAAAAACAAAACAAACAAACAGAACAAAGCAAAACAAAAACAAAACAAACAAACAGAACAAAACAGAACAAAAACATCACAAACAAACCAGAAAAACTGAAACGAAAATAATCAAATCAACCCATTCACAAATATCTGATTATCATCATTATGCGGCATTCAGATTATCAAAGAACTGATTATCAAAAACTGATTATCAAAGAACTGATTATCATTAATATCTACACAAATAACTGATTATCATCATGATGCGGCATTCAGCTTATCAAAAGCTGATTATCAAAAACTGAAACCAAAATACGAAAATCAACCCTCTGTTTTTTCACAAAAACATTCACAAATAACTGATTATCATCATCATGTGGCATTCAGATTATCAAAAACTGAAACCAAAATATCCAAATCAACCCTCTGTTTTTTCACAAAAACATTCACAAATAACTGATTATCATCATGATGCGGCATTCAGATTATCAAAAACTGATTATCAAAAACTGAAACCAAAATACCCAAATCAACCCTCTGTTTTTCACAAAAACATTCACAAATAACTGATTATCATCATCATGTGGCATTCAGATTATCAAAAACTGATTACCAAAGACATTATCAAAAACTGAAACCAAAATATCCAAATCAACCCTCTGTTTTTTCACAAAAACATTCACAAATAACTGATTATCATCATCATGCGGCATTCAGATTATCAAAAACTGATTATCAAAAATTGAAACCAAAATACCCAAATCAACCCTCTGTTTTTTCACAAAGAACTGATTCACAAATAACTGATTATCATCATCATGCGGCATTCAGATTATCAAAAACTGATTATCAAAAACTGAAACCAAAATACCCAAATCAACCCTCTGTTTTTTCACAAATAACTGATTATCATCAACATCATGCGGCATTCCGATTATCAATAACTTATCACCAAAATACCCAAATCAACCATCTGTTTTTCACAAAAACATCACAAATATCAAAAACATATATAGATAAGATAAAGATCCAAACCTCTGTTTTGAAGATGAAGATTGATGAAGATGGATGAAGATGATGATCGCTGTTGGGAGTTGAGAGAGAGATTTCAAGATTTTTTGAGAAGTGTGATGATGATTATAAAAAGCAATTGTATACCTTTATTAATTTCAAATATAACTGTCACACCCCAACCGATGGCGGAATCATCGGGGCATGGCACTGAGCGAAACAGATTGTCCAGAAGTTTCCATAACAACTATCATTACCATTCAATTTAAATGATACGTCCCATACCGTATCTTAAATAGTCAAACAAGTTATTACAGATAACATCAAAACAAATATTCTGTTCCGACAACTCAGATTTAAACATAACAATTTATTTATTGGTTTCTAAGACTCCAGTTCCTAGCTTCAATTTCATCACAGCCCGAGAAGCATATAAGCAACCTAAGCACCTGTCACATACGTTAAAATAAAGTCAATACATAAAATGTAAAGGTGAGCATACAAGTTTGATAATAGCATAATAGATTTCGAATTCGTTTACGCATAACCAGCACGTACACATAGTGAAATGAAGCACGTTAGTTATCGACATAGATCCATCGATACCAATGACTGCGGGTTGACTGCCCGAGGCAGTTCGCAATACATGATTACCACCGTAATCCATGCAAGTAAAAGATCCTTAACAACCCCCGTGTGAACGGGTGCTGAGTCCAAACTATAGTACTATCGTTGCTAAGGCAGGTAGACAGCATTCCATGTGTAAACATAACAAACAAGCATTCATAAGCCACGTATAACATGCATTAATGGTTTAGCGTTAAAATAGCTTGAGTAGTGTAATAGTTATAGTTGAATATTCGTAACGTATGTAACACCCAAAAGTGCTAAAAGCAAAAAAGGGTTCGAGTATACTCACAGCGATTATGGATTGAAGGGAGCGCTTTTCAGCGAGTACGGTTAGCCTGAATAGATTCGATAACGTAACGATAAGTGGCGCGTAAAACAGTACAAAGTGAGAGTGGGTAGGATAACTGATCGTGCGGATCAACTATCCGTGAGAGGAAGTTATCCGTGCGAGCGAACTATCCGTGCGGATGGTGATCCGTGCGGATGGTGACCCATCCGGATAAGCTATCCGTGCGAGTGAGCTGTCCGTGCGAGTGAGCTGTCCGTGCGGATGGTAATCCGTGCGGATTAGTCGCTCGTGCGGATTGCTTATCCGTACGGACAAGTTGGACTTGCGGATAAACGTTCGAGTGGATTGTTTCTTCCTAAGGATGTGTTTGTGTATGATGGCTTGTGCTTTGAAGTTTTCATTGTAGCATTTAGAAAAACATTCAAGTATCTCTATCCTTCAAGCCGGTCGCGCGGACAACAATCCGTCCGGATGGTGATCCGTGCGGACACGTCTCTGAGGTAATCCGTCCGGATAGTTGTTCGTGTGGACAAGACAATCCGTCCGGATAGTCTGTCCGTGCGGATGAACATTGTTTTGAAATTGGTTAAGGCCTTAGTATCTCATGATCCAAAGAGTAATCCATTCAGAGGTTGTCCGTCCGGATTGCTCATTCGTTGATACTCAAACCTCGTTTTTGAATGTGGGTCCCAAGTGAAGCTCGTCCGGGTGACAACCCGTCCGGATCGTCTGTCCGTGCGGATAGCTTGTCCGTGCGGACAACATGTTCGTGCGGACAGCATGTTCGTGCGGACAGCTTCCCCATCCTGGTTGTTCCGTCCGGCTACCCTTGGTCGCCTTTGTCGTTCTATCGAGACGTTCTGACTTTGTGGCAACCATTTGGAATCGCGTTCTTACCCGGATGACTAAGCCGGCCAGAAATCACCCTAACTTGGCCTGTCGGCGGTTTAGATCGGTCATTCCAGTTTAACCCGAAATCAGGTGTCTTGTGGGTAGGATTCCAGATCTAGGACTAGTGCATTACTATTACCGAGTAGAAGACTAGAATCGATCAGATCCGTACCGGTTTTAAGGGTAAAAGAAAGAGAGAACTTAGGTTTATTTCTTTCAACTCTTTTATCCTTTGAAAAGTCTAGATTTAGGTGATATTGTCGTGAATTCTTATGGAAACCGTTCAGATTTGAGTTATTTTTGATGGAATGAAGTCAAGTTTGAAGTTCATGAGAACTTCATGATGACGTCACCCGAGAATACCTCAAATCTTGATGGTTTCACGGTTGAAAGTTGAGATTTGAAAGATAGAAAGGTGTAGAATTGTGTAGTGATCAAGAATGTACAAGAATTAGAGCAAGACCTTACCTGGATTGAGAGAAATCTGAGAAAAGGTGAAGAATGCGTGCGGTTCGGACGTCACTTGCCAACAGTGGAAAGTGTGGAGAGTGACCCGTGTATTTATAGGATGCCAAAAGGGGAAAGGGTGAGCCGTGCGGATGGCACGTAACCCGGATAGGCTATCCGTCCGGATTGGTCATCCGTCCGGATTGGCAATCCGTGCGGATTGGCAATCCGTGCGGATTGGCAATCCGTGCGGATTGACCATCCGTTCGGATGACGCCTGATTTGGTGCGTTCGGTGCGACGACGCTTCGGCTTCGGTTTTCGAGCGATTCGATAGGGTTTCCTAGTCAAATTACTTTCAGTCCCAACTACTTCGTTTATGACACGGTTCGAGTCGGAGTTCGGTTTCGAGTTCGATTGTATTCGAGTTTCGATTGAGTTTGCTTGATTATCACACGTAACATAAAATAATCATGCACAGGTAACACGTAAGGCACACACACACGTATAAACAACAAGTAAAATACACCGTTCGAGTTGCGGTTCGATGTCGATTCGATTAGTTATAGCTTGATTATTAGTCGATTAACTTTATCGCATTGTTACTTCCTAGAGTTCACAGTCGTAGGTCGATTGAAATATGATTAACACGAGTCAATTATTGCAATGTACGACACTTACTCCACATAATATAATTAAAATAAAAACATTTCTACGAGTTGAGTCGCGCGAAATCGGTCGTTGACTTTGACCTTGACTTTGACTTTCACTCGTGAAAACACGGGGTGTTACAATAACCGACCAACAGTTGCTATTATGTGTAGATATTAAGGGATAAGGGTATTAAGGACATTTCACATATGTTACAACAGTCCCATATCTAGCTATCAAATTGCCATTTAATAGAACTATATGTCAAACCTACAGCCTATTAGAAAGAACATTTAGCTATAAATTTTAATCTACAAATGTATTCATTTTGAACAAAAAAAACTGACATGTTCCCAAAAATTACGTGGCATATCTAGATATATAGATTTAATAATTATTATTTTATATATTATAATATAATTAAATTATTTTTCATAATAATTTTTTAAATAGAAGATATTCTTATTTAAAAAATATATTTAATATATTAATTATAATTTATATAAACAGTGGGCTCATTTAACCCCGCGAGCCGGCTTGAGCTCGATAAGTGAACCACAGGCTCAAGCTCGTTTACTAAATGAGCTCCTTTTTAGGCTCGGGCTGAAGCTCGTTTAAGATTGCCTTGTTTCAGTCTTTTATTAACCAAGCTCTTGTTGCTCAGCTCGTTCATACCCTGTAAACTTTTTTCAGCCCCTTTGGCTCACTTTGGGTGTTCTCATTACCTCTCAATCTATACCCCTAAATGTGTCACAGGCTTAAGGTTAGCAATATTATACCTCAGACAATGGATTGGAAGATGACCGTCGATCAACTACTTTTGGACTTCTGACTTTAGATATTTTGGCAACTGGATTTTTCGAGGAAGAATGATCAGCCTCTGTTCCTGAAGTTTTGAGCTGCATAACAGCTTTTTGCGTACTTTGGGGCACCTGCAAGGTTGCAGCTCTTTTAACAGATCAAATTCATTAAAATGTTAATTACTATTAGTATCTACTTATCTAATAAATGGGGATTAAGGATAATGTCATAAAACACCACTCCTACAATCATAGACAGTTATTTTAAAAACGGTGATGTCAATTCGTGCAAAAATGATCTCATCTTTATATTTAAAATTAAAATTGTTAACCAATAAAAGGATTTTATATTTAACTTTAAAATTGTAATCTTTTTAATTGAACTTTTTTAAACAATAACCAAGACTAATGGATATTTCTGCAACAATATTCATTGGGCCAAGACTAATGGAAGTTGTTTTGTTATTATTGAAACTGGTAAAAGTGAATATTCAATATTAAACCATAGTATTACAAAATTATGATTTTGAAAAATAATAAAAATTAAAAATTAAACATTACAATTAACACTTCCTAGAATATCTCGTTCTCTCACCTTCTTCCATGCAATTTCATTTTTTGTTTTAATTTGAAGATCAGCTAGCATATCACAGGTCTTCTGATCCTGTTTCAGCAAATTTGTAATAAACTCTTCTGCTTTTTCTTTAAACTCTGTTGGAGTAGAACAGGCAACTTCATACAGCAGTGCAATGCTACTCCAGGTTTGCTTATAATATTTATCACTAACCATAGCAACTTTTTTGTTGAGTTCTTCAGCGTTTCTCTGTTCTTGGAGTGACCAGGTTGAAAATTCGATTTTAAGATCAGTAGTATCCGACCAGTGGTAGAAGGTTTTCCTTGCCATTTAGGAAGAATGTGAGTGTTTTTGGATTGTTTGTTTTAGGATGAACGTTGATTTTTAAAATTGAAGTGTTCATGTTTTCAAGTAAACTAATAATGATCCTTTATAGTGTTTAAAATGTTTGATAGGGTAAATGAAGAGACATCTCCTAATTATGATAACCTTTTTTTGAATGTTTCAATTTTGTTCTTTGGTTTTCTACATATTTAATTTTACTTGTTTTCCCATGAAAACTTATTTTTCAAAGGTTTTGCATTAAAATGTTTGATAGGATAACTGAACAGGCATCTCCCATATACACGTTTTTGACTCTTAAATAATTAAATGTACATGGTTTTTAAGTATAAATGTTTATTTAATGATTGCCTTTAATGCTGACCTTTGGCCTGTTACATATACTATATAATAGCATTGCCAATAAAAAGTTTTTTCATCAAAACAGATTCATTCAGTGAAACAGAAGAGCAACTATTATTGTTTTGCCTTAGTTCTTATAAATATATTAAAATGGAGTCATATACTTCTGCAAAATCTGACGATTTCAAGCAACGCTTTATTAAACAAATCGAAGACCAAGTTTTGGCTGATAGGTCTACTCTTCAAGAGTTGAAGAGGTGTTTTAACGGACTGGAAGTTGGTCTGCTGACAAGAGACCAGGTTTCGAGGGACTTGAGGGCGATGCTGACTACTTCCGTTCGTGACCTGTGTGTTGCGAGTAATATAGAATGTGGAGAAAGAGACCTGGAGTTCATGAGAAAGATCAATGAGATACATCGAGAGGTTCATTGCTCCATGGAGTTGAAGTTAAAGTTTCTTGATTCTTGCTATTAGAGTTAGATGTGTCTGATTAGTTTTCTTTTTTATATGTAATTGCTACTTTCTTAATACTTCATATTTTATAAGTATTAATTTTTTTTATCACAGTTTACTTTTACATCTTTTCATGAGTTTGAAGATAAGCAGACGGTGTTCCATTTTCGATAAATTAGAAAATATTTCATCTAAATTTTTTTTCTTAAGATTGTTGTTTGGTACCATGGATGATCTGTTTAATGTTTATTTACGTGCTGACTTTAAGAATTTTGGAAGCGAAACAGTTTCAACAAACACGGGTAACTTTTTCCTTAATTTTAATTAAATTAAGATTGTTTGGTACTTGTAGATATTCTAGGGCTAAAGTCGAACGCTACATTAGGGGCAACAACACTCAATATGGTAGTCTTACAGACTCAAGTGTAGTTGTTTGATCAATTGATTCTAATGTTTTATTAGCATTTTATTGATTCTTTGTTAGTTACAGTTGATGGTGATCATAGTATCTTACACATGGTTGTTGTGAGTCATCCACATATATATCAACATTTAATTTCTTAAATTCTTGCTTGTATGTATCTTGATTTGCTTCAGTCGTTCACTTTGTCTACGACCCTCCTACTTCTGTTTCATTATACTGATTTTAGGTATGGTTTTCGTATTTTCAATTATTTTTTTTTGGTTTTGTTTTCAATGCACAATTTTGGTTTTGTCATAGGTTCTTCAAACACACACCGACTTGGTCTCAACTAACCAACTTTTTAAGGAAAAGGAAAGACTGAATTTGAAGTTTACAAACAACAAAGTAAAATGTACCAATTTCAATGCATGTAATAAAAGTATAAAAGACTAAGCCCATGATTTAAGTGAAAACTGAATACCCTTTCCTTAAAAGAAGTAACTTGGAAAGATGTTATGAGATGCAGTTGATTTTACTGCAAGAAAAAGAGAAGAAATTACCTGAATACCCTTTTCGGAGAGAAACTGCTTAAAGTCTGCCATTTTTAGATCACCGACAAGTACCGATTTGTGAGGAGGAGCTGTTGTTGAAAGGGGGAGTTTCAGACAACGTGCCGCTCTCTGTTTCCTCGATCTCAGAATCAATCCATGCTATTTCATAATCTCCAAGCTGTAGTGAAAACGGGTCAAAATGCATAATTTTTATCATCAGATATGATCACTAAAACTATATTATTCTAATAAAGTAATAATAGCCTAACCTTCTTAAAAAGAACATTGCTCATCAGTTTCTCAGAGAGTTGAACCTATTTCCACAACAACAACAAACCAATCAAATGTGGATTTGACGATAAATTGTGCAAAACAACATCCTATTAAACTTTTTACGTACCTTATATGCACACAAATCTGATGTGACATCAATTGTTTCTTCAATTTGAGGAGCATATACATGGGGACAGACATGTTTCAGATAATGTTGCTTCAAATGTTCAGTGGCCTCTACGGATCCATGCACCAGCACCTAATAACGAAGACTTTAATATCTTAACAGTTCAACAATAATTGCAGAAAATAATTTGCTAGAAAAAAAAGAAGAAAATTCATACAAGTTTCAAAGGGGCAACATGATAAAGAATTGATTTGATTGATCGACCATCAGACCGTCCTTCAAAACCCATGTAAACCAATGAGCATTTGACTTGGACCTCAGGCAGATCCGTCAATTGATCCGACGGTCCACCACTACCGTCTCGTGACGTTCTTCTTCAATATCAAAAACAAATCAAACACAGCAGATGCACTGCACCTTCAAAACTACAAATCTACTTAAAAAGCCATATGATTCAATAATATATACCATGACAAGTTATAGCCAACATTCATAGTTATAAAAGTATATTTTCAGAATTTGAAAGTTAAATTATAATTTTAACAAACAATTTCCCGGTTTATTGAATTTAATCAGTCAAAAACAATATTATAATCTATTTAAATGGTAAAACAAATTTCAGTAAAATTACTATTGTTGGACCAATTTAAAGTTGTATTACTATAACAGGTAATTATATTGGGAAGTGAGTAGTAACTAAAACAACTACCTCGCTTCCAATGTTGATAATCCAGATGAATTTTAGACAAGCCGACTTCTCATTTGTATTAAAAACTATAAAATATCACATCGGTCCGACCTATACAACAATATATAACACAAATCAAGAGAGTTTACAAAATGACAACATACCTCTTTTTTTCCTCTCATCGTCCTCTGAAGTATCATCTGAGTCATCATCTTTCTCGGCACATGTCACAAAACAAAAAATCACACCGAAACTCGATCAAATTAGACTGAAAATTGATTCGAAATCAATGGAAATTGACTGACATGATCAAAACTTTAATTGACCAAACTAAAACTTGTGTAAAACAGTTCAAAACGTTCAAAATATTTGTAGAACTTATCAAAATCCCAGTCGAAACAATTCATATAACAACTATAGTTAAATAAAACTGTTAATCAATTTTTATGACATGTCATACAAAATATACAACCGAGCACAAATTGATCGAGTAATTTGAATGTATTGACTCAACTTCTTAATTAAACTCTTTAACAGAGGACTGAGTAGCATTAAGGTAAGCCTAATATATGCATATGAAAAAAGTAAATGAAATCCTAACAAACCAATGGCTGCCTTAAAATCCAATCAAAATACAAACAACAAACTGAAAATAACATGTAACAGAATTAAATTAAAGTTATAAAATATAACTCAAGAGTAGCACTTTAAACGTAGTTAGGCAGCCTTTGCTTTAGACATTCACAGGTAAACAAAATAACTTAACATTAATTAAAAGGGTATTGTAAAAATAACAATGACAAACAACAAAATCAGATCTACTCATTCACCAATCAGCATACATAATCCCCCCCCCCCCTTAACTTTAACATTTTTATTTCTTTTCCTTATTATCATGTCCTGTCACAGAATCATAAAAGTTCCAATAATCAATTAGTCTTACATCAGATACTGTATACCTACGCAAGAGACATCAATTAGTTTGAGCTAATAGAAAGGATCTTTAAATTACCTAAATACCTAATTTCATGACCTAAACTCTACGCAATTTTAATTATCAACAATTTTCATCAGCAATTTTAAAACATAGATCTTGTACCTGATAGAAGACAGTTGACTGCAGAGCTCTATGAAAACACTACATGTAATGAAAAACCCCAAATTAGAACCCTAATTTCTAAAATACAGCAAATTACCACAAATATTAAAGCATTACATACCAAGATTTGGCCCTTTTGAGTACACTTGAGGAACATCCTCTTCTTCTAAACCTGGCAGCACACACCAAAACCTCACAAATCAACACCAGAAGTGTATTGAAGGTTGAAACCCTAACCTTTTGACTGATGAAATTGAATATCTCCAAAATCAGGGAAAAGACCCTTTTGACTGATGAAATTTCACCAGCTTATCACTACTAAAGGTGTTTCTAAAAATGTAGTACCCCCTGTAAAGGAATCAAAACAGTCCGAAACGTTTGTATTCACCAAATTTAGTAAGGATATTTCGCATCTGCAACGTTCTAACCAAATAGCTCCAAAATTAACATCTCTGCAACCTTATCACAATTTTCATTGCTCTTGTTTAAACCACATGAACATGTTCAATTAAGCAAATTCAGCCGATTCAACCGGTTCTTCTCAAAATACAACGGATCTATTCAATATTGCAAACCTATAATAAAAAAATCAACAATTAGGTCAAAAATAAAGCTCAAATCCTTAACCTAATTAGAATAAATACCTCAAAACATCAAAATAAGTGCAAACAAACTTACAAACACACTTAAATCAGTTAAATCTATTCAAAATTTCAAACCTATTTTGATAAATCAACTATTAGGCTAAAAATTAAAGCTCAAAACAGTTAGAATAAATACCTTAGGGTTTGTGGATCTACACATATATGAAACAAATTCAGCAGTTGAAACTCACCACCATCGTCGCTTCTGCAACCCGAAACACCGCCATCATCATCTTCGTTACCAAATCTATACATGTCAGAATTCATCTTCTTGTTGATCTCTGAATCATTAGACCGTTGATCTCTGAATTCATCTTCTTGTTCTCCGTTAGAGTGAATTAGGGTTCTTGACGCCCCTTTCTTTTCCTATATTTGAGAGAGAGAGAGATGCAGGTTTGAAATTAGAGCTTGAATTTTGAAAATGAAGTCAGGTTTGAAATTAGAGGTTGTATTTGAGAGAGAAAGAGGTGTTTACATTTTGAAAATGGAGCCAAAACTATATTTGAATTTTTTATAATAGATAGATTTTATAATAGATAGATTTATTTATATATTTATATATCCGAATTATGACATCATCAGATCCTACGTGGCATGGCTAGATGGTTGACACGTAGGCATTTCTATGTCATCATCTAAGCTCCCTTAATAGATATATAGATGTGTAGCGGTGCGGGATGGCAAAACAACCCAAGTCCGACGAGTATACCAAAACACGAAACATCTGGGACGGGAAATTACTCAACAAATAACTAATAAATATTGAGCCAAGTATGAAACACGATTTTACAACTGAGCATGAGAATGAGATTATCAATACTCAACTTGAACCCCAATTGTCATCCCTAGGTATGTAACTTATGTTGACTAAGTGATTATACCCAACCTGAACTAGGGTTGTCCAAAAAACTTGTGGTTGGGAGCTCACTCGGATTTAGCTCAGAAAAAGCTAGCTAGATATGGCCCGGTTTGATATTGAGCCGACTCGACTCGGTTAGAAACAGAGCCCAGCTCGGCTTGTAATGAGCCGGATGAGCTCGGTTTGGCTCGCTTGGTTGCTCGGCTCGGCTTAGCTCATAGTATTTTACTTGTAATATATCTTATATTTATATACATTATGATATATTACAAAAAGATGATTATTATCTATATGTATTTAGTAGTGTAGTTTGAAATTTATGGCATATTTGAAGGTTGATTACCCATGCTAATGAACTAATATTGTATTTCGTTGAAATATAAAACTTATTTTGTGTTGTTGAATTTGATTTTAGCTTGTAATGTATTAGGGTGAAGTTATTTTGATATGTTCTTTTGAACTCTTAAATAATATGTTAGGCTACTAAATTTTAAGGGTTATGTATTATTTTTTTTCTTTTTAAAATTAAGCCAAAACAAGCCGAGCCGAGCTAGCTCGGTTTAAAACCAAGCCAAGCTCGAGCTTAGATTTTCAACTTGGTTTCAAATCTGAGTCAAGCCAGCTCGAGTTATAATCGAGCCGAGCCCGAGTTTGGCTTGGCTCGGCTTGCTTGACTCATGAACAGTCCTAACCTAAACTACCATTGTCATCCCTAGGTATGTGAGAGCATCCCCAATAAAGGGGTGTTTTTTGATGTTTTTATTGTGCCAATGTGGCATTGACCCACCAATCACACACATTCTCTCTCTTGCCCCCATATTATCATCCAAAAACAACACTCTCTCTCCTCTCTCCTCCTTACCTCTCACAACACTTTCCTCTCTCCTCAAATACATGTTTTTCCCAACATACACCACCACACCTTCTCTCCTCCACCTCACACCCTCTCTCATCCACCTCACCTCACCTTTCTCTCTCCTTAAAAACATCAACATACATCCTATTGTGGATGCTCTACTTGTGTTGATTAAGTGATTAATCATGCGATTAATAAAACCTTTCAAAAACACATTCTACTTTGGTCCACTAATCTCAGTTTTAAGGATCTCAAGTTTTAAGTCTTTAAAATGTGCATATTATTGTTTATTAAAAATACTTATAATTTTAGTTGTTTTTGGTTTAAAAAAAAAAAAAGATTATAGAAAGGAGAATCTATGATTTATAGAAGTTTTATAAAACTAGGATACAAATTAGAATTAACATTTAAATACTATTTTAAATTAAAAAATGGGTAATTATCTACATTACAATCTTGTGTTTACTTTTTTTTTTCCTTTTTTTTTTATATACTTTTACCCCTCCACTACTAGCATTAACACTTACAACCCCTTAACTTGCTAAAGAATTTGTGATTGAGTTTTACGTGTTTTTTTATGTGCGTGTTGGTATAATTTCAAGTTGATTTACGTTTCAACGTAAATTTTTTTCCCGGAAATGAGTCGAGTCAAATATAATAAATTTTTATGCTTATTATTATGTACGTTTTCAGTTGGTCTACATTTTGACGTAATTTTTTTTCCCGGAAATGAGTCGGGTCAAATAAATACGTTTTCGTGCTTATTTCTATGTACGTTTTCAGTAAGTCTATTTTTTGACGTAATTTTTTTTTTCAAAAACCAGTCAGGTCAAATATAATACGTTTTCATTAGATGATATAAATTCGAGGTACTTTACGTTTCAACGCGCGGGACAACTTACTAGTATGATATAAAAAGTTTGGAGTATATGTTATTATGAACATTACTTTTACATGAGATGATAACAGATAAACTTAAACTTACGAATGTGGTTTGTTTAAGACATAAAATTCCGTAAATGTAGAAAAATGGAATGACATTTTTCATCTAATTTTTTACTATTTGCATCAAATGATATGACTTAACTAATTTATACTTTTTTATAACTCTTAATATATAATGTTTTATGCCAAAACGAATATATGTTATATGTTTATTTTTATCTACGTTTCACTATTAATTTTATATCATAAGGAGCTCTATCAAATATAAATTATTATAACCGGTTATAAAACTATAAACACTTTCATGAAGAGTTATAACATTTCAATTCAACTGTTGTGACACTTCCATACATATAAATAAAAAATCTTTGGTACGAACAGGTTTTATCGGTAATTTCACCGTTGTGTCTATGGGCGGGTGGGTTATCGGGTTTTCCCCGGAATTGGGTGGACTCGGATTACTCTCGGAGTACTCCGTTTGGTCCAGTGGGTGTCCCGAGAGTGCTCAGGATTGATTCTGTTGGTCGTTAAAAAAAAAAATCTTTGGTACACCAAATTAGAACTTTGGTTTTCACAAGAAATATACTTTTGTACTTGCAAAACTTTCTGGTTTATCCAATTAAGATTTCATACATTTGTAATACTTTGATCTAAAGTAAGAAAAAACAATTCAAAAGGCTCTCTAGGCACATTGGGAAATTCATAAAGTCAATTCCTTATTAGCATTTTTATTTCATTCCAATCATCAGGGCAAATTATATAAGGATAGCTGGTAGACGAGCAACAAATGCGCCGTCATCCCTTTCTGAATAGAAAACCCTAATCTACTAAAAACAAAGCCCCACCCATGAGGGATCCAGATTTGTAAGTTTATGGTTTATCCTTTATTAGGTATAACAATAACAATCATTCATCCATATTAAAACAACTATAACCCACACCCTCAATTCTAAAACAAATGACTTAAATGACTACCAAGTCAACAACAGTCAACTTTGACCCCTTTTCTAACAAACTCTTCTCATCTGGTCTGCAAACCAAGAACTTGCTCAAATCACCATAGAAATGCTAGTTTGCACCTTGGGTGGGCCCGAATGACGCCTCGGTCTAGCCGGTGATCCCGACACGTGTCTCTTCGACCCAAACTCCATTTCCGCAAGACCGTTCTCCACCGCCCCCAACATGCTCTGCCCCTTTAACTTCGCCTTTGCAGACTTCGTTTGCGCCATGTAACTCGGAACCGACGGCGAACTGTCCATACTCTCGTCATCTCTCACAGAGGACGCCGCGATGCTATGCCTTCTGTTCATCTCAGACCGCACGCTAAACACACTTCTCATATCATCATCAGGGATTGGCCCGAAGGTTGTTCTAGAGCTTGACCTGCGTTTGACCTTCTGCGATGCTAATGGACCACCTGCTGCTGACTTTGGGGTTGAAGGGGTAGAGTTGAGTTGCCGACGCGCGTACGATTTCGCGATTTCGGTTCCGGTAATGTTGATGCCGTTTTTAACTGATTGATTTTTCTCGGTCTCCCATGGCCGGCCCGCCATGTATCGCTCTAACCAGCTCCAACCCCATTGCGGATTCGTCGGGTCCATGAAGAGTAAGTTTGTCGTTCTCGATGATTTCTTCCATGGTTGCTGTTTTGAAAAGGATTGTATCATATTAGGATTGGAAGCATCATAAACCAATCATACAAAACCGACATTATTAGGGCTGCAAACGATGTCCGTTTGTTAAGGAAATAAATGTGTTCACGAACTATTGATGAACACTTACCGAACAAGATTTTTAGTTTGTGTTCGTTCATTTTAGAAATGAACGTGTTTGTTTTATTATGTGTCCGTTTGTTAATTTTTGTAACAAACACATAACAACGCAGATGAACGTTCATGAACACAAACGAGCGTTCGTGAACATAAATGAACAAACAAAGACGTGTATTATAGGTATATAATATACAATACACTAACATTTATAAATATTTTATCGGTGGGAACTTTAAAGTATTTAAATAAAATATAAAAAAAACCCTAATGAACTATCAAGCACAAACGAACATAAATGAACACGTTACCGAACGTTCACGAACATAAATGAACGAATGCAGCTTCTGTTCATGCTCGTTTATTTAACTATACGTCTTGTTCGTGTTCGCTCAATTATTAAACGAACGAACACAAACGAATTTCCCGCAGAACGGTTCACAAATTGTTCGTTAAACGTTCAATTCATTTGCAGCCCTGGACACTATATACAAGTTTATAAATTTATTCCAATGCAAGATGATTGTGTACCTGATGAGAAAACGAATAAGCCATGGCCCGTTCTCGTCTCATAGTTGCTTCGTATTTACTAAGTAGTTTTGCTTCAATTTGTTCCTTGGACTGCAAGCTATCGTTCCATTCTTCTCCCATCTATTATAACAATTGTGCATATCCATTAAGACGGTTTATTAGATCTAATACTCAAAATCGCGTAAAACTAACCTGCGAAATCTCGAGTTCTTTCGCTTGTTTCTGTAGAAGTTGTCTCTGAAGAGCCTGATTCTCCTCGGACATTCGAATCCTCCGAGAATTGATCTGACACTGCACACGAGATAGATTTTGCATGCATTTGAGTGTGGTTGCCGTTTGCCGATTGCCCGTTGACCCTTCGATTAGAGTTTTCAACCTTACAAGCCCTCTCAACGCCCGTAACGCCCTTCTTGCCTGTAACAAGACATGAAAACCTTCATAAAATTTCGTTTGAAAAAGCCATAAACAACCTCCAAGAATTAACAAAAAGACCAAAAAAAGTTGACTTGTGTTTTGGGAAAATAAGAGTTTAATATCAAAATCAATATTCATTTTACAAGAATTAATATTTTTTTTATTTTTTAATGAGTGAAGTACACGAACGGTGCAAGTGGTTAACCAAAATTTTGGATTTGGTCCCTAGCTTTCCAAAAGTACACGGATGGTCTCTATGGTTTGCACTTTGTAACGTATTTAGTCCCTAACTTTTGCCAAACGTACATGGATGGTCCCTAGGTTTGCACTTTGTATTCGTAACGCATTTAGTCCCTAACTTGGACCTGCGGAAACCTTTAGATTTGTTAGCTGGGGACTCCATGCATTACAAAGTGCAAACCACAGGGACCATCCGTGTACTTTTGAAACGATAAGGACCAAATCCAAAATTTTGATTAATCATAGGGAATTAGGGACCATCCGTGTACTTTACTCTTTTTTAAACAATAAGATGATACCAGATATCCGCGAAAAGCTGCTTGAATTCTAATGGATGCTGTTTCCTCGGCTGTTTTTCCTGAATACCAAGTCAACTCAGTGAGTTGAGTGGACTCAGCAGCAGCCTGAGTTGTAGTGGCAGCAGACTGAGTTGTGGTAGTGGCGGCAGCCTGAGTTGTGGTTGCAGCCGCCTCAAAAGAAACCGAATTAGCATGACTTTTTAGCTCATTCTCCACTTTGAACGGTTTCACTTCCTCTGGTGGTGGAAGTGAAAGAGAATCATGAGAACCGCTAGCGGGTTCTGTGATGGGAACAGAAGGTTTTTCATCTCCGAGCCCTTTCTTCTTTAATTTCTGGAATCGGGTAACAAAATTAATGTATGTTAATCAAGCATTTAGCTCGATAATATTATAAATGGATATACTTATAATGTTAGGGACAATGCCACCTAAGAGTAACCAGGTTTTATTATTGTTCCACTCGAAACCTATTGTTCATCGAATCGAATAAAGAATTTTCGAATTACTTGAATCGAATTTTTCGAATAACTATTATTTTTGCTTGAATTCGAACTTGATTAAAAACTAATCAATTCAATTCGAATTCTTATTCGAATTAAAACGCCAATTCGTATTCGATTCGAATTTGAATCGAATTCGGATAAATTCGAATAAATTAGTTTTGATTCAAATTCATTTAAAATATGTAAATTTGTTATGGGCTATTTGAGCTTGGTAACGGGCTATTTTATTACTTAGATTAAATTTACAAATTAATTTATATTATAGCCCAGTGAAAGTTATATATGTGTATATTATATTTAAATATAATAAATAAATATGTATAATTTGAATTCGAATTTCGAATCGAATTTAAAATTATAAATTCGTAGTCGATTCAATGGACTCGAATTTGAATTGAATCAAATTCGAATCTTAATAATCAAATCAAATTTAGTCGAATTTCAATGTTTTTCGAATCCGAATCGAATTCTGAACACCCCTACCCTCGAGTCTCAATATTGTTCCATTGTTTTGAACTCTTTATAACTAGTCAAAAAAAAATTATGAAACTTAGCTACTACTAGTGACTTTTCTTTTTCAAGTTTAGCCTAAAGTAACATATAACTTTGAAAAAAGTCACTTAACACTGAAAGGTAACCAAGTTTCATATTTGTATCATTTATGTCGCTCGGTTTTTACCAGTTATGAGGAAATGCACAATGATAAAACAATATTGAACCTTGAGTGTTTTTTTTTCTGTTAAAAATATGTTCGAGTGATATTAACGAAACGATATTAAAACCTCGTTACTTTTCAATGATTTTCACCGAAAGGTTATATACTTATATCAAACCTGGTTTTTCTTTTCTTTTGAGTGAGGACTGAGAGCCTTTTTAATAGAAGAAAACCAGCTTCCTTTCTTCCCCATTATATTATCATACCCCAAATCTCATTTCTGTAATAATACCAAAAGAAGTTAGTATGATACAAATATATAATACAAAATTTCACTGCATAGAAAGACATGAACTTTGACATTTAAAAGTCAAACTCCTTGTTTACAATTTTCAAAATCCGTTACCGAATTACCAGTTTCGACCCGAATTTTTTCTGTTATTAGTGTTAAACACATACTTCAATATGCTTTACAGTTAATTTTCTTCAAATTTCTAAGAACACATATCATTTTTAAACAGAAAAACAAACCATCCATTTGACTTCAAAAGTCAAACAACGAATTCTAATAAACATTTCAGATTAACCGCTCCATGATGAGTTAATATTTCAACAAAATCAGCTGAACAACAGACAATACGCCAAACCCAGATGAAAATTAACACAATAACAACAAATTCAACCAAATTACAAAAATAAATAAATAAATAAATAACTAGTAATCATCTAAATCTACATTAGTACATTGTAATTTCAAGAAAACCATCAAGATTCAAGCAATTAAGCAACACCCAGATTAAAACTAACAAAAAAAAAACACCAAAATCAATCAAATTACAAAAAAAAAAAAAAAAAAAAAAAAAAAAAAAAAAACAGCAAGCATCTAAATCCACATTATAACTTCAAGAAAACCATCAAGATTCAAGCAATTAAGCAACACCCAGATGAAAATCAACACAAACAACACCAAATTCAATCAAATTACAAAAAAAAAAAAAAAAAAAAAAAAAAAAGACAGGAAACCTCTAAATCTATATTATAACTTCAAAAAAAAAACCATCAAGATTCAAGCAATTGAGCAACACCAAGATGGAAAATCACCACAAACAACAACACATTCAATCAAATTACACCATAAAAAAACAGCAGTAAACATCAGTGATCCACATTATCTAATTCAAGAAAACCATCAAGATTCAAGCAATTGAGCAACACCCAGATGAAAACCAACACAAACAACACCAAATTCAATCAAATTACACAAAAAAAAGACAGTAAACATCAGAGAATATAACGTGTAAACTTGCCTGAACTGAAACTGATTCAGATCTTGTGGTAAGAACCCTAGATTGAAAAAAAATCAGATCTTGGGAAGCAATTGGAGTTAAAAAATGAAAATGAAAAGTGGGTATTTATTTTGGGGCAAATGGGTCCCTTAAATTACAAATCTTTTTTGTCGAAAATCTCACTTCACTTCTAGGTCAAGCATTTTCTTGTCCATTTCTCTAGGCAAATGGTCCAGAAGATGCCCAGATAACTGAAAAGGCGAATATTGTACGCTTTACAAAAAATATAATAATAATATCCTTTATAAAATAATATTTATTTTTTATTTTATAACATGTACTTGGCTATAAAAAAATACGTTAAATAATTCTATGTATTTAAGTCATGAAAAGTGTTTTAAAATGTGACTTGCTTTTTTTATTTATATGTTAAAATTTTCAAGACTAGTGTTTTTTTCTCATATTTATTTTCAAGTACATACTTTATGTATTTAAGTCATAAAAAGTGTTTTAAAATGTGACTTGCTATTTTATTTATTTGTTAAAAATTTCAAGTTAAAATTTTTTTTTGCTCATATTTATTTTAACGTATACGTCCCGCTTGCGGTATATGCATATAATGTATATATGTGTGGGCGTTCGGAGGCAAAAGTGATAGTGCACTAATTTTAACGTTATGAAAATTGATTATCTTTGTGATTTTTTAATACTATATTACTTTTAAACAAACATTTAAACTGTTTTAAGTTTTTATAAACAGATCTAGAAGCAAAAGAACATAAATAATAGAAGGAATGAATGAGATGTGATATTATTTTAATATGATATAAAATAATCATTGTACGTAATGTTTCATTCGGTTTTCATCGTGTCTTTTATGTTATGATTAAATCTTTCTCATGATAATATTTGGATTGTATCTTTTATGTTTTAAATTAAATATTTTTATAATTAAATATTTCTCAAGATTATATTTGGATTTATGATTAAATTTTTTTCAAGATAATATTTGGATTGTAAAAGTAATGATTTAGCAAAAAAGTACTTCAATGAGAAAAATGACAAGTTTTTTTTTTTTAATAACAAAAATTGCGTAACGTCCCCGTCTTCCTTGATGAGAGTCACATGCAAAGCATGCATTCACTCCCATGCTTTCTTCCCCAAAACACCCACACTACATACAAATTATAAAAGAATACCGTATTATAAACATACTAACATAAAGAAAATAAAAAATAAATAAACCATCTATATATACGTGAAGAAACACGGAACTAATTTTAGGGTTAATTAGTTTGGTTTATGTTTCAATCATGATGGTTAATCTTCTTAAACTTTCCTGAGCTCCGATGTGATCCTTTCTTCCTGCAAAACGGCAACACCGTTAGCTCGTTAAGAGGGGAATATGGGGGTTTCCCTCTTAACCAGGGGCGGATTTACATTAAAAGAACGGGTTCCCAGGAACCCAGTCGGTTTGTAATTTTTAATGAAAACCTATATAAAAAGTACAGTAGGAACCCATAAATAAATTTCGGGTGAACCCATAACCAAAAGCATCCAGTGGTCAACTGGTTAAACATGGCCTTTTAAACCTTGTTGTCTCAAGTTCGACTCTTCCATTGCTCCTTTTTTGGGTTTTGTTCTTTCTTTTTTTCCACTGTGAGTTCAATTCTCCCATCGGTTCTTTTTTTAGGTTTTGTTCTTTAAAAAAAATTGTAAAACCCATACTAGGGGGTTAAACCTAAACAGCAAAGAGCGTGATTACCCTCATCAGATCAACAAATAGCCTCCGCCATCTTCAGCCCTCTGACCCCTCCACCTCCAGCGAACAGCTGCCATTCGTCGTCTATTTAGCAACTAATATAGAAAAAAGTTCATGTAGCTTTTATCAAATGGCAAAAGAAAATAAAAAGTTAGTGGGAGGGCCTTTTGGATGTTCAAATCATGCTGTCATTTGATTGAAGTTTGATTGAAGTTAAAGTTAGTCTGGGAATATAGCTTAACTTTTCTAAAAATTTGTATGGTAGCATTAGTGCATAACTTCAAATTGGTGTGCTCAAAGGTGCTTAAGTTTTTTATATTACCGTTTGATCTGTTGGAGACTTAAGCAACCAAACTAAGCTGTCTTATAAGACTTGTTCCTCATTAAATTGGTATTGTACTTTACTCTTCGGATTTTAGTTACAAAATTCCTCATGTTGCCGACCCGACCCGAATATCTTAACGTTTGGTTGTGAAAATTTGACCATCGAACAAAAGTGAACCCATAAGAAAAAAATTCTGGATCCGCCACTGCTCTTAACCAGACTCCAGCGTGAGAATAAGTAACTGCTTTGAGGAAATAATTGTGTGTTAAGAGTGAGAGTAGAGAGAACGGAATGTCTAACCTGTGCATGAAGGTCTCTATTTATAGCCGGAGAGGTGTAAGAGGAGATGGGCTGATGGGCCTTGGGCCGGAAGGCGACAACCAGGGAACATCCTCCTTGTCTCACTGATATCGATCGTTAGTGTCTTCTAGAAGATCTCCGGTGCTGGCGCACCATGATTGGAGCCACGTGTCCCGTTGTCGGCCTCGTTGTCCCTCTGCCATCAGCAGGTAAGTGGAGATCATGGGGCAGATGTCGCCGCTCCCTGATTGGTGCCACGTAGGCGTCCTTGTGTACTCTTTGTCTCCTGCACGTCAGACGATCGTGGAGCACGATATAGCACAGCCTGGTGGACGCTGATTGGCTCACTCTTCTGCCACTTGTACCTTTTGTACTTTCTGAAGTGTCCTTGCGCCATAAATCATGCGTGACCCTTGTTGTTCACGTAACTAGCCCGCGCAGGGTTGTAGGAGATGAAGGCTTTTATTAAGAACACTAAGTGTGAAAACTGATGTTATCTCTTGTTTGGACCTCGCGCGAGACCAGCTTCTGCTTGAGCAGCTCGCGCGGGTCTAAGATTAATCAGCTTACTGAGTAAGGAGTATGGTCCAGCGCGCGACCTAAAATGGTCTGCGCGGCTTTTTGGGGCCATACCCCTTCAAGCCCCCCAGTCCAGTGCTGCTCCATGCACGAAGTATATGGTTGGAGCTCTGGACTTAGAAAAAAGAAAGTGTTAGCTTTGAAAAATGCTTTCTAGTTCTTGGTAGGTGGCGCGCGTGTAAGTGTTTGCCACTTACTACGGCGCGACTACCAGATTTGCCTGTTGTTAGTTTTGATTTTGAGTGTAAGAGCGCAGGCTCATTGGATAATCATGAATGTTGCGTGGCCTTGTATAACAATCCTAAATAAACCGACACCCTCGAATATTTTCCGATACCCTAATATATTTTAAAATATTCCAAAATGTCCTAAAATACACCCCATACGCGAAAACGGGCCCTAAATACATTAAATAGTATTAAAAATAATTAAAAATCAGGTTTTGGGTCTAAGGTGGGCCGCGTAAGCCTAAGCCCAATCCTTACGCGGGCGGTTTAAAGGTTAAAACCTGAATTCGTTGATTTTTAAGTTTAGGCGGGCCGCGTAAGCTAACCTTAACATTTACGCGGGCCGCGTGAGATCAAAATGTGGCGCAGCCCGGTTTGGCCACATGGCCCAACACCCGGCAGGTCTAGTTGCTGACCCAACCCTGCTACGCATTGACCTGGGGTCAACGCGGGCCGCGTAGGCCCTGTCCTTGTTTTACGCGGGGCGCGAGAAAGACAGAATTCAGCACTATATAAGAATGGCATCGGCTTTAAGTTCTGATCGCTCAAATCTTTCTTTCTTACTTAATTTCTGAATAGTAGAGATAATACACGGGTATTATACCCCCTAATTAGCAAAGTTCTGCTCCGTTGTAAGTATTATAACCCCTGGATACGTATTAGATACGCTGCCCGATTGATCTAGGGTTCCGTAACGGCTGTCGTGGTTCTGCCCGACGTAGTCGCTGGAATGTCGTCTCGGGGAGGGTATTACTAATGTTAAAATGGGTTATTATACTAACGCGTGTACATTTGTGTAAATTATAGATTGTCACCAGGAAACCCTTACGAAAAATCTAAGACAGCAATGTGAGTAATCTCCTTTTTGTTAACAGTTTTTACAAAACCTTAACTATTTTACAATGCAATTTAGCAGTGATTGAGTCTTTGTAATTCTTCAATTACTGCCGGTATGTTGGGGTTTTGTATACGAAATTTACTACACTGTGAGTAGTAAGTCGGGACGACAATACGTTACCATTGGACAATGAGTTAGCCAATGTGTAATATGACCCACAAGTCAGGATTGACAGTACTAAAGGAGTAATTGTGTAGATATAAACATTGTAATCGCTCTCAATACTGTTTAACTTAAATTAATGTTTCTTGATTAAATTGGGATTCACTCACCAGTATTTCCCACTGACAAATGTTTTTAAAACACGTTTCAGGTAACACAATGTGAAAACCAATTAGAAGCCAGCTGGACAGCACTGAAGGCTTGGAAAAATGGCTATAAAAGTTACCTAAATAAAGACGGCGTTTTAATTCAAATAAAATGGGATTTCTCCCTATAAATTAGTTTGTAATAAAAACTTGGGTTTTAACCCATTTGTTTATGTTATGAAAATGTGGTATTTTACTCTGATAAATATTTCCTAACTACGGTCCTGATGAAAATTTCCGCTGCCAAATTAGACAATACGAGATACCACCGAAGCTGGATCGCGGCCGCCCGTTCCCGGGGATCAGGGATCGGGGGTTGCGACAGGAGGTGGTATTAGAGCTAAGCCACAGAGGTGTTCTGCTGACATCAAAATGTAAAGTGTTAGGAAATAAATTACGGAAATACGTGCATAATTGTATTTAATTGTTATGTGTTATTTGACTATTTGTTAGTTTTCAGTATGAGCGACCAAGGACCATCTGACGTGTACCGTCAATTGTCTGGTTCGCCTAGAAGCGAAGGCACATCCTCTTCTCAGCCTGCCCTCCCAGGGTACTCTGCTGATACGGAAGAAGGAATCTTTGTGTTTAAGGCTCAGTCAGAAGAGTCATTTCCTAAGAAAAAGAGGGGATGGTTTAGTAGAGAGGCACACGAGCGTAGGAAGCGTATGAAAAAGTTACAAGACCAGAGGGTACTAGCAGCAGTCAAGAGAGAGACAGGTGCCTATGCCCAGGATATGATAAATAGGGGTATAGCCAATATTCACATCCTAGCAACCACTGCAGCTGACCCTAATCTGGAGCAAATAATAGCACCCCAACCACAGCCACCAATCCCTGACCAACCCATGGAGATAGAAAACCCTGAAAACCAAGTAGAGATGCATGACTTCAATCCGGAAGAAATGCCTAGGGTACCAACACCAAACCCCCTAGACCCAAATTACGATCCCTGGTGGGATGACGTTAGGGACTATGTGCAACGCTACCCGATACATGAAGACACACCCATGCAGAACATAGGAGCCTATCCAGGTATGGACCCTTTAGATCCCTATTACCACGATGAATAGATTAGGGAGATTTTAGAAGATCCTTACCGATTTCAGGCACCTACACCCCCACACCAGGAACCCGCACCTCAGATTCCAAACCCTGTCCTAGAACCTGCACCCCTAATGAGTGCAGAAAACGTACAAGAACTTAAGACATTTGGTGAGGAAATTTTAGAGAGCAGTGAGAGAATGAGACAGGTGGGAGAGCGACTCGTCTGGAAGTACGACGAGCGCAATATGGATTTTTGGATAAATCCATATCCGTGAATATGATGGTAGAGACGGTAATAGTAATAATAATAATATAATAATAATATATGTGTGTACGGATGCCTACTACTATTTATTTCAGTTGGTATTGTAATTTTTATTTCAGTACTGGTGTGTAATAGATAGTATATGAATAGAGTAAAGTCGCAATGATCGACGCTTTTGGCTAAATTGCGTGTCATGTGATTAACTATATTAAATATTATTTTGTGATATTAATATGGGGTAAATGTTTAAAATTCAGATGGCCGACGAAGGAAATCAAGGAAATCTGAATAACGATAACCAGAGTAACATTAACGTGGTTAATGAGAATCCGAGCATAAATAACAATGGAAACCAAATGGATAATAGTGTCATTCAACACATAGTGGCACAAGGAATTATAGATGCAATGCCATTTATTATTCAAACGGTTTAAGAAGCGAATAATAAAAGTAAACATAGCAGTAAGCGACCAATTGAACCATAACACAGCGTAAACAATGGCCCTGTACTTCAAGTGCCCATTCCCAAAAGAAGAAGAACCATGCCTTATGGTTGTTCTTACAAGGAATTATGGTCCTGCAAACCGATAGAATTCTCGGGCAATGAAGAACCTATTGCAGCTCTACGCTGGATAGAAAAGACTGAGGCTGTTCTGAAAATAAGTAAATGTGCAGAAAAGGACAAGATAATGTTTGCTTCCAATCTATTTAAGAACTCAGCCTTAGAATGGTGGAACACTATCCTCCAGTCAAGATGAATTGATAGGGTTTACAACATGGAATGGGAAGAATTTAAGAATATGGAAGAAAGGAAATTCAGCCCTCCCAATGAAAAGGAACAAATAGCTAATAAATTCCTAAATCTTAGGATGAATGGAGTGGATAGTAAGGGGTACACCAAGTTATTCTTTGAATATGCTAGAATAGTACCAACCCTTGCATCACCAGGGCCGGTATTAATCTCCCTTTACATTTGGGGATTAATTGGAGAGATTAGACATGTAGTCAAGGCAGCTAGACCTCAAACTATAGAAGAAGCTGTAGAACTAGCGAATACCTTGACAGATGAATTAATCCGTACTAGAGAAGAAGACCAGAGGAGAAATGATGTACTGTAAAGTACATATGTTTATAGTGTATATTTTGGTCTGTTTTCAGTCGTTTCGAGTCTGTTTTAGGTTAGAATTGTGATACTGCTGACGTTAAGCTTTGATTTCAGGTCCCGTAGCTTAAAGTGATGAAAAACGAGTCAAAACGAGCAGTTCGGAAGAAAAACGGGATTCGTACGCGCGTCGGAGAAGCTGGAAATCGGAATTAAATTAAAAAAATAAGAAAATGAGACAAAGGGGCGCCGCGCGACGTGACACCACCTTAGCGTCGCGCGAGGGGTCTTAATTCGAGCAAATTATGTTTCCAGCTAGGGTTTTGGTTTAATAATTCCAAGAAACTTAATAGAAACCCTAGTTACGAATTTAGAGACTTTTGGAGCAATCTTGGAGCATTCTTGGCAAGCAATTGGAGATTTGAAGGCAAGGGAATCATTGGTACGATTCGAGAGCGAAGAATCTATCGGGTTTTCTAATCCCTTGTTTTATCGATTACTTTCTTGGAACTTTGTTACAATGAATTCTGTTCTAGACATCTTTGTTTTGTTTTCATTTACTGAGATGCTTGGCTAAACATTTATAAACCACCTAGACTTGATGAATGGATTAATATAAAGATTTTATCGTTTTTGTTATTTGCATGATTGTTATGGGTGATTGTGTTTAGTAAGCGGTTAGATTTAATGGTTTGATGTGTATGCGTACTTTGAATTGGTTTATTGTTATTACTTGCTTCATATGATTCTTAGTGACGGTCTATATCACAACGTAGAGTCATATTAGGGTTTAGGGTTTCAGTAAGTGTCTATATCACGTTAGAAAACCTTAACTCTTTAGGGAGAATTGGCCAATAACCCCTAGAAGTAATTGGTAATAATTTGCTAAGTCTTAGTGTTCTACTAGTCCTAATACCTGGGAAGTGAGGGGCTATTGGTAGGTCTTACCCGGCGAATTGCTTTAGATAGGCCTTGGGAAAGGTTATGTCTTGGTTTACCTGTCGGTTTTATTAGTCTATCAAGTCAAATTAATTACTTCAAACTACCCTAGATCTAGGATTGGGAAAGAATAGGTCAACATTAGGGTACTTACACAATAATTAGACAACTGGGAAGGCGTCTAATAACCGGTAGAATTAATAGCCTAGGTAGCTCCACAGGTTTCTCCTTGAGAAGGGTCGAGGGGCCTCGTTGGTTCTTAATAGGTTTAGTATTATAAGATCCCGGTTCCATAACTCGTGCATTTAACTTAATCGGTAATCTCTTAAAAACAATTTAGGATTCTTGTCTAGGTGGTCTCGTTCTCAGATAAGAAAAGTCTTCAGTCTTCATTCGTTTTAGTCTAGCTCTAGTTTAATTTAGTAGTTTAATATAGATTTCCTTAGTTTTCCGTAACCCCCCCCCCCAAACAATTAAACAAGTCTTAGTCGTGTCTATCAGTGTCTGTCAGAGTCTAGTTTACGTAATTTATAGAGTCTCGTGGTTCGATATCCGGACTTCCTAGGTTATACTACATTGATCGGTACACTTGCCGATTGTGTGGTTTTAGGTCGAGTCTAGAATTAAAGCTTTTTAGTGTCTAGCTTAGAGAGTCTAATATAGTTAATTTTTATAGTCTGTTTAGCACACATCAAGTTTTTGGCGCCGTTGCCGGGGACTCTTGGTAATTGCGTTCATTAGCTTTGATAGATTTACTTGACAAATACGTGCTACGTGTCTACTTTGTTTTGTGTCTTTTCTTTTTATCTTGAGTCGTAGTAACTATTCTTTGCTTTTCTTGTGTTTAGGTTTTTGCTCGTAGTGGATGCCACATCTGCGCTCGCACGGACCACCACCACCAGTCAAGCAGTCATCATCTCAATTGGGCGAAGGCCCACAGGTTACTTCTACATCCTCTTCTCGTTTCCCCAATTTCGATTCCACCCCGTTACCCACCCCACCTCCTACACCACCACCTTCGCCAAACCATTCACCTAAAACCTCACCTAAGGTTTCCCCACCCGATAGCCCTACTTCTAGTACCTCTAGCAATCCGACTAACTTAGAACCAATGGCAAACCCTAGGCAAACCGTCCATCAGCAAGCCACTCAGGATTTCACCGGTCTTGCTTCACCCATCACCGTCCCACCCATAGTTAGTGACAATTCATGGCAGATTCCATCTTATGCCATGCAGGCTATCACCAATACCATCCAATTCCATGGCCGAGACGATGAGGACGCCCCGGCCCACATTAACCGTTTCTCCAGCATCCTAGCTACCTTTAACCTTCACGGTGCACCTAACGATGCCACCTACCTACAGCTTTTCCCATTCTCATTAGCCGGCCGTTCGGCTACTTGGTTGGACTCTCAACCGACCGGCACCTTCACCACATGGGCGGGGCTTCGTCAAGCCTTTTTGAACAAATATTTCCCGCCCGCTAAAGCCTCACGCCTTAGGGACCAAATCCACTCTTTCCGCATGGAGCCCGACGAGCCTTTCTACCTTGCTTGGGAGCGTTTCCAAAACCTTTGTGCTCGTTGCTCCCAGCACGGTCTTTCTGATTAGGCTTCGTGTGAGAAATTCTATAACGGTCTCACCCAAGAGACTAGAGATAGGTTCGATACTAACGCGGGGGGGCATATGATGGGTATTCTTACAGCTGCAGAGTGTCTAGAGCGTTTTGAGGCATTTGCTCAGTCTCAATCCCAATCACGATCCGATCAGCGATATCAAAGTGGTAATTCTAATACCACTACTAGTGCACCCGCCCGAGGGGTGAACCATGTCACCATGGATCCTAGTTTAGCCGCTGTCTTGGAAAACGTGACTAGGGAAGTTAAGGAAATTAAGGCTAAGGTAGACAAATGTGAGTTTTGTCATGGGGGTCACGACACGAGTTCGTGTCCATTACTTGTTAGTGAGGAGCAAGTCGATTATTTAGGAGGAGGGTTTGGTAGAGGTCAGTCTAGCGGTTTTGGGAGTAATAATAATTTTGGGTCGGGTTGGCGTAATAATAATAATAACTTTAATAATAACACTTTTCGCCCAAGTGGACCTCCTGGCTTTCAAATGGCTCAAAACCTAAATAGGGGCCAAAATTCACTCTTTGGTGGGGGTTCAAGTGGGCAGTTCAACAAAGGGTTCAATGGGCAGGTCAAGGATGGGGGGTCAAATAACCAAGGTCAAACAGGTCAAGGTCCAAGTTTTGATTTAGGGGGGTAGCATAGAGAGAATGGAGTCCATGATGAGTCAACTAGTTGTTAGGGACCAAACCACTCAAAAGACCCTTAGTGAACATGACCTAATGCTTAAGAACCATCAAGCCTCCTTCCAAGACCTTCAAAGGGTCGTAGGGGACATGTCTAGGAAGCTAGAAGAGAGATTACCCGGTCACTTTGCGGGTAACACCCAACCGAACCCTAATGCCCATGCTAAAGCCATTACCACCCGTAGTGGCAAGACCGTAGGAAACCCTAGAGTCGAAGAGAGGGTAGTTGATGAAGAGGGAGATGTGATAGATGAGGAGATCGAAATGGAGGCTCCCGGCAAAGTGCAATCTAGGTTAACCCCAGCAAGTACCGCTGTGCCCGGTGAGTCTCAAAGTGAGAAGAAAGTTGAGAAAACCCCAATAGATGTTAGACCTTCACCCTACGTGAACCATGCGTATGTCCCGTTTCCCTCACGTCTTAAAAACCAAAAATACTCTAGGGAATACGGGCAATTTTTGGACATCTTCAAGCAATTGAAGATTAACCCTCCATTCATAGAGGCACTCCAATCAATGCCTAAATACACTAAGTTCTTGAAAGATCTCCTTAGGAACAAAGAGAAATTAGGAGAGTTGTCCAACGTCCCATTGAATGGGGGATGTTCCGCCGTTGTGTTAAATAAGCTTCCCGAAAAGCTTACCGATCCGGGTATTTTTACCATTCCTTGTCTATTCGGTAGTAATACCAACACTCGAGCTTTAGCCGACTTAGGAGCTAGTATCAACTTGATGCCCTTTTCTCTTTATGAGAAGCTAGACCTAGGAGAGCTTGCACCTACCCGAATGACATTGTCTTTAGCCGATCGGTCCGTTAAATACCCTAGGGGTATAGTTGAGAACTTGCTAGTTAAGGTAGACAAATTCGTGTTTCCCGCCGATTTCGTAATTCTAGATATGGAAGCGGATGAGAGAGTTCCCATTATCTTAGGTCGTCCTTTCCTACGTACCGCCAAAGCCCTTATAGACGTTTACGATGGTAAAATCACCCTTAGGGTCGGTGAGGAGAAAGTTACTTTTGAGATAGATCGTTCCATGAACCACCCGAGTGGTTCGGATGACTATAGTGGCCCTTGCCATTCCGTCTACTTTTTGAACTCGTTTATATCGTGTGTCGACCATTGCTTAGAGTACATTAGTGGAGCGGACCTAGTGGTAGGAGAGAAGGTAGGAGAGAAGGTAGAAGAGGAGTTAGAGAGTGTAGGTGAAGTTGAAGAGGAGGGGATTCCTTTAATCCCCGATGTGTTAGCGGTTAGTGATGACACCACCCAACCCCCACCCTTAGAGCTTAAGGTACTTCCATCTCATTTAGAGTATGCTTTCTTAGGGGAGGGTTCCGAGCTACCCGTTATTATTTCATCCGAGTTAGAGGAGAGTGAGAAAGTGAGGTTGTTAGATGTGTTGAAGGCTAACAAAGAGGCCATTGCATGGAGATTGTCTGACATTAAGGGCATAAGTCCTTCCTATTGCACCCACCGGATACTCATGGAGGATGATTATAAACCGGTGGTGCAACCCCAAAGGAGGCTTAATCCTAACATGCAAGATGTAGTGAAAAAGGAGGTTCTTAAACTCTTAGATGCGGGGATGATATATCCCATTTCAGATTCACCTTGGGTTAGTCCCACACAGGTTGTCCCCAAGAAGGGGGGGATGACCGTTGTCATGAACGAAAAGAACGAGCTTATCCCTTCACGTACTGATGTGCGGTAAGTGTCGTATATATTAGGTGTATATTTTAAGCCCTTTTTAACACTTATTTTAGCCAAGTTTTAAATTTATAAAACACGATATTTCACTAACACTAAACACACATATGGGCAAGTGCACCCATCGTTGAGTGTAGTATAGCGTTGGTAAGATACCGAGGTCGTCCAAGGACACAAGAGCTTTTAGTACCGGTTTATCCTCAACGTCTAACCAAAACAAAAGTTTAGAAAAATGTTTTAAACTAAGAAAAATAAAACTAACTAAAATGCTGAAAATAAAAATAAAAATAAAAACAGATAGACAAGATGAATCTGTAACACCCCAAAACCGAATATTTAATTTGCTAGTTTGTTATCATGTTTAACAAAATGAGGTGTAATAACGGGGTTAGTAAACCTAGTTAAATGTCTAGCAAATTAATTAAAGGAATGAATTTAAAGCCAAATATGATGGTGTCATGAACTTAAGGGACTAATGGTGACATATTAGAAAGTTGGAATGATTAAATGAAAAACAAGAATAAAACACACACACATTAGGCGTGTGTGTGTGTGTGTTCGACGCCAGGGCCAAGAAGCAAAGGAAAACCCTTCTAATCACTCAAAATCAGCCAATTGAAGCCCTAATCGTGACTAAATCTCATGCATGTCAATGATTTGTTGATCATCTAGGCCTATTAAAGCTTAAGGTAAGAAGAAATTGATAGTTTGGTGATTTTGAATATGTAGGGTTTCAAGAAATTCCATGTGTTTATATGAAATTAGTATGATATTGAACTAAGATCATCATCTAGAACATCATGAATGCTTGAAATCGATTAATTCAATGTTGGGAGTGAAAACCCACTTAGAGTAGAATGAATATGTGTAGTAAAGTATGAAATTGGATGAGGGAATGTATGATGATTGTTTATAATGATAAATTGTTAGTTAGGGCTGAATTAGAAGAGAAGTTATGTGAAATTCTATGGAATATTGTTGTTCTTGATGATATTGACATGGATTGGTCATGTTATGCAAATGATACTTGTACATTGTGCCTTATTTGTTGTACGCCCACAAAGTGTTTGATAAAATGCCTACATGAAACTTGAATTGATTCAAGTTTGTGTTTAAAAGTTAGTAAATTCGTCATTTTGACAGCCCTAGATAGCCATCTTGTAAAGGCCGTATCTCATTCGTTATTAGGAGTTAGACAACGAGCCTTATATCGTTGGAAAGCTTGTTTCGCATGTTACAATTCTTATTTGGTCACAAGATGCTAGTTATGAGATTTGGTGGGTCAAAACAGCATGTAAAGTTAGTAAATTCGTCATTTTGACAGCCCTAGATAGCCATCTTGTAAAGGCCGTATCTCATTCGTTATTAGGAGTTAGACAACGAGCCTTATATCGTTGGAAAGCTTGTTTCGCATGTTACAATTCTTATTTGGTCACAAGATGCTGGTTATGAGATTTGGTGGGTCAAAACAGCATGTAAAGTTAGTAAATTCGTCATTTTGACAGCCCTAGATTGCCATCTTGTAAAGGCCGTATCTCATTCGTTATTAGGAGTTAGACAACGAGCCTTATATCGTTGGAAAGCTTGTTTCGCATGTTACAATTCTTATTTGGTCACAAGATGCTGGTTATGAGATTTGGTGGGTCAAAACAGCATGTAAAGTTAGTAAATTCGTCATTTTGACAGCCCTAGATAGCCATCTTGTAAAGGTCGTATCTCATTCGTTATTAGGAGTTAGACAACGAGCCTTATATCGTTGGAAAGCTTGTTTCGCATGTTACAATTCTTATTTGGTCACAAGATGCTGGTTATGAGATTTGGTGGGTCAAAACAGCATGTAAAGTTAGTAAATTCGTCATTTTGACAGCCCTAGATAGCCATCTTGTAAAGGCCGTATCTCATTCGTTATTAGGAATTAGACAACGAGCCTTATATCGTTGGAAAGCTTGTTTCGCATATTACAATTCTTATTTGAAAGTCGAAGTCGGATTATGTGATTAAAAAGGGGGAAAATGACCCCGAACAGCTGCTGCGAGAAAAATGCGGCAATGAAAATAATGTGTTTTGTGAACTTAAAACATATGATTTTCTAGTCACCAATTTACTAAACACTAAATATTGCTTCGGGTGAATGTTACAGTTGTTAAGGTGTGTTTAAAGCGTTACTATGTGTAAAATTGGCGTTAATGTACAGCATGGTTAGCCTCTCGAATATGATTGTAATAGTAGAGAAGTCAGGCGTATTGTAGTAGATAATCTATGTGTCGCGTATGATGATAATTGAGTTGCTTGAATAAGGAACAAGGTGACTTTTAGTCTATATGCCTTATGTATGTGGTATTTGGTTAATAAAAAGTCAAGTAATGTATTAATGGAAAGAAACGAATGTAGTATGAATGAGCATATGTGCTAACCATAATGTAATTGTGATGACATGAAAGAATAGGAATCACTTTAGCAAGGACTCGAAAACGGAAGGTTAACGGGTCAAGCAGAGGCGAGGAAACAAGCGTGAACACTAACGCTCGAGGTAAGTGACTTTCGATTCACTTCTTAGTATACATATAGAGTTTTCTTGTTATGGTTGAATGGGTTGATTGATGTATATAAATTGGCCGACAAGTAGGTATGTATGAATGCATTTAGGAAAATTACGTAAGTACATGCACGTGTGAGCTAAGGTATGCACGGGTGTAGTTGTGATTCATTTTATGAATGTATGTAAGTATGGAGTTATGTATGCATGTATGTATATATGTAGGTATTGGTGTATGTATGTACGTAAGTAGTTATGTATGAGCATGAGCATTTTGTATTTGAATATGAAAGTACATACGTGTGTAGGTACGAACGTATATATATATGTGGATGCAAGTAAGTATGTACGTATGTATGTGAGTAGGTATGTGTGTATGTAGTTATGTATGTATGTATGTATGTAAATACATATGCGAAGATGTAATCATGTATGTATGTAATTAGATGCGTGGGTATACAAGTAAAGGTATGTATGTATGTAGATGTGAATTATGCGTATGCGAAGATACGTAGGTATATATGAAGGTATGTAGAGAAGTAGTAATGCATGCGCGTATGTAGATATGGGATTGGTATAGAAGAAGGTACGTATGAGTATATGCAGGTATGTAGAAATATAGGAGGGCATGTACGTATGTAGACGCATACGTATACATGTAAACATGTACATGTGCATGATTTAGATACGTAGAATTTTAACGTTACTAATTATGCGTTTGAGGTTGGTATGTGATGCAGGAACAAGTACACCGGATTCTTACGAAACTTAAACCGAACCCGGAATAAGAGGATGAGAAAGAATAATTGGATGAATTAATGTTAAATTGACGAACGTTATTCAATCTTTAATTACATGAGATTAATGTATATGATGATGCCTTTGACTAATGGCTAAGTTGTATGTGATGCCCACAGGTGTTACACGGACTTCTTCTGCTGCTAAGGAAGTGAAGCGGACGTAGATCGAGTCAAGAGCAAGGATTGTACGGATAGATTGGTCACATAGTTGAAGTATATAACGTTTGGTAATCTAAATTTTAGTATGAATGTTGTAAAATTCTTTTACAGTACGTTTAACATTTTTAGGATTTGGAACCTTCGTGAAAGAAATGTTGTTAATACGGAAGAAAATTTTAAAGCTCTTTTTCCGCTGCGTCATTTTTAAGGTTAAACGTGTTGGGGTCTAACAAGTTGGTATCAGAGCCCTGGTTTGAGAGAATCAAGTACAAGAGGATAGGTACTTGAACTCGAACCTGTGTGCTCTTATGACAAGAAACCCGTACAATCCGAGACTCGACCAAGATCTAAAGGTAGAAGCAAAGGTAAGTATGTGCTTAAGTATGTATTGGAAGATAACTAACTATATGTTATGTGTAAGGTAAGCATGGTTGCTTGGAAAGAATGATTTGTGGATGCGGTCTAGCACCGACGCCAAGGTATGTAATTTGACATATTGACCCAAGTACATATGTTTAATATATGTAAGTACATGTGATGGTAAAACCTAACAATGAAAGGAAATTTTTAAATGAAAAATAATGATAAGAATGGTAATGAAGTTTTGGAAATGTTACACGTGCCGAAACCTAATTCTTCGGACATAAGGTGACAATTACACGAAGACACGAAACTAGTGTGTGGATTGTCTACCTGGCCAGTACACAAGAAACGCATGACTTTCGTGAGCCCGTGATAATTGTTACAGGTGTGTCCGTTAGAATTAAGTAGTAGGTGGACGTGAGGGTGGAGAGAAATGTAAGACTCTCAAAAATGAGAGTATGAAATGCTATGTTAGAATCCGCGAGACGGATTCGAAACATGAAATGCTATGTTAGAATCCGCGAGACGGATTCGAAACATGAAATGCTATGTTAGAATCCGCGAGACGGATTCGAAACATGAAATGCTATGTTAGAATCCGCGAGACGGATTCGAAACATGAAATGCTATGTTAGGATCCGCGAGACGGATTCGAAACATGAAAGAAAGGTATGAATGCAATGCTTGAATCCGCGAGACGGATTCAAGGGATGAAAAGCGTAGATGCAATGTTTGAATCCGCGAGACGGATTCAAAGAATGAAAGATGTTAATGCAATGCTTGAATCCGCAAGACGGATTCAAGGAATGAAATGCATAAATGCAATGCTTGAATCCGCAAGACGGATTCAAGGAATGAAATGTATGAATGCAATATTTGAATCCGCGAGACGGATTCAAACATAATCACAATTAAAGGTACAAATGATAAGTATGAATCCGCGAGACGGATTTAAGGACGAAAGAATGACCATAAATGATATGCAAAACTTAAAATTCGAGTCAAGAAAAGAAAACTTTGATTAAGCCACATACTAGACACGTTGTTAAGTGACTCGTGCGAGTCGGAATGAACGACGGGAGGCAACCTGAACGATAACTTAAGTATGGTCGGGAAGAGGAAGTTTTGCAAAAAGGTTAATGAAATAATTTTAAGAATAAAAGAATTAGGAGCGTGTAAAACCCCAAATAAAATAAGTATGGAGAAAAGGTAATAATGATGAGAATCGATGGAAAGTGCTAATATTGATGTTGGGCTTGTAGGCCATGTTCATTTGAACAAGGCATTATTGAAAGGATGCGCATAGGCGGGTGCTCAACAAATCAATGGAAGCAATCAATGAAAGCATTACATGAACCCATGAAGAAACGGGCCGACTCGGGCCACAAACCGCTGGCATACACGACGAAGTCAAGGTTAGTAAGATGTTTAGCTTGTGATTATGAGTAAGTATTGATATAAATAAATGATTATAGTATGCCTATAATGATATGTTGTCCTCTCGTATAAACATTAAGATAATTAGAAGTAACATTAGTAATGAGATGTTTAGGATGACTCATAGTGAACAAAATGAAGGATAGCATATGATGTATGAGTAGTATGAAATAAATCGATTTATTTCGATTAGCAAATATATGAATGTAATATGCTTAAGTAGGAAGTTAGAAACAAACCGCAGATTTAGGTTTGTACGATTTATGATTGTATACAAATGGAATAAATTCGATGAGTGAAACGTTAGTGATGATATGTGTTAAGAGCTAGTATTATAAAGTAAAAGGCACTAATAAGAACTCTGGAGCAGAATCTGACATAAGTATAATTATGAAAGTAATTTACTTAATATAAGGCATAGGCACGACGTGTACAATTACGTTCATGCATGAATAAAACCTTTGCCAAGATCCTGAATGCGTTTAGGTTGTAGTAAGTATTATGTATGAACAACCTGATAAGGGTAAGAGTAGAATTGGTCTAGTTGAATGAGAAAGGTTTCGGGGACGAAACCTCATTTAAGGGGGGTAGACTTGTAACACCCCAAAACCGAATATTTAATTTGCTAGTTTGTTATCATGTTTAACAAAATGAGGTGTAATAACGGGGTTAGTAAACCTAGTTAAATGTCTAGCAAATTAATTAAAGGAATGAATTTAAAGCCAAATATGATGGTGTCATGAACTTAAGGGACTAATGGTGACATATTAGAAAGTTGGAATGATTAAATGAAAAACAAGAATAAAACACACACACATTAGGCGTGTGTGTGTGTGTGTTCGACGCCAGGGCCAAGAAGCAAAGGAAAACCCTTCTAATCACTCAAAATCAGCCAATTGAAGCCCTAATCGTGACTAAATCTCATGCATGTCAATGATTTGTTGATCATCTAGGCCTATTAAAGCTTAAGGTAAGAAGAAATTGATAGTTTGGTGATTTTGAATATGTAGGGTTTCAAGAAATTCCATGTGTTTATATGAAATTAGTATGATATTGAACTAAGATCATCATCTAGAACATCATGAATGCTTGAAATCGATTAATTCAATGTTGGGAGTGAAAACCCACTTAGAGTAGAATGAATATGTGTAGTAAAGTATGAAATTGGATGAGGGAATGTATGATGATTGTTTATAATGATAAATTGTTAGTTAGGGCTGAATTAGAAGAGAAGTTATGTGAAATTCTATGGAATATTGTTGTTCTTGATGATATTGACATGGATTGGTCATGTTATGCAAATGATACTTGTACATTGTGCCTTATTTGTTGTACGCCCACAAAGTGTTTGATAAAATGCCTACATGAAACTTGAATTGATTCAAGTTTGTGTTTAAAAGTTAGTAAATTCGTCATTTTGACAGCCCTAGATAGCCATCTTGTAAAGGCCGTATCTCATTCGTTATTAGGAGTTAGACAACGAGCCTTATATCGTTGGAAAGCTTGTTTCGCATGTTACAATTCTTATTTGGTCACAAGATGCTAGTTATGAGATTTGGTGGGTCAAAACAGCATGTAAAGTTAGTAAATTCGTCATTTTGACAGCCCTAGATAGCCATCTTGTAAAGGCCGTATCTCATTCGTTATTAGGAGTTAGACAACGAGCCTTATATCGTTGGAAAGCTTGTTTCGCATGTTACAATTCTTATTTGGTCACAAGATGCTGGTTATGAGATTTGGTGGGTCAAAACAGCATGTAAAGTTAGTAAATTCGTCATTTTGACAGCCCTAGATTGCCATCTTGTAAAGGCCGTATCTCATTCGTTATTAGGAGTTAGACAACGAGCCTTATATCGTTGGAAAGCTTGTTTCGCATGTTACAATTCTTATTTGGTCACAAGATGCTGGTTATGAGATTTGGTGGGTCAAAACAGCATGTAAAGTTAGTAAATTCGTCATTTTGACAGCCCTAGATAGCCATCTTGTAAAGGTCGTATCTCATTCGTTATTAGGAGTTAGACAACGAGCCTTATATCGTTGGAAAGCTTGTTTCGCATGTTACAATTCTTATTTGGTCACAAGATGCTGGTTATGAGATTTGGTGGGTCAAAACAGCATGTAAAGTTAGTAAATTCGTCATTTTGACAGCCCTAGATAGCCATCTTGTAAAGGCCGTATCTCATTCGTTATTAGGAATTAGACAACGAGCCTTATATCGTTGGAAAGCTTGTTTCGCATATTACAATTCTTATTTGAAAGTCGAAGTCGGATTATGTGATTAAAAAGGGGGAAAATGACCCCGAACAGCTGCTGCGAGAAAAATGCGGCAATGAAAATAATGTGTTTTGTGAACTTAAAACATATGATTTTCTAGTCACCAATTTACTAAACACTAAATATTGCTTCGGGTGAATGTTACAGTTGTTAAGGTGTGTTTAAAGCGTTACTATGTGTAAAATTGGCGTTAATGTACAGCATGGTTAGCCTCTCGAATATGATTGTAATAGTAGAGAAGTCAGGCGTATTGTAGTAGATAATCTATGTGTCGCGTATGATGATAATTGAGTTGCTTGAATAAGGAACAAGGTGACTTTTAGTCTATATGCCTTATGTATGTGGTATTTGGTTAATAAAAAGTCAAGTAATGTATTAATGGAAAGAAACGAATGTAGTATGAATGAGCATATGTGCTAACCATAATGTAATTGTGATGACATGAAAGAATAGGAATCACTTTAGCAAGGACTCGAAAACGGAAGGTTAACGGGTCAAGCAGAGGCGAGGAAACAAGCGTGAACACTAACGCTCGAGGTAAGTGACTTTCGATTCACTTCTTAGTATACATATAGAGTTTTCTTGTTATGGTTGAATGGGTTGATTGATGTATATAAATTGGCCGACAAGTAGGTATGTATGAATGCATTTAGGAAAATTACGTAAGTACATGCACGTGTGAGCTAAGGTATGCACGGGTGTAGTTGTGATTCATTTTATGAATGTATGTAAGTATGGAGTTATGTATGCATGTATGTATATATGTAGGTATTGGTGTATGTATGTACGTAAGTAGTTATGTATGAGCATGAGCATTTTGTATTTGAATATGAAAGTACATACGTGTGTAGGTACGAACGTATATATATATGTGGATGCAAGTAAGTATGTACGTATGTATGTGAGTAGGTATGTGTGTATGTAGTTATGTATGTATGTATGTATGTAAATACATATGCGAAGATGTAATCATGTATGTATGTAATTAGATGCGTGGGTATACAAGTAAAGGTATGTATGTATGTAGATGTGAATTATGCGTATGCGAAGATACGTAGGTATATATGAAGGTATGTAGAGAAGTAGTAATGCATGCGCGTATGTAGATATGGGATTGGTATAGAAGAAGGTACGTATGAGTATATGCAGGTATGTAGAAATATAGGAGGGCATGTACGTATGTAGACGCATACGTATACATGTAAACATGTACATGTGCATGATTTAGATACGTAGAATTTTAACGTTACTAATTATGCGTTTGAGGTTGGTATGTGATGCAGGAACAAGTACACCGGATTCTTACGAAACTTAAACCGAACCCGGAATAAGAGGATGAGAAAGAATAATTGGATGAATTAATGTTAAATTGACGAACGTTATTCAATCTTTAATTACATGAGATTAATGTATATGATGATGCCTTTGACTAATGGCTAAGTTGTATGTGATGCCCACAGGTGTTACACGGACTTCTTCTGCTGCTAAGGAAGTGAAGCGGACGTAGATCGAGTCAAGAGCAAGGATTGTACGGATAGATTGGTCACATAGTTGAAGTATATAACGTTTGGTAATCTAAATTTTAGTATGAATGTTGTAAAATTCTTTTACAGTACGTTTAACATTTTTAGGATTTGGAACCTTCGTGAAAGAAATGTTGTTAATACGGAAGAAAATTTTAAAGCTCTTTTTCCGCTGCGTCATTTTTAAGGTTAAACGTGTTGGGGTCTAACAAGTTGGTATCAGAGCCCTGGTTTGAGAGAATCAAGTACAAGAGGATAGGTACTTGAACTCGAACCTGTGTGCTCTTATGACAAGAAACCCGTACAATCCGAGACTCGACCAAGATCTAAAGGTAGAAGCAAAGGTAAGTATGTGCTTAAGTATGTATTGGAAGATAACTAACTATATGTTATGTGTAAGGTAAGCATGGTTGCTTGGAAAGAATGATTTGTGGATGCGGTCTAGCACCGACGCCAAGGTATGTAATTTGACATATTGACCCAAGTACATATGTTTAATATATGTAAGTACATGTGATGGTAAAACCTAACAATGAAAGGAAATTTTTAAATGAAAAATAATGATAAGAATGGTAATGAAGTTTTGGAAATGTTACACGTGCCGAAACCTAATTCTTCGGACATAAGGTGACAATTACACGAAGACACGAAACTAGTGTGTGGATTGTCTACCTGGCCAGTACACAAGAAACGCATGACTTTCGTGAGCCCGTGATAATTGTTACAGGTGTGTCCGTTAGAATTAAGTAGTAGGTGGACGTGAGGGTGGAGAGAAATGTAAGACTCTCAAAAATGAGAGTATGAAATGCTATGTTAGAATCCGCGAGACGGATTCGAAACATGAAATGCTATGTTAGAATCCGCGAGACGGATTCGAAACATGAAATGCTATGTTAGAATCCGCGAGACGGATTCGAAACATGAAATGCTATGTTAGAATCCGCGAGACGGATTCGAAACATGAAATGCTATGTTAGGATCCGCGAGACGGATTCGAAACATGAAAGAAAGGTATGAATGCAATGCTTGAATCCGCGAGACGGATTCAAGGGATGAAAAGCGTAGATGCAATGTTTGAATCCGCGAGACGGATTCAAAGAATGAAAGATGTTAATGCAATGCTTGAATCCGCAAGACGGATTCAAGGAATGAAATGCATAAATGCAATGCTTGAATCCGCAAGACGGATTCAAGGAATGAAATGTATGAATGCAATATTTGAATCCGCGAGACGGATTCAAACATAATCACAATTAAAGGTACAAATGATAAGTATGAATCCGCGAGACGGATTTAAGGACGAAAGAATGACCATAAATGATATGCAAAACTTAAAATTCGAGTCAAGAAAAGAAAACTTTGATTAAGCCACATACTAGACACGTTGTTAAGTGACTCGTGCGAGTCGGAATGAACGACGGGAGGCAACCTGAACGATAACTTAAGTATGGTCGGGAAGAGGAAGTTTTGCAAAAAGGTTAATGAAATAATTTTAAGAATAAAAGAATTAGGAGCGTGTAAAACCCCAAATAAAATAAGTATGGAGAAAAGGTAATAATGATGAGAATCGATGGAAAGTGCTAATATTGATGTTGGGCTTGTAGGCCATGTTCATTTGAACAAGGCATTATTGAAAGGATGCGCATAGGCGGGTGCTCAACAAATCAATGGAAGCAATCAATGAAAGCATTACATGAACCCATGAAGAAACGGGCCGACTCGGGCCACAAACCGCTGGCATACACGACGAAGTCAAGGTTAGTAAGATGTTTAGCTTGTGATTATGAGTAAGTATTGATATAAATAAATGATTATAGTATGCCTATAATGATATGTTGTCCTCTCGTATAAACATTAAGATAATTAGAAGTAACATTAGTAATGAGATGTTTAGGATGACTCATAGTGAACAAAATGAAGGATAGCATATGATGTATGAGTAGTATGAAATAAATCGATTTATTTCGATTAGCAAATATATGAATGTAATATGCTTAAGTAGGAAGTTAGAAACAAACCGCAGATTTAGGTTTGTACGATTTATGATTGTATACAAATGGAATAAATTCGATGAGTGAAACGTTAGTGATGATATGTGTTAAGAGCTAGTATTATAAAGTAAAAGGCACTAATAAGAACTCTGGAGCAGAATCTGACATAAGTATAATTATGAAAGTAATTTACTTAATATAAGGCATAGGCACGACGTGTACAATTACGTTCATGCATGAATAAAACCTTTGCCAAGATCCTGAATGCGTTTAGGTTGTAGTAAGTATTATGTATGAACAACCTGATAAGGGTAAGAGTAGAATTGGTCTAGTTGAATGAGAAAGGTTTCGGGGACGAAACCTCATTTAAGGGGGGTAGACTTGTAACACCCCAAAACCGAATATTTAATTTGCTAGTTTGTTATCATGTTTAACAAAATGAGGTGTAATAACGGGGTTAGTAAACCTAGTTAAATGTCTAGCAAATTAATTAAAGGAATGAATTTAAAGCCAAATATGATGGTGTCATGAACTTAAGGGACTAATGGTGACATATTAGAAAGTTGGAATGATTAAATGAAAAACAAGAATAAAACACACACACATTAGGCGTGTGTGTGTGTGTGTTCGACGCCAGGGCCAAGAAGCAAAGGAAAACCCTTCTAATCACTCAAAATCAGCCAATTGAAGCCCTAATCGTGACTAAATCTCATGCATGTCAATGATTTGTTGATCATCTAGGCCTATTAAAGCTTAAGGTAAGAAGAAATTGATAGTTTGGTGATTTTGAATATGTAGGGTTTCAAGAAATTCCATGTGTTTATATGAAATTAGTATGATATTGAACTAAGATCATCATCTAGAACATCATGAATGCTTGAAATCGATTAATTCAATGTTGGGAGTGAAAACCCACTTAGAGTAGAATGAATATGTGTAGTAAAGTATGAAATTGGATGAGGGAATGTATGATGATTGTTTATAATGATAAATTGTTAGTTAGGGCTGAATTAGAAGAGAAGTTATGTGAAATTCTATGGAATATTGTTGTTCTTGATGATATTGACATGGATTGGTCATGTTATGCAAATGATACTTGTACATTGTGCCTTATTTGTTGTACGCCCACAAAGTGTTTGATAAAATGCCTACATGAAACTTGAATTGATTCAAGTTTGTGTTTAAAAGTTAGTAAATTCGTCATTTTGACAGCCCTAGATAGCCATCTTGTAAAGGCCGTATCTCATTCGTTATTAGGAGTTAGACAACGAGCCTTATATCGTTGGAAAGCTTGTTTCGCATGTTACAATTCTTATTTGGTCACAAGATGCTAGTTATGAGATTTGGTGGGTCAAAACAGCATGTAAAGTTAGTAAATTCGTCATTTTGACAGCCCTAGATAGCCATCTTGTAAAGGCCGTATCTCATTCGTTATTAGGAGTTAGACAACGAGCCTTATATCGTTGGAAAGCTTGTTTCGCATGTTACAATTCTTATTTGGTCACAAGATGCTGGTTATGAGATTTGGTGGGTCAAAACAGCATGTAAAGTTAGTAAATTCGTCATTTTGACAGCCCTAGATTGCCATCTTGTAAAGGCCGTATCTCATTCGTTATTAGGAGTTAGACAACGAGCCTTATATCGTTGGAAAGCTTGTTTCGCATGTTACAATTCTTATTTGGTCACAAGATGCTGGTTATGAGATTTGGTGGGTCAAAACAGCATGTAAAGTTAGTAAATTCGTCATTTTGACAGCCCTAGATAGCCATCTTGTAAAGGTCGTATCTCATTCGTTATTAGGAGTTAGACAACGAGCCTTATATCGTTGGAAAGCTTGTTTCGCATGTTACAATTCTTATTTGGTCACAAGATGCTGGTTATGAGATTTGGTGGGTCAAAACAGCATGTAAAGTTAGTAAATTCGTCATTTTGACAGCCCTAGATAGCCATCTTGTAAAGGCCGTATCTCATTCGTTATTAGGAATTAGACAACGAGCCTTATATCGTTGGAAAGCTTGTTTCGCATATTACAATTCTTATTTGAAAGTCGAAGTCGGATTATGTGATTAAAAAGGGGGAAAATGACCCCGAACAGCTGCTGCGAGAAAAATGCGGCAATGAAAATAATGTGTTTTGTGAACTTAAAACATATGATTTTCTAGTCACCAATTTACTAAACACTAAATATTGCTTCGGGTGAATGTTACAGTTGTTAAGGTGTGTTTAAAGCGTTACTATGTGTAAAATTGGCGTTAATGTACAGCATGGTTAGCCTCTCGAATATGATTGTAATAGTAGAGAAGTCAGGCGTATTGTAGTAGATAATCTATGTGTCGCGTATGATGATAATTGAGTTGCTTGAATAAGGAACAAGGTGACTTTTAGTCTATATGCCTTATGTATGTGGTATTTGGTTAATAAAAAGTCAAGTAATGTATTAATGGAAAGAAACGAATGTAGTATGAATGAGCATATGTGCTAACCATAATGTAATTGTGATGACATGAAAGAATAGGAATCACTTTAGCAAGGACTCGAAAACGGAAGGTTAACGGGTCAAGCAGAGGCGAGGAAACAAGCGTGAACACTAACGCTCGAGGTAAGTGACTTTCGATTCACTTCTTAGTATACATATAGAGTTTTCTTGTTATGGTTGAATGGGTTGATTGATGTATATAAATTGGCCGACAAGTAGGTATGTATGAATGCATTTAGGAAAATTACGTAAGTACATGCACGTGTGAGCTAAGGTATGCACGGGTGTAGTTGTGATTCATTTTATGAATGTATGTAAGTATGGAGTTATGTATGCATGTATGTATATATGTAGGTATTGGTGTATGTATGTACGTAAGTAGTTATGTATGAGCATGAGCATTTTGTATTTGAATATGAAAGTACATACGTGTGTAGGTACGAACGTATATATATATGTGGATGCAAGTAAGTATGTACGTATGTATGTGAGTAGGTATGTGTGTATGTAGTTATGTATGTATGTATGTATGTAAATACATATGCGAAGATGTAATCATGTATGTATGTAATTAGATGCGTGGGTATACAAGTAAAGGTATGTATGTATGTAGATGTGAATTATGCGTATGCGAAGATACGTAGGTATATATGAAGGTATGTAGAGAAGTAGTAATGCATGCGCGTATGTAGATATGGGATTGGTATAGAAGAAGGTACGTATGAGTATATGCAGGTATGTAGAAATATAGGAGGGCATGTACGTATGTAGACGCATACGTATACATGTAAACATGTACATGTGCATGATTTAGATACGTAGAATTTTAACGTTACTAATTATGCGTTTGAGGTTGGTATGTGATGCAGGAACAAGTACACCGGATTCTTACGAAACTTAAACCGAACCCGGAATAAGAGGATGAGAAAGAATAATTGGATGAATTAATGTTAAATTGACGAACGTTATTCAATCTTTAATTACATGAGATTAATGTATATGATGATGCCTTTGACTAATGGCTAAGTTGTATGTGATGCCCACAGGTGTTACACGGACTTCTTCTGCTGCTAAGGAAGTGAAGCGGACGTAGATCGAGTCAAGAGCAAGGATTGTACGGATAGATTGGTCACATAGTTGAAGTATATAACGTTTGGTAATCTAAATTTTAGTATGAATGTTGTAAAATTCTTTTACAGTACGTTTAACATTTTTAGGATTTGGAACCTTCGTGAAAGAAATGTTGTTAATACGGAAGAAAATTTTAAAGCTCTTTTTCCGCTGCGTCATTTTTAAGGTTAAACGTGTTGGGGTCTAACAGAATCACTTGGTTCCGACTCGTATCTAGTATAACCTTTGATTATTTCCGCACTTTTGCACATAATTAAGAGATTATCTTAGTTATTGTAGTAGGCCCCTCTTTTGAAGGTGACGTTACCCTCACCCCAGTAGTTTGAGTCAGCAGGGATACAATCCTAAAGGGGTGGATTATTGGAAGATAATGAATTAAGTTATTAATGCAGTATTGTGGTAGGCCCCGCTTTTGGCGGTGACGTTACCCTCGGCTAAGTAGTCTGAGTCAGCAGGGATACAGTCCTAAATAGCCGGGTTATAGTATTAATAGTAGTTAACTTATGAGGGGATCAAAGAGTTTGGACCCCCGCCATCCAATACCGTGAAGTATTGAAGGAGGTCCTACTAAATTTGACCCAGGTCCATTGCAGGACCTCTAAACGCTGAACAATGGCAAGACCTTTACCAAACCATTCCCTTAAATCCCTACCAGGTAGCCAACATACCTCCATATAGACCGTGGAGATATGAATGGTGAAAATCCTTTATTTTATATAGACAGTAAAATAATGCCAAGACACCACGGACAAACGATAAGGAAAGATCACCTTCAACATAAGTAACTAGTTATTAAAGTCATTAATACAAAACCAAATAAAAAGTGCAAAAGATTAGAAATAAAAAGTATTATACTAGACACTTTGTCTTCACCAAGTGATGTAAGAGACTTAGGCAAACATGGCCTTGATTGTCAAGAACTCTTACGATCAATCTTGGATCCCGAGATGACTCACACACTCTATGATGGACAATGGATGATGGTGGTGGATGATGGTGTTGTGATGGTGGTGGGTGGTGGATGAAGTGTGAGAGAGGTGGTGTGCCAAGGGATGAGATGAAATGAATCCAAGCACTCCTATTTATAGGCTGAACAGAGAGCTGGACACGGCCCCGTGTCCGCTGGACACGGCCCCGTGTCCGTCTGACACTCTCTCTCCTCATTAATTGTAATTCGCAATTACAATAAATGCGCCTGCTGTACTTTCGACACGCCCCCGTGTCCGCTGAGCACGGCCCCGTGATGGGCAATAGAAGCTTCTATAGATTTGTCTTTTCTGCTGCTTCTTGGGCACGGCCCCGTGCTGGCTGAGCACGGGGCGTGTTCAGCCTTCTGTTTTCTCTATTTTGCTTTGAAAGGTGCCGTTGAGGGTTCGGGCAGTCCACTAATGTTCCTTTTCTTGTATTTATGTTGGATTTAGCTGTCTTTTTGCTTCTTTTGCGTTTTTGAGCTCATTTAATCCTGAAAATACAAAAGGAAGACAAAAACACTCTTTTTCCAATATTAGTACTAAAAAAAGGTTAGTTTTATGCCTCATTTGATGTAATTTATATGTTGCATTTTACACACATCAAATACCCCCACACTTGAACTTTTGCTTGTCCTCAAGCAAAACTCTTTAATATGTGGCTTACACTCCCAAATGGAATAGGTAGAAGAGAAGGTTTTGGGCTTGTCGTAGAGTGTCGGGATTTCCAAGATCTTTTTGGGTTTTATTTTTATTTATTTACACTCCTATTCATAATGATTTATTTAGAACTGTTCATAAAAGAAATTACTTATTTGGGCATAACATGCCTTTTTTTAAAATTCTATTTATATACAAGTTCACATACCTCGCGGGGAAATCACTCACACTCGGCCGAAAGTGTATTTTTAGTGAATCACTCGAGAGCGGCACGGAACTTATTCCTACCATAGGCTTGCCAAGAAATCAATCCTCCTCCTTTTTAACTTTTATACCTTTGTAGATATCAAGAGGACTTTGTGGGTTAAGGGTTGGCTAGGGTTAAAGGTAGGTGGTTGGGTTAGTGGTTAGTAGAAAAAGGGCTAAAAGCGTAACAAGTGTCGGTTTTCGTATTTTTGCAACTTTTTATTTTTGATGAAACTTTTATTCAAACAAAGTTATTTTTGATTACTTTGTTTGCTTATTTTCTTTTTGCTTCATCATTATCAAAATTTATATTTTTTTTTTATTTTTTTTTTTTACGAAGAACCGAACTTGTTACTAAAATAAAGGGCTAAAAATGAAAAAGGTTTTGGTGGATGAAAGGTTTTTTTTTTTTTTTTTTTTTTGTTTGGGTGATGAAATGAAAAGGTTTAGGCTCAAAGGGGCTAACTAGGGGGATTTTTGGGTAGGTGGTAAAAGAAAAAGAAAAATAATGGTGTAGAAATGAAAAAGGTTAGTCCTAATGCCTCCATCATTTACTTACTCGGGTTTAAGTTGATAAGGACCGGGAATGTATTGTCATGGCAAGTTCTAGAGTCGTAAGAACCAAGCAGCTATTCACACAAGAAACGAAAAATGAGCATTTAGTCAAATGATATGTAATTGTGTGCTCAATAAAGGCTCAAAACTCACTTTTGTGGGAATGGGTTTTTTATGTGATCAAGTATATATAATCAAATTTTAAATAAGTTTGTCATGCCTTTTCATAATTTTCTTATGTTGGTTCTTTTTATCACTATGCTATCGGTTGTAAATTTGTAAAAATATAACCTCTTTGAGAACTTGAATTTCCCGAGTTAAACCTAGACAAGTAAAAAAAATGAAATTTTTGAAAAAAATGAAATTTTTGAAAAAAATTTGGGGTGATTAGCGGTTCCAATAGAGTTTTGTGTAAGGCTTGTATTTAGGATTTGCAAAATTCAAAGTTTTAGCATCCCCCCCACACTTAAATTACACATTGTCCTCAATGTGTCCCAAAAATAAATTTTTAGGTTGATTAGATGTGTAAAATAGTGTTTAAAAAGCAAGAATTTGTGTTACTGGGCACTGAACACGGCCCCGTGTTGAGTGGGCACGACCCCGTGTTCAGGTGCCAGTAACAAGAACTTACAGAAGGTGGACACGGCCCCGTGTCCACTGAACACGGCCACGTGTCTAACAAAATTTATGCCGAACAGCAGGTCTGGGAGGTGAGCACGGGGGCGTGTTGGCTGGACACGTCCCCGTGTGGACAGTCTGAAAGCCTGAAAAACAGGTTTCTTCCTCCGGTTTTTCCATCCTAGCCCTATAAGTGCTGAGGCTTAACACCCTAAGCCTTGGTTTGTACCTGTTTCAACACTTAATACCACACCAAGCAATACAAACATCCTACATTACCAAAGTTAATTGTTCCAAGCATAAAGTAAAAGAAAAATAAAACGGAAAATAAAAGTGTTTAAGGAAAGTAAATTGTTCAACTTCTGGCACGCAGGCCACCAATCGTTCGATAGATAAAGGGACTTAAACCTGTGGGCTCGCCATCAACCCGCTCCTGCTCCTCCAAACCCTCTAATCCATATCTTCATCGCTATCATCACCTCCATCCCCATGCCCCGCCATGTACTCCTGGATACTGCCGATATCGTCTCGTATATCGCTGATGTTGCGTTCAATAGCTCCGACCCGTTGGTATGTGCTGTTGGCGAGGTTGTAGGCGTTCCTGGTGCACATGAGGTTTTCCTGCATAAGATCATGTAAGCTTTGAAAATTAGGAAAACCGCCTCCTTGTGAGGAGGATTGACCCGGATCACCATGGGGTGGATACTGGTGGTGGGGAGGTGGTGCGTGAAGAACTAGGGCCTCCTGTGGGTTCCATGCATAGCCTTGCGTTCTTTGGAAACTCACTGTTCTGTCTTCCGCCTCATAGAGTAAGTTCGTGGCTCGGCAAATGTGGTAGTCAACTCGTCCCGACCATGGGCTTCTTTCAAAGGCTCTTGGAATTCGCGTGTGATGCTTAAAAAGACGGTACACCCATCCTCCGTAGAAGATAGGTGTTGGAGCTCGAGCAAGGCGGTTGAGATGCATGTTTTTCAACAGGAGATATGGAACATCAAGAGGCTTTTGGTTGTGGATACAGTGGAGGACAACCAAATCTTTCAACCCTACAACACCACTACTGTCGTGTCGTTGGTTCAGAGAGTACGTGAGGATCCTGTGGATGTAGCGATAGAGCGGATCCCTCAGCTTTGTACTCTTGGTGCTACGAGGGTCGTAGATTCCTTCACCGATTTGAGCCCATGCGGCTTGTCTTTCATTCACCTCCAAGTCTCGTAATCCCCCGGTATTTTCTTCGTTTCCCGATTCCTCTTCTTGATATAGACCTATTATGGCTCCAAACTGTGCCATGGAGATCGAGTACATTGTTCCTCCACAACGAAATACAACCCCAGTATTGTCAAATGGGTCACACCTTGAATCGAAGTTGAAGGTACTGTAGAACTCCATGGTACATTGATGTACTGATTGAAGCCTTGTGTTTAAAGCAACAGCTAGTGGTCCCGTAACAATGTTGTTGAATCGGTGCAGCTGGTTTACCAAGGTTAACAGCTCCGTGCAAGCTCTCCTGGGGTATTCTTCGGGTCTTGTTTGAAGAACCTCATACCTTGCCCTTGCATCAAGCTCACTTGCATTGAACCTTGTGAACTTTGCCATCTGAAAGAATATACCCAAAAATTAGTACGAAACAGAAGTGTTTTCGGACAAAACTGCAAACAGCGTGCTGGACACGACCCCGTGTCCAGTGGACACGGCCCCGTGTTCAGAGGTCTGTTACTCAAAAACTTCAATTTTCGACCCGGTTTCGAAAACTTGAAAATTTTTGGTCCATTAGGTGCGGTTTCCCCCGAAAATGAAACCCTAAACACCGTTTTTCCCAAAATATCTCGTTTACCCTATCAATTTTGTCTTTTTCGGTTCAAGAACAAGGGTTTTGGGGTTTTTGTAAGAAATCGGGTGAATCTATGAACAATCTAAGTTTATTTACTTCCCCTAACACCAATCTAACTAAATGCAAGCAGATTTAGGCAAAAATTTTAGGTTCGATCCGGATGAACATCAAGAACCCTAGATTTTTCCCCAAATTTGTGGTGTATTAACTACATGCAAATAACTAATCTAACTACTAAGAGTGATAGAATCATACCTTGACGTTGTTAGATCGGTAAGAGACGTTGGAATTTCGCGAAAAATTGCCTGGAACCAGAGCTTTTGTGGGGAAACGGGGCGTGTGGAATGAATAAACTGTTTTGAAAAAGGGGTTTTATCCCGTCTGCAGCGCGAACACGGCTCCGTGTCCAGCGGACACGGCCTCGTGCCGAGCTTTTTTTTTTTTTTTTTTTTTCGTGCGCGTGTGAGTGCCCCTTTTTCACATAAGCTATGGTTTAGAAAACTTACCGCTTTATTTTGCCGCCTCAATCGTTCGTAACTTACCAGGCTTGATGTTTTTATTCTTCCACGGTTTGAAGCAAGATCTCTTCTTCCTCATCCTCAATAAATCCTTGATAGAGTTTCAGCCGTTGGCCATTGACTTTAAATGGTGGCCCATTTCGAGGTTTAATTTCTACTGCACCGTGTGGAAAAATATGGGTGATGGAAAAAGGTCCTGACCACCTAGACTTTAATTTACCAGGAAACAATCGAAGTCGTGAATTAAACAAAAGAACTAAATCTCCTACCCGAAATTCATTAGGTTTAATATGTTTGTCATGCCAATTTTTCATTCTTTCCTTATAAATCTCAGAGTTTGAGTATGCATAATTCCTAAGCTCGTCTAATTCATTTATTTGACAAAATCGATTTTTACCAGCAAATTCTAGATCTAAGTTTACATTTTTGATTGCCCAGTAGGCTTTGTGTGCAATTTCTACTGGCAAGTGACAACTTTTTCCATAGACTAGCTTATATGGGGTCGTTCCTATCGTTGTTTTATAAGCAGTTCGAAAAGCCCATAAAGCATCATCCAATTTATCAGCCCATTCCTTTCTATTTAACCCTACGGTTTTTTCGAGTATTCGTTTTAACCCTCTATTGGTCACTTCGGCTTGTCCGTTTGTTTGAGGGTGATAAGCTGTCGAAACCCGGTGATAGACCCCATATCTTGTTAAAATTTTTTCAAGTTGATGATTACAAAAATGGGTACCTCTATCACTTACTAAAGCTTTAGGTGTGCCAAAACGAGAGAATAATTTTTTCAGAAATCTTACCACTACTCTTCCATCATTTGTTGGAAGTGCTTCGGCCTCGGCCCATTTAGACAGGTAATCTACTGCCACAAGTATGTATTTGTTTCCTTTCGATGGTGGGAAAGGTCCCATAAAGTCGAGTCCCCACACATCAAAAATTTCACAAACAAGAATGCCATTTTGTGGCATTTCGTTCTTGGAAGAAATATTACCTGTTCTTTGGCAAGCATCACATGTCTTTACAAGATTTTGAGCATCTTTGTAAATGGTTGGCCAATAAAATCCTGAATCGAATACCTTTCGTGCGGTACTGGCAGCACCATGATGTCCTCCGTATGGACCTTCGTGACAATGGCGGAGAATTCTTCGCGCTTCATTACCATGTACGCATCGTCTGACGAGTTGGTCGGCACACATTTTGAAAAGATATGGATCTTCCCAAAAATAGTGTTTCACATTGGCAAAGAATTTTTTGCTTTGATGATGTGGCCACCCTTTTGCGACTATTCCGCTAGCTAGGTAGTTAGCAAAGTCTGCGTACCATGGTTCTTCCTTAAATTCCACCATTTCCAGGGATTCAGTTGGAAATTTTTCGTTGATTTGCTCGTCCCTGGTTGCCTCCAAAGCTGGGTCTTCTAGGCGCGAAAGATGATCTGCTGCGGTATTTTCTGCTCCTCTTTTGTCTTTGATTTCAATGTCGAATTCTTGGAGGAGTAGAATCCACCTAATCAAACGTGGTTTTGCGTCTTGCTTCTTAAAGAGATATCGAATGGCTGCATGGTCTGTATAGACTATAGTTTTAGAAAGAACAAGATAAGAACGAAATTTATCAAAAGCAAATACCACAGCTAGTAACTCTTTTTCAGTTGTTGTGTAATTTTCTTGTGCATCGTTAAGTGTTTTACTAGCATAATATATTGGGTGGAAATGCTTTTCTTTTCTCTGTCCCAAGACAGCTCCAACTGCAAAGTCACTAGCATCGCACATGATTTCGAAAGGAAACTTCCAATCAGGTGCTATCATGATAGGTGCATTGACTAGCATTTCCTTTAGGGTTAGAAATGCTTGATTGCAATCCTTGTCAAAGATGAAAGGAGCATCTTTTTCAAGTAATTTTGTTAGAGGCCTTGAGATTTTTGAAAAGTCTTTGATAAACCGCCTATAAAATCCGGCATGCCCTAGGAAGCTTCTAATAGCTCTTACGGAGGATGGAGGAGGTAATCTAGAAATGGTATCTATTTTGGCTCGATCCACCTCCATTCCTTCGCTTGAGATTTTGTGACCGAGTACTATTCCCTCCGTTACCATGAAATGGCATTTTTCCCAATTAAGGGCGAGGTTAGTTTCCTCACATCGGGATAGCATTCGTTCAAGGTTATCGAGGCATTGGTCGTATGAATCCCCAAAGATAGAAAAGTCGTCCATGAAGACTTCCATTGTCTTTTCTATCATGTCATGGAAAATGGCTACCATGCAACGTTGGAATGTTGCGGGGGCATTACATAGACCGAACGGCATGCGTCGATAAGCAAAAGTTCCATAGGGACATGTGAAAGTTGTCTTTTCTTGGTCTTCGGGTGCTATCGGGATTTGAAAGTAACCTGAAAAACCATCCAAGAAACAGTAAAATTTATGACCGGATAATCTTTCTAACATTTGATCAATGAAGGGTAAGGGAAAATGATCCTTTCTTGTTGCTTCATTTAATCGTCTATAATCTATACATACTCTCCATCCTGTGACGGTTCTTGTTGGTATTAATTCATTCTTTTCGTTAGTAATTACCGTCATACCTCCTTTCTTTGGAACTACTTGGACGGGACTTACCCAAGGACTATCGGAAATAGGATAGATAAGTCCGGCGTCCAGTAATTTGATGACTTCGTTTTTAACCACTTCTTGAACATTTGGATTTACGCGCCGTTGTGGTTGTATGACCGATTTGTAGTCATCATTCATCAAAATTTTGTGTGTGCACATAGAAGGACTAATTCCTTTTATGTCAACAAGCTTCCAAGCTATTGCATTTTTGTGTTTTTTCAAAAGACTAATTAGTTTTTCTTTTTCTAGGTTATCTAATTTAGACGAAATAATTACAGGTAACTTACCATCTTTGTCCAGAAAAGCATATTCCAAACCTTTTGGAAGTTCTTTGAGCTCAAGTGGTGGGTCTTTAGGAGACTCCTTATTTGGTTGCTCGTTTCGATCAAGAACTTTAAAAGTTTGTTCTATGGCGACCTCTTCTTCAACAAAGTGGTCAATCTCTTCACTTGTATCGGGTGGTTCATCTTCATCTTCAATTAGGGGGTCATTATTGCCGAATGGATATTTCATTGATCGTTCGAGATCGACACTTCTTTTAAATGCCCCTAATTGAAGAGGTAAATTGTTGAACTTCCGGTTTTTCAAAGCTTCGTAAGTTTTTACAAATGGTCGTCCCAACACAAGAGGAGCGTCATCTAGGATGACAAAGTCGGTTGGGATTACCATTTGATTTGTTTGAACCAAGACATCTTCAACTATACCGATTGATTTTATTACTTTCCGATTGGATAGAAAAATGGGTATTTGAAGTGGAGAAAAATCACTAATACTTAATTTTTCGAAAAGGTAGTTAGGCATTATGTTAACACAAAGATCTTTATCGATTGTGACATTACTAATAAACGAATTTTGAAAGAAACATGGAACCGGTGTGATGTTAATTTCAAATGGGTCTTCTTTTATTAGTGAAGTTTGATCATTAGTTAACTTAACACTTACCGTTTCGTCAATTTTAGTGTTAGTGTTTAACTCTTTTAAAAACTTAGCATGAGTGGGTACTAAACAATGATTTTCGAAAGAAGGTGTCAAGAGATGAATTTCTTCAAAATTAGACTCTTCTTGGATTTTAACGTTATTGGACTCACCTTTTTCGTTGTTTAGCTCATGTGTCGGTTTTTCACTTATTTGTTCTTCCATTTTTTCATTTTTAGTTATCTCTTCCTTTTTTAATTCTTCTCTTGCGCGGGACTCCTCTTCCCTTGCGCGAGCTTCTTTTATACATCGATCGATAACTCTAATGTGTTCTAATATCCTATCGGTCACTTCGGTTATAGAAAAAGAATCATTATTTTCTAAGCTTGAATCCGGTTGTTCGACCCTTTGTTCCTCATAATACCCATATGAAGTTGATGGTTCACACCATGGTCCCTCATTGTGAGCATATGATGGATAAGGTTCGTAATTTTGTTCTTCATAATACTCATATGAGGTGGGTTGTTCACGCCAAGGTTCCTCATAATAAGCATATGAAGGTGGTGGCTCATACCTTGGTTCCTCAAAGTATGAGTAAGAAGGCTCATACCTTGGTTCATCAAAATACGAGTATGAGGGAGGAGGTTCGTACCTTTGGTCTTCATAGGATGTGTATGAAGTTGATGGCTCGTACCTGGGCTCCTCATAGTAAGTGTATGAATTGGATGGTTGATACGAGTGATTATTTTGAATCGAACGTGTATTACGACAATTTGTGCAATAATTACCCCTATAATCATCCTCATCATAGGTGTAGTTGTAACCTCCTGAGTATTGATCCATAAGAATCACTCAGCAGACCACAACTGAGTCTCGGGACCAGAAAGTGAAACAAAGATTGAAACAGAAGGCTGGACACGGCCCCGTGTCTGGTGAACACGGCCCCGTGTACAGGATCTGTATCTGGGCGTTTTAATTAAAGTTACTGGTCACGTTGAGCACGGGGGCGTGTTCAGCGAGCACGACCCCGTGTTCAGACTCTGTATCTGGGTATCTAACTAAAAATATGCAGCACGGGGGCGTGTTCAATGAGCACGGCCCCGTGTTCAGGCTACTGTAAATGCAAACTAAACTAAAATGCAGAAAAATGTGCGCGCGTTTTAAAAAAAAGTTTTGAAAAACTGATTAGGCCGTCGATTTTAAACTTTCTCAAAATCCTTGTGTCCCCGGCAGCGGCGCCAAAAACTTGATGTGCGGTAAGTGTCGTATATATTAGGTGTATATTTTAAGCCCTTTTTAACACTTATTTTAGCCAAGTTTTAAATTTATAAAACACGATATTTCACTAACACTAAACACACATATGGGCAAGTGCACCCATCGTTGAGTGTAGTATAGCGTTGGTAAGATACCGAGGTCGTCCAAGGACACAAGAGCTTTTAGTACCGGTTTATCCTCAACGTCTAACCAAAACAAAAGTTTAGAAAAATGTTTTAAACTAAGAAAAATAAAACTAACTAAAATGCTGAAAATAAAAATAAAAACAGATAGACAAGATGAATCACTTGGTTCCGACTCGTATCTAGTATAACCTTTGATTATTTCCGCACTTTTGCACATAATTAAGAGATTATCTTAGTTATTGTAGTAGGCCCCTCTTTTGAAGGTGACGTTACCCTCACCCCAGTAGTTTGAGTCAGCAGGGATACAATCCTAAAGGGGTGGATTATTGGAAGATAATGAATTAAGTTATTAATGCAGTATTGTGGTAGGCCCCGCTTTTGGCGGTGACGTTACCCTCGGCTAAGTAGTCTGAGTCAGCAGGGATACAGTCCTAAATAGCCGGGTTATAGTATTAATAGTAGTTAACTTATGAGGGGATCAAAGAGTTTGGACCCCCGCCATCCAATACCGTGAAGTATTGAAGGAGGTCCTACTAAATTTGACCCAGGTCCATTGCAGGACCTCTAAACGCTGAACAATGGCAAGACCTTTACCAAACCATTCCCTTAACCCCCTACCAGGTAGCCAACATACCTCCATATAGACCGTGGAGATATGAATGGTGAAAATCCTTTATTTTATATAGACAGTAAAATAATGCCAAGACACCACGGACAAACGATAAGGAAAGATCACCTTCAACATAAGTAACTAGTTATTAAAGTCATTAATACAAAACCAAATAAAAAGTGCAAAAGATTAGAAATAAAAAGTATTATACTAGACACTTTGTCTTCACCAAGTGATGTAAGAGACTTAGGCAAACATGGCCTTGATTGTCAAGAACTCTTACGATCAATCTTGGATCCCGAGACGACTCACACACTCTATGATGGACAATGGATGATGGTGGTGGATGATGGTGTTGTGATGGTGGTGGGTGGTGGATGAAGTGTGAGAGAGGTGGTGTGCCAAGGGATGAGATGAAATGAATCCAAGCACTCCTATTTATAGGCTGAACAGAGAGCTGGACACGGCCCCGTGTCCGCTGGACACGGCCCCGTGTCCGTCTGACACTCTCTCTCCTCATTAATTGTAATTCGCAATTACAATAAATGCGCCTGCTGTACTTTCGACACGCCCCCGTGTCCGCTAAGCACGGCCCCGTGATGGGCAATAGAAGCTTCTATAGATTTGTCTTTTCTGCTGCTTCTTGGGCACTGCCCCGTGCTGGCTGAGCACGGGGCGTGTTCAGCCTTCTGTTTTCTCTATTTTGCTTTGAAAGGTGCCGTTGAGGGTTCGGGCAGTCCACTAATGTTCCTTTTCTTGTATTTATGTTGGATTTAGCTGTCTTTTTGCTTCTTTTGCGTTTTTGAGCTCATTTAATCCTGAAAATACAAAAGGAAGACAAAAACACTCTTTTTCCAATATTAGTACTAAAAAAGGGTTAGTTTTATGCCTCATTTGATGTAATTTATATGTTGCATTTTACACACATCACGTACGGTCACGGGTTGGCGCGTGTGCATCGACTACCGAACGTTGAATGATGCCACCCGTAAAGACCACTTCCCATTGCCTTTCATAGATCAAATGTTGGAGCGTCTCGCCGGTCAACAATTCTATTGTTTTCTAGACGGCTTTTCCGGTTACTTCCAGATCCCCATCGCACCGGAGGATCAGGATAAGACCACCTTCACATGCCCCTACGGCACCTATGCGTACCGACGCATGCCGTTCGGGTTATGTAACGCTCCGGCTACCTTTCAGCGTTGTATGGTCGCCATATTTCAGGATATGATAGAGACTTCCATGGAGGTTTTCATGGATGATTTTTCAGTTTATGGTGATTCTTTTGAGGTGTCTTTGAAGAATTTGGAGCGGATGTTGAAGCGGTGTATAGAGACGAAGCTTATGCTAAATTGGGAGAAGTGTCATTTCATGGTGACGGAAGGTATAGTACTAGGGCATAAGATATCGAGAGAGGGTATAGAGGTAGATCGTGCGAAAATAGATACCATAAGTAGGTTACCTCCACCCACGAGTGTTAAGTCGATTAGGAGTTTTCTAGGGCATGCGGGTTTCTATAGGCGCTTTATTAGGGATTTCTCAAAAATCACTCGCCCCATGACCCGGTTGCTAGAGAAAGACGTTCCATTCATCTTTGACGAGGAGTGTCTTAAGGCCTTCAACTTCTTGAAGGAACAGTTGGTTAGTGCACCTATTCTTATCTCGCCCGACTGGAGCTTGCCCTTTGAGCTCATGTGTGTAACACCCTTAAATTTTTCACTTGATTTTTTTATAATAAAATACACCATTTATATTAAAATATTGGTTAAGTAACATAATATTCATTAACGGAGTTCATAAGTAAGGTTAACCTTAGTCAATTAATAACTAAGTTAAAACATTTCAAAAGTAGTTTAACAAGTGTTTACAACCCATACACAAAGACTACAAAAATTAAAACGTTGCGGAAGCTTCAAAATGTAGTGTTCGGTTCTTCATCATATGCTTGATGGCCATCCGTAAGATCCATCTTGTTACCTATGGTCAAAACCTTTAAAACATTAGTTTTTGAACATTATTATATATCACATAAACACAAGATCCAACATCAAATTTTAAATAATAAATTACAAGATTTCTGGTTCCACCGTAACTTACGGTATGACCGTAAGTTACGGTAAGTCCTGAAAGCATATAGTTCACCGTAAAACAGGGGTGAACCACCGTAAACTCTTGACCCATACCGTAAGTTACGGTATTACCGTAGGTAGTTCCTGGAATTCCATCCTTTGTTTGATTTGTTCAATACTCTCGAACCCAACTCTCGGATTTCACTTTTTAGCACACCAATTCATTAAAATCTCGTCTTTCTAATATGCTATATATTAACCAATGTCAAAGATCAATTCATCATATTTCGGGGCATTAACCATGCCTTACTTGATTATTCGACCCGTTTGGCATCGTCTAAGAAATCCTCCATTTTGCCGACTACCAACGAGTTCCAATCAACTTTGACTTATTATTCAATATGGCGACATCGCCACTTTAACTCAAAACAACTCTTATTCTAAAATTAAATTTCACATTTCATAATCATCAAAATCTACTTAATGTAACGTGTTAAGTTACATACCTTTAAAGCAAGCCCTTCAAACGTGCGTCCACACCGGTTTGCCCGCTAGATGCCCCGGCTTCCTTTCCTATAGAGTTCAATCACTTTATGTTTAGAACTCTATGTTTTACATACATAACGCACATTTTGTCATACTTCATAATTATGCGTTTTTAACTTAACAATTCAGTTTCAAGCCTTCATTGAGGCATTTCAACAAACACTATAAGGGCAGAATTCTTACATCTTTCATATTCATGTTTATAGCTTGCTAATTAGTTAACTTAACTTCAATAGAGCCTTCATATAGCATTTAAACATCATACTTTTCTGAAATCACTTTCTAAGATCGAATTACACTAGAATAATCATTCTAAACCCTAGTGTTCATCATCATCATGTAAAACCCACAACCCACCTTCAAGGTGTTCATGGAATTTCCTGAATTTGGTCATGATTTCACATGTAGTTGGCTAGGTTTCACTTCTAGACACCATATCAACTCTAATCTAACCAAATAACACACATGCAACATCTAATTTCAGATTTTCTAAAATCATGAGAAATTCAAGTTGAGAGATTTCATCAGATTTTACATACCTTACAATCCTCTTGTGATGAGGATCATGATTCTAAGCTCAAATTTCGATTTCAACTTGGATTAGTCCTTCAATTTGCAGGATTAATGAAGTTTTAGGGTTTTGGAAGAGTGGGGATCGCCCCCTGCTTTACTTGATCAACCAGACACCTCCTTTTGGGGGTGTTTGGTTTGTTTTATTTGTTTAATAAAATTTAAGTTTCAATTTTTTACAACTTAAGCCCCTCCACTTTGATCAACATTCAATTTAGTTGCTTTTAACCCTACTTTAAGTTATTTCTAGACTTTTAACTAACTAGGTTATAATTCCTAATTAGTAAATCCTCGTTTGTTTATACTTTATAATTCTAATATAAAGTTTTTATATTTTCGGGGTGTTACAATGTGTGATGCGAGTGACTATGCCGTTGGAGCGGTATTAGGACAAAGAAAGGATAAGCACTTCCACCCCATCTACTACGCGAGCAAAACGCTCAATGATGCTCAAGAAAACTACACTACCACGGAGAAAGAGCTTTTAGCCGTAGTTTTCGCATTTGATAAATTCCGCTCGTACCTCGTTTTATCCAAGACCATAGTTTTCACCGATCACTCCACGTTACGTTTTCTTTTTCAAAAGAAAGACGCTAAACCCCGACTCATTCGGTGGATTCTTTTGCTTAGCGAGTTCGATATTGAGATTAGGGACAAGAGAGGGGCCGAAAATGTGGCGGCCGATCACTTATCGCGGTTAGAGGATCCCAAGAGGGAAGAGATTCGTGAGGAGGAGATTGGAGACACGTTCCCTCACGAGTCTATAGAGTTTGTTGAAGCTGAGAAAGAAGGATTGCCATGGTTTTGGGACATAGCAAATTATCTCTCTAGTGGTGAAAGGGTTGTCTACACAACAAAGGAAGCGATTGTTTAGTGAAACGAGAAAGTATGTTTGGGATGATCATTTTCTCTTTAGGATAGGAGGAGATAGAGTTCTTAGACGTTGTGTGTCGAGATAGGAGGGTTGGAATATTATTAAGCATGTGCATGAAGGCCTCATGGGAGGACATCATGGTGCACACACCACCGCCCAAAAGGTATTCGGTTGTGGTTTTTATTGGCCTACCGTTCTTAGAGATGCCGAGGAGTTCGTGAAGATGTGTGATGCATGTCAACGAACCGGCAATATTTCCGCCAAAGATGAGATGCCTCAAAATCTGATACGAGTAGTGGAGTTTTTGACGTTTGGGGCATCGATTTCATGGGACCCTTCCCAAACTCCAAAGGAAACCGTTACATACTCGTGGCAATCGATTACGTGTCCAAATGGGTTGAGGCTCAAGCTCTCCCCACAAACGACGCCCGAGTAGTGTTGACATTTCTTAAGAATCTCTTCTCACGATTCGGTACTCCTAAAGCCTTAATTAGTGACCGTGGCACTCACTTTTGCAATGCATTGATGGAGAAATTGCTTGCACGCTACGGTGTCACTCATCGTTTATCTACCGCATATCATCCACAAACGAGTGGACAAGTGGAGAATGCGAATCGCGGTATTAAACGAATCTTAGAGAAAACAGTTGGTAAGAATAGGAAAGATTGGTCCGACAAGCTAGACGATGCATTGTGGGCATTTAGAACCGCCTACAAGACCCCTTTAGGAACTACACCTTTTATGATCGTCTACGGAAAAGCTTGTCATCTCCCCGTCGAGTTAGAACATAGAGCGCTTTGGGCCTTGAAAACCGTTAATTTAGATATGACCGAAGCCGCTAGGAAGCGTTTCTTTCAAATTCATGAGCTTGAGGAGCTTAGGGATACGGCGTATGCTCGATCGTTGGGAATAAAGGAGAAAACGAAGTTGTTGCATGATAGGAGGTTGAGGAAAGTGAAGGAGTTTAGCAAAGGCGATAAAGTGCTTCTCTACAACTCGAGATTGAAGCTTTTTGCGGGTAAGTTGAAATCCAAATGGTCGGGACCTTTTATGGTTCATTATGTGTTTCCATATGGAGCGGTGGAGATCATGGATGAGAAGGATGGCCGTAGTTGGAAGGTGAATGGTCATCGTTTGAAGCATTACATTGGAGGAGCGATAAACAAGGATGAGAGGGAGGTAACTCCTCTCGAAATCCCACCTAAAGCCGCCAATTAGTGTTTTGGGTGAAAGCCCAAGTGTACATTTTGTATCGTTTGTATAAGAGTCTTAGTTTGAGTATTTTCGTGTTTTAACGCGTCTTTCCGTAGTTTTTCGGTTTGTGTTTTGTGTCGTTGAGAATTTTGCAGGATTCGTCACCGCTATGGAACAGGAAAAAGCATGAGAAAAGAGGTTGCAGGTAAGTTTTCTTGATACTTAGAAAAAAAAATTCTAAGTGTTTTGGATGAGTGGAAAAGTTATCAAAAATTTTTCTAAGGCATGAGACCCCAAATTCCACGAAACATTCTGTTGAAAACGACCCTAGGCGTGACGCCAAGGGCCGTCGCGTCACGTCTAGGGTAAAGGTTCAAAATAAATTAAAATCAAGGGCGCCGCGTCACGCTAGGCCTACCCCTGACCCCCACGCGTCGCGCGAGACCCCCTTGAACCTGTTTAAATCGTTTTCTTGAACCTGATCGCTGAAACTTTAATCCTTTTCACATCCAAAACCCTAGTCGCGATTTATCACTAAATTCACCATAACTCACTCAATTTTTCACCAAATCACTCAATTCTTCTTCCTAAATCACCACAATCACATTCCCCACAATCTTAACCATCAATTTCACCCGATTTCGCGCTGCATTGTCGCGTTTTTGGACGATTTCGTGCACCACAACTTCAAGACTTCATTTTTCTTGCTAAATCCGAATCCAAGGTATGATTTCTGTGATTTCTCACTAGTGGGTAACTTTATTGCTCGTTTGCAGTGTCGGGTCAGTCATGTTTTAGATCTAGGGTTTGTGTAGGTTGATAAAGTTAGGATTTTTGACCCGTTTGTGATGTTAGTGGTATGCGGGTGGTTATGTTAGGGATGTTTACATACAATGGGGTTTGCGGATGGTTCGGGTTGGTTTGATTGGGGTTGTTTGAGACTTGTGGGGTATGTTTGGACAACTAGACAACATGTTTGAGCTTTACGGGTTTGTTTGGCTAAACGAAAGAATTTTTGCTAAAAAAAAATATGTTGTTAAACTGATTTTTGCAAATGTCATTAGTTTTCTAAACGGATTTTGTTGCCACAAACGTTGCGGTAAGGTTTAAAAGTTCAAACTCTCACGTGTTTAGCCTCAAGTGTGGGAATATTTCGGCACTTGTGCTTAATTGAGGACAATTAAAGTGCCGGGAGGAGATAGTGTACATTGAGTCTTAGGTTGTTTGAGTTAGTGAGTCTAGTAGTCGTCTTAGAAGTAGTATTTAGAGTCTAGTGTCGGGTTTACTTATATGCATGTACAAGTTCACAAACCTTCTGGGGTAGCCCAGTTGGCCAGCCTCACCCAGCCTCTTCTTGAGGTCACCGGTTCGATTCTTGGCAATGCCCTTATGGGGTGTTGGGGCTCTTCACCATTGGTAATCACCGCCAGGCAGCTATGGGGCTAAGCTAGCTTGCGGAGTTGCAATACTCCGGCGGATGGGAGGTCCATGCAACTACCCCCCCCCCATGTACAAGTTCACAACATTGTGCCCGTACTCAATCTCCATTCGGGTAGAATGATGTGTAACTTACGCTTTTGTAAACGGTAACCCATGTTTTTATTTTATTTTCAGAGTTAGCCGCGAATGAAATGCTATACGGCTATTCTAGTTTTAAAAAAAAATTTAAAAATTAAAAACACCAAAAGTAGTTTGTGATTACTAACTTTCTGCATTGTTTTCTTGTCAAATCTTTCTTGTTTTGCAGAAACATGTCGGGTGAAGGTTCATCATCAAATTTAAGAAAAAGGAAGATCAAGTATCGGGGGTTTGAGAGGAAAGTGTATTCCCGTGTCGAGAGGATTATTGATCACCCGATCTTAGACTTTGAAGAAGACAGTGAGGAGAGGAAGAAACTGAAGAAGTATGCGGAAACTCACATGTTGGAGCATCGTACGATAAATTGGGAATGGTTGCACAGTATGGGAGCGAGTGATCGGGTGGCGGAGTTGTTAGGGCCACGATTGAGAGCGGCAATGGATTGCCGTTGGCCGCAATATACTGAACTTACACTTGAGTTCCATTGTACCTTCCATCATAAAGAGGGTACTTTTGCGGAAAATAACGCGGTGTCATTCTCTTTGGGCCGAATTTTGTATAAGATGAGTATTCCTCAATTTGGAGTGGCCTTGGGTTTTTATACGGATGAGGAGGTGAGGACAGATGAGTTTGTGAATGGTTTAAGGGGTGTATATAATCATCCTCGGCCGAAGTGTTTGGATTCGACAGACTTGGCTAGATTCTGGGAGGAGATTGCGACTCAACCGTTCGCCCAGACGAACCTTATTACATCGGTTCGTGATCCTATACATAGGTATATTTTGAAAATGTTGGCGACTACGGTTGTGGCGAGGAAGTCAGGTGAAAATAAAGCAAACTGGTTGGATATCTTTGCTTTAATGTGCATGGTGGAGAAGAGAAACTGGAACTTGGCAAGTTTCTTTGCATGGTCGTGTAATAGGCCGCGTAGGGGAGGAAAAAGGGCTGCCATGGATCTTGGGCCGTACATAGCTAGGCTGGCAGGGAATATACGGGCCTTGAAAAAATATCATGTGGAGCAGATGCATTTGAGTTTCCCAACGGTTTATTGGGGTATTGCTGAGCTACAGTTAGCGGGAGTTTTGACAAATACGGACCCGCCAAAATGGAATTATGAAGTGGGTGCTCCTCCGGCACGACAGCCGGGACCTCGACGGAGGCGTGAGACTCCTCCACAGCAGCCAGTTAGACAGCCAAGACCTGACCCGTTCACTCCCGAGGCTGCTTTTGACTAAACACAGCAGAGGTTTACTCAGATTGAAGATAGGATGCGGGTTGACCACCAGTGGACGATGCAGAGCCACCACCGACAGGACGACATGCTCAGGTATATGATGTCGGGTATGTCACTAAATGCTCCGATACCTCCACCCTTTTCCGGATTATTACCTCCACCAGTTTATGGAGGCGAGCAGCAGACCCCATATGTCTTTGGTCAGTACCCGAGGTATGACCAGTGGGGGGGGGCAGAGTGGTTATGCTTATAGTGGTCAGTTCGGGTGGTAGTAGCCTGGAGGTTCAGGGACCCAGCAGATGGATGAAGATTCAGAGGACGAGTGATGTAGCAGACTGCAGCAGCATATATATCCTTTCATGTTTTATTTTATTTATGTTGTTTCAGTAGTTCGATTTGGTTGTATCCGTAGGACATATTTTTATTTTTCGTTTGAACTTGGATTGTTGGAACGATGAACGTTTGGTGGTATTTGGTTTGGTATGCTATGTTTGTTTTAGGTTGATGATTTGGAGCCGCTTTCCGTTCGTGTGTGAGGGAGTTTGGTATTGTTTGCTGAGCACGTTCGGTATTGGAGGGCTTATGTGGAAACGACTGGCACTTTGACAGTCTCACATACTCAGCTAAGTCGTTTCCCTTTTTGTTGTTGTTGTATATTCTATTTATTTCGTTTGCAGTTTCTATTTTTAGGTAGTTGTTGAGTCGTATTTTCGTTCTTGCATTAGGGACAATGCAATCTCTAAGTGTGGGGATGGGATACTTGTAAATATTTGAGTCATAAATATGAAAAACACAAAAAAAATAAAAAAATTGAAAAATCCAAAAAAATTGAAAAAATCAGAAAATGTCTTTCGAATAAAAAAAGAAGTTTGCAAATTAAAGCGGAAAATGATAGAAAAGATGAATTTTTGCTCGGGTTCGAATAATAATAATATGAGTTTAAATAAATCGAGCTTGCGTCTAGTTAGGGATATGTGGATAGGCCCGGGTTTGGTTTTAAGTCCCTTTGAGCTAATATACCTTAATTGTCGGTCTGCTAGTGGGTTTTCGCCTGGGAAATATGGGAAATCAAAACTGCCAATAAGAGTATAAGGGGCACCGTTATAAGTTAAAACCGTTAGAGTTTGTGATCTTGCGAAAAAAAAATAGAATAAAAAGTGAGCTAGAAACTAAATGAAAGTAACACAGGTCTATGTAATCCGAGTTGGGGATAGCGACTCTACAGCCGGAATGCCTCTGGGATGTGTGAAATCGACTTGCCGAATAAAAGTACCGAAACCTAAGTAATCTGTGGTTGGGGATAGCGACTCTACAGCCGGAATACCTCTTGGTTAGGGAAAGCATCGTCTAGACTCACGAGAGAAAAAAAAAAGCAAAAAGGAAAGCAAAAAAATAGAAAAAAAAATGAAAAAAAAAGTTGATTGTAAACTCTCTTGGTTTTGATATAAGACGGTTGGGAATTGGTCCAGTGATCGTTCCTTTAGTCCTATAAGCTTGAGGTGGGAGTAGGTGGACCGTAGATTCTAGTGTGAGACCCTAGGTAGACTGACCGCACTTAAATTAAATTCACATGATAAGGGCTTAGGATTGGATTCGGGTTTAAAGGGATAAGTATATTCGCAATCGCGGCTAACGCAAGTCTTGGTTTTAATTAAATATACCTATATTTTTGACCCGAGTGATTATTTGTTTCTGATTCCGTTGCATAATTCTTTTTCGGGGACGAAAAAAAGAGTAAGTGTGGGGATGTTTGATGTACTGTAAGTACATATGTTTATAGTGTATATTTTGGTCAGTTTTCAGTCGTTTCGAGTCTGTTTTAGGTTAGAATTGTGATACTGCTGACGTTAAGCTTTGATTTCAGGTCCCGTAGCTTAAAGTGATGAAAAACGAGTCAAAACGAGCAGTTCGGAAGAAAAACGGGATTCGTACGCGCGTCGGAGAAGCTGGAAATCGGAATTAAATTAAAAAAATAAGAAAATGAGACAAAGGGGCGCCGCGCGACGCGACACCACCTTAGCGTCGCGCGAGGGGTCTTAATTCGAGCAAATTATGTTTCCAGCTAGGGTTTTGGTTTAATAATTCCAAGAAACTTAATAGAAACCCTAGTTACGAATTTAGAGACTTTTGGAGCAATCTTGGAGCATTCTTGGCAAGCAATTGGAGATTTGAAGGCAAGGGAATCATTGGTACGAGTCGAGAGCGAAGAATCGAAGAATCTATCGGGTTTTCTAATCCCTTGTTTTATCGATTACTTTCTTGGAACTTTGTTACAATGAATTCTGTTCTAGACATCTTTGTTTTGTTTTCATTTACTGAGATGCTTGGCTAAACATTTATAAACGACCTAGACTTGATGAATGGATTAATATAAAGATTTTACTGTTTTTGTTATTTGCATGATTGTTATGGGTGATTGTGTTTAGTAAGCGGTTAGATTTAATGGTTTGATGTGTATGCGTACTTTGAATTGGTTTATTGTCATTACTTGCTTCATATGATTCTTAGTGACGGTCTATATCACAACGTAGAGTCATATTAGGGTTTAGGGTTTTAGTGAGTGTCTATATCACGTTAGAAAACCTTAACTCTTTAGGGAGAATTGGCCAATAACCCCTAGAAGCAGTGGCGCAGGATATGAGGGGCCGGAGGGGGCGCCCGACCCCCCGAACTTTTTGCGAAGTAGTGTTACGTATCTATTTTTCGTATAGAAATTTTTAGGTTTATATGTATTCACCCCCCCCCCCCGGTTTAAAAAAAAATTAGGTATATATTTTTTTGGACCCCCCGGTTTAATTTTTTTTTTGGTATATACGTTTTCGACCCCTCCTGTTTTATAAAAACCCAAAAAAAAACAATTATAACTTGTTGCTGACTTGCTGGCTGCTGCTAACCGGTCCAAAAAAACCCAAAAAAAAACATTTTTAACTTAGCCCATTAATTAAAAGCCCAAAGAAAACCCATTATAACTTAGCCCATGCCCCATTAGTTAAACACTTTAAGCTGTTGCTGCTGCTAACCGGACACAAAAAAAAAAAAACTGCTTTTGCTTGCTAGTTGCTGCTAACTAGAGAGTGGAGACGATCAGACGAGGACTCGAGGAGAACGGAAGAAAAAAACGCAGGTGCGGCTGTGGGCTGTCTTCTTCGTTTGACTAATCGACTTCGAGGAGACGAGGTATGTGTTTTTTTTTTATCTTTAGGTTTAAATTAGGGCTTAATTTATGTGATTTAGGTTTAAATTAGGGATGAAATTGGACCGATTTTTTGCCATAAACTTGTTGAAATTAGGGATTTAGGGGTGAAATTAGGCTGTAACCATGCTAGATATTAGAAAAAGAAAATGCCTTGTTGATGGTTAATTAGGCTGTAACAGACTAACAGGCTGTAACTTGTTGAAATAAATTAGGGATTTAACTTGTGTTGTTGACTTGTTTCTTGTTAGATTACGCTATGGGGAAAAACAAAATCATAACTTCTTTTTTTAAAAGAAAGAATGAAGAACAAGTTGATGGAAACAATGAGATTAAACGGCAAAAAGCTTGAACAAGCGAACCGGTTAATGAAGCGAATATTGAACCGGTTAATGAAGCGAATAATGAACCGGTTAATGAAGCGAATAATGAACCGGTTAATGAAGCGAATAATGAACCGAATAATGAACCGGTTAACATTAATGAAGTGGATGTTAGTAGTCTAGAAAGAGATCCCGCTAAGCGACTTGAAATGTGGAAATATCCGGTTAATATAAGGGAGCAAGTAAGACTAGCTTATATGTCATTAGGAGTGTATCAAATAAAGCTTGAATGGTATAAGCCGAGAGGTCCAAAGAACAATCTTCGTAGATTTAGATATGATTTGTTTGACATGTTCCCTAATTGGTTAGAGTATTCTCCAACGAAACACAAGGCTTATTGTTTCCTTTGTTATTTATATAGCGATAAACCGAATGAGAGCCACGGTCATAGTGCTTTTACTACTGAAGGATTTGACAATTGGAAAAAAGTTAATGATGGGGATAAATGTCCATTGTTGAAGCACATTCAATCTTCAACTCATAAAAAAGCTTTTCTATTATATACGAACTTGTTGAATAAGAAAGCACACCTTGAAACTTTCATAGAAACGCAAAGTGAAGAGACAATTAGGAAGAACCGGTTAAGATTAAAAACCACAATTGATGTAGTTCGTTGGTTGACATACCAAGCTTGTGCCTTACGAGGACATGATGAATCTTCCACTTCTAAGAATCAAGGTAACTTTCGTGAATTGCTAAAACTTTTAGCCTATTATAATGATGATGTTGCAAAGGTTTTGGAAAATGCTCCATTTAATTGCAAGTATACATCTTCCGATATTCAACAAGAAATTCTTAGTATCATGGCAAATAAAGTCCGTAACCATATACGTAGTGAAGTGTGGGATTCATGGTTTTGTGTCATGGTTGATGAGTCACGGGATGAGTCAAAAAAAGAGCAAATGGCGATAGTTTTAAGATTTGTTGATGTTGAAGGGGTGATACGGGAAAGGTTCTTGGATTTAGTTCATGTTACGGATACTTTATCAGCGACCTTAAAAGTAAATTTGTGGAATACACTATTGCATTACAAATTTGATGTTAGTAAAATCCGTGGTCAAGGCTATGATGGTGCTAGCAATATGAGAGGAGAATGGAACGGGTTGCAAGCACTTGTTCAGGAATATCGTCCTTACGCATATTATGTTCACTGCTTTGCTCACAGGTTAATTACTTGTTCTTTTTTAACTTTCTTTCTTCGGGTTTACTAAAATACTCTTATGGTTATTAAATTATATTTTTCTTTTTTGCTCATAGGTTACAACTTGCCTTGGTTTGTGTCTCAAGGGATGTGACTCTAGTACACCAATTCTTCTCAAACTTAGTTTTCATAATTAATGTGGTGTGTGCTTCAAGTAAGCGTCATGATGAGTTACAAATGGCGAAGGCAGATGAGATTAAAAAGTTATTAGAATTGGGTGAAATCAAATCGGGAAAAGGACAAAATCAGGTTGGGACATTACGAAGGGCTGGTGATACACGTTGGGGTTCTCATTTTAAATCTATTTGTAGTTTGGTTAACATGTTTGATGTCACCCGTGCTGTTCTCAAGGGAATAATTGAAGACACGTCTCATGCTACTGGTTCTCAACGTGGAGATGCTAATATAGCTTACAGTTACTTGCAATCATTTGAATTTGTGCTTGTTCTTCACTTGATGAAAGAAGTAATGAGTAAAACGGAAACACTTAGTCAAGCATTACAAAAGAAATCCCAAGACATCCTTAATGCAATGGAGTTAGTTTCTGCAACAAAGGTTAGTCTAACTAATTTTAGAAACACTGGATGGGATTCTTTACTTGAAAAGGTTCGGTTTTTTTGTGAAAGGCATGACATAGATATGCCTGATATGAGTTCTCCATATACTTCTACTCGGTATCGGCCTCGTAAAAAAGATCTTCATGTTACATTTGAACATTATTACCGGGTAGATTTGTTTACAGAGACATTGGACAAACAACTACATGAGCTGAATAGTAGATTCAATGAGCAAGCGACAGAGTTGTTATCTCTTAGTGCGTCTTTTTGTTAAAAAAAGATTAATATTGATCAGATTGTTCTTCTTGTTGAGAAGTATTATCCTAACGATTTTACAGAGAAAGAAAGGAATCTATTACGTGGTCAATTGGATAATTTTCAAGTTGAAAGAAAAAATAATCCCAAGCTAAGTGAGGTATCAACTCTTTCTGATCTTTGCAAAACTCTTGTGCAATGTCAGAAAAATAACACGTACAAATTGGTTGAAAAAGTGTGTCGGCTGATCTTGACGCTTCCAGTTTCGACTGCAACAACGGAAAGAGGATTTTCAGCGATGAAAATATTTAAGACTCGACTTCGCAATAAGATGTCAGATCAGTATCTAGCAAACAGTATGGTGATTTACATAGAAAAGGAGATTGCTGAGAGCTTTGATACGGAGTCCATAATTGACGAATTCAAAAATCTTAAAGGAAGACGAGCAGAACTATAATTCTTCATCCAGGAGAACCGGCCATCGGGTACCCACCTTCCTCTTCTTTTTAATGTTTTCGTGTCTTTGTTCAATTGTTTGTTAAACAATGTTTACGTTTTAATGTTTGAGAACGTATTTTATTTGATATTAATATTTGACCTGATCCGACCCGAATCGAATCACCGACATCCGACCCAAACATAGAATTTTTTTTAGGTCCGGTACCTTCCACCCCCCCGAACATTTTTTTCAAGCTTCGCCACTGCCTAGAAGTAATTGGTAATAATTTGCTAAGTCTTAGTGTTCTACTAGTCCTAATACCTGGGAAGTGAGGGGCTATTGGTAGGTCTTACCCGGCGAATTGCTTTAGATAGGCCTTGGGAAAGGTTATGTCTTGGTTTACCTGTCGGTTTTATTAGTCTATCAAGTCAAATTAATTACTTCAAACTACCCTAGATCTAGGATTGGGAAAGAATAGGTCAACATTAGGGTACTTACACAATAATTAGACAACTGGGAAGGCGTCTAATAACCGGTAGAATTAACAGCCTAGGTAGCTCCACAGGTTTCTCCTTGAGAAGGGTTGAGGGGCCTCGTTGGTTCTTAGTAGGTTTAGTATTATAAGATCCCGGTTCCATAACTCGTGCATTTAACTTAATCGGTAATCTCTTAAAAACAATTCAGGATTCTTGTCTAGGTGGTCTCGTTCTCAGATAAGAAAAGTCTTCAGTCTTCATTCGTTTTAGTCTAGCTCTAGTTTAATTTAGTAGTTTAATATAGATTTCCTTAGTTTTCCGTAACCCCCCCCCCCAAACAATTAAACAAGTCTTAGTCGTGTCTATCAGTGTCTGTCAGAGTCTAGTTTACGTAATTTGTAGAGTCTCGTGGTTCGATATCCGGACTTCCTAGGTTATACTACATTGATCGGTACACTTGCAGATTGTGTGGTTTTAGGTCGAGTCTAGAATTAAAGCTTTTTAGTGTCTAGCTTAGAGAGTCTAATATAGTTAATTTTTATAGTCTGTTTAGCACACATCAAGAAACCTAACCCAAAGGCTTACTCAAGAACTCCGTTCTGGGAATTACAACCATAGGAATATGGGTTCTACCTCTGCACCTTTCTGTAAGGTCTGCAAGAAAAGCATTCGGGAAAATGCTCCACTCTTTGCAATTATTGCAAGATGCCAGGACACAAGGAAGAAATCCATTGCAGGAAGAAATCCAGTAATGGATTATGTTACAACTGTGGAGAAAAAGGTCATATCAGACCAAACTGTCCAAAACTAGCCCCAGCTGCAAACAACAAGAACACTAAAAATGCTAGAGCATTTATTCTAACTGCAGATGAAGCCAAGATGATTCCAGACGTGATAGCTGGTACATTTTTAGTTAATGATGTTTTTGCTAAAGTATTATTTGACTCTGGTGCGAACCAAAGTTTTATTAATACTTCGTTTTGCAAACTTATAAATCAGTTATTAACTAAACTACCACAAGAATGCCTAGTAGAGACAGCTAATGGAGAAACTATTAGGGTTTCTGAAATCTTGCAGGGAGCAAGAATAGAAATTTTAAATCAAAAGTTTATGGCAAACCTTTATCCAAATGAATCTGGCAGGATTTGATGTCGTATTAGGAATGGATTGGTTAATAGCCAATAAAGCCAGTATTTTATGTGATCAAAAGTCAATCCAAGTAAATTCACCAAAAGGTAAAACGATCACAATTAAAGGAGATAAACCATCTAGATCCACAAAATTCATCTCTGTGATGAAAACGGCAAGTTATATAAGAAAAGGATCTATAGTGTATTTGATTTCCATAATCACTAACACTAAAGGAAAAGAACTAAAGGACATTCCAGTAGTATCTCAGTTTTCAGATGTATTTCCAGAAGAATTACCAGGAGTACCGCCGGACAGAGAGGTGGAATTCAGAATCCATCTACTACCAGGAACGTCCCCGATTTCCAAAGCACCCTACCGTTTGGCACCCGTCGAAATGCAGGAACTGAAGAAACAATTGGATGAATTGCTGGAAAAAGGATTCATACAGCCAAGCTCATCACCGTGGGGATCACCGATTTTATTTGTTAAAAAGAAAGACGGATCGATGCGTATGTGCATTGACTACCGTGAATTAAAAAAGGTCACGATTAAGAATCGGTACCCACTACCAAGAATCGATGATCTGTTTGATCAATTGCAAGGAGCTCGATTTTTCTCTAAAATCGATTTAAGGTCAGGATATCATCAATTAAAGGTACAGGAAGAGGACATTCCTAAGACCGCATTTAGAACAAGATATGGTAATTATGAATTTACTGTCATGCCATTTGGTTTAACCAATGCCCCAGCCGCATTTATGGATATGATGAACCGAATATGTAAGCCATATTTGGATAAATTCATAATTGTTTTTATAGATGATATTCTAATTTACTCTAAGAGTAAAGAGGAACATGCAAAGCATTTGCACGCCCTTTTAAGCTTATTAAGAAAGGAAAAGCTTTATGCTAAATTTTCAAAGTGCGAGTTTTGGCTAGAGCAAGTACAGTTTCTTGGACATTTAGTTAATCATGAAGGAATTCATGTGGATCCAACAAAGATCGAGGCAATTATCCAATGGAAAACCCCTGAATCACCAACCGAGGTTAGAAGTTTCTTAGGATTGGCCGGTTATTATAGGAGATTTATTCGAGATTTCTCTAGAATAGCCATTCCTTTAACTAAGTTAACCTGTAAATCTATTAAGTTTGAATGGGGACCAAAACAAGAAGAAGCATTTAGAATTCTTAAGCAAAGATTAACTAATATACCCATATTAGCGTTACCAGAAGGAACGGAAGACTTTGTAGTCTATTGTGACGCTTCTAAATTAGGTTATGGATGTGTGTTGATACAACGTCAAAAGGTTATAGCTTATGCATCTAGACAACTTAAAAATCATGAAGAGAATTATTCAACACATGATCTAGAACGAGGAGCTATAATTTTTGCCCTTAAGATTTGGAGACATTATCTTTATGGTAGTAAGTTTACCATATTCACCGATCATAAGAGTTTATGGTATGTTTTCGGACAAAAAGAGTTGAATATGAGACAAAGACGCTGGATGGAGATGCTTAGTGATTATGATTGTGATATCCAGTATCATGAAGGAAAAGCAAATGTAGTGACAGATGCTTTAAGCCGAAAGTATCATGAAAAGCCAAAAAGGGTACGTTCTCTTAAATTAAATCTACAAGTAGATTTAAATGATCAGATAAGAGAAGCACAAGAATCAGTAATCAAGGAAGATACTGAAAAATTAAAAGGTATGATTAAGGAATTAGAACAAGGAACAGGTGGAATTTGGAGATTCCATGAAAAGAGAATATGGATACCTAAATTAGGAAACCTACGTCATCGTATATTAGAAGAAGCCCATAAGTCTAAATATACAATGCATCCTGTAAATGATAAAATGTATCAGGATTTAAGAAAGAATTTCTGGTGGATAGGAATGAAAAAGGACATAGCAGCCTATGTTTCTAAATGTTTAACCTGTTCACAAGTTAAAGCTGAACACCAGAAACCCTCAGGTCTATTGCAACAGTTAGAAATGCCAGTATGGAACTGGGAATTAATAACAATGGATTTTGTTACTAAATTACCCAAAACAAAGAAAGGAAATGATACAATCTGGGTGATTGTAGATAGGCTAACCAAGTCAGCTCATTTCTTACCAATGAAAAAAACTTTTAATACGGAACAGTTACCTAAGTTGTATGTAAATGAAATTGTTTCATTACATGAAATTCCTTTATCAATTGTTTCTGATAGGGATAGCCGATTTACCTCTCATTTTTTTGTCAAGTTTCCAAAAAGCCATGGGAACTAAGTTAAATCTAAGCACAGCTTATCATCCTCAAACAGATGGACAAAGCGAAAGAACAATTCAGACGATGGAAGACATGCTTAGAGCTTGTGTAATTGATTTTGGAGGTAATTGGGACGATCACTTACCTTTAATAGAATTTTCTTATAATAATAGTTATCACACAAGTATCAACGTTGCACCATTCGAAGCACTTTATGGACGAAAGTGCCAAACCCCAGTCTGTTGTGCAGAAATTGGAGAAAAGCAACTATCTGGACCTGAGATAGTGCAAGAAACAACCGACAAGAGTATTCGTGTAAAGGAACGACTGAAAGCAGCACGCGATCGACAAAAGAGCTATGCTGATAACTGACGCAAACCATTGGAATTCCAAGTAGGAGATAAAGTATTATTAAAGGTCTCTCCTTGGAAAGGAGTGGTAAGATTCATCAAACGGGGAAAGCTAAGTCCCAGATATATTAGACCTTTTAAGATTATTAGAAGAATAAGACTTGTAGCCTATCAGCTACAACTGCCAGAGGAAATGGCAGGAATACATGATGTATTTCATGTATCAAATCTCAAGAAATATCTAGCTGATGAATCGTTAATGGTACCTCTTAAGGACATAGAGGTAAATGAGCAACTCAAGTTTGTAGAAAGGCCTCTACAAATTGAAGACATGAAAGTCAAGAATCTCAAACATAAGAGACTAGTTCTGGTCAAAGTGAAGTGGGACTCCAAAAAAGGACCTGAGTACACATGGGAGCTTGAATCTGAAATGCAAAGGAAATATCCACACTTGTTCAGGTAGATCTCGAGGACGAGCTCTAAAACAATGTGGGGAGGATATAACAATCCTAAATAAACCGACACCCTCGAATATTTTCCGACACCCTAATATATTTTAAAATATTCCAAAATGTCCCAAAATACACCCCATACGCGAAAACGGGCCCTAAATACATTAAATATTATTAAAAATAATTAAAAATCAGGTTTTGGGTCTAAGGCGGGCCGCGTAAGCCTAAGCCCAATCCTTACGCGGGCGGTTTAAAGGTTAAAACCTGAATTCATTGATTTTTAAGTTTAGGCGGGCCGCGTAAGCTAACCTTAACATTTACGCGGGCCGCGTGAGATCAAAATGTGGCGCAGCCCGGTGTGGCCACGTGGCCCAACACCCGGCAGGTCTAGTTGCTGACCCAGCCCAGCTACGCATTGACCTGGGGTCAACGCGGGCCGCGTAGGCCCTGTCCTTGTTTTACGCGGGCCGCGAGAAAGACAGAATTCAGCACTATATAAGAATGGCATCGGCTTTCAGTTCCGATCGCTCAAATCTTTCTTTCTTACTTAATTTCTGAATAGTAGAGATAATACACGGGTATTATACCCCCCTAATTAGCAAAGTTCTGCTCCGTTGTAAGTATTATAACCCCTGGATACGTATTAGATACGCTGCCCGATTGATCTAGGGTTCCGTAACGGCTGTCGTGGTTCTGCCCGACGTAGTCGTTGGAATGCCGTCTCGGGGAGTGTATTACTAATGTTAAAATGGGTTATTATACTAACGCGTGTACATTTGTGTAAATTATAGATTGTCACCAGGAAACCCTTACGAAAAATCTAAGATAGCAATGTGAGTAATCTCCTTTTTGTTAACAGTTTTTACAAAATCTTAACTATTTTACAATGCAATTTAGCAGTGATTGAGTCTTTGTAATTCTTCAATTACTGCCGGTATGTTGGGGTTTTGTATACAAAATTTACTACACTGTGAGTAGTAATTCGGGACGACAATACGTTACCATTGGACAATGAGTTAGCCAATGTGTAATATGACCCACAAGTCAGGATTGACAGTACTAAAGAAGTAATTGTGTAGATATAAACATTGTAATCGCTCTCAATACTGCTTAACTTAAATTAATGTTTCTTGATTAAACTGGGATTCACTCACCAGTATTTCCCACTGACAAATGTTTTTAAAACACGTTTCAGGTAACACAATGTGAAAGCCAATTAGAAGCCAGCTGGACAAAACTGAAGGCTTGGAAAAGTGGCTATAAAAGTTACCTAAATAAAGACGACGTTTTAATTCAAATAAAATGGGATTTGTCCCTATAAATTAGTTTGTAATAAAAACTTGGGTTTTAACCCATTTGTTTAATGTTATGAAAATGTGGTATTTTACTCTGATAAATATTTCCTAACTACGGTCCTGATGAAAAATTCCGCTGCCAAATTAGACAATACGAGATACCACCGAAGCTGGCTCGCGGTCGCCCGTTCACGGGGATCAGGGATCGGGGGTTGCGACACCTTGGTAACTTTTGCATGAAGTTTGTAGTAACTTTGAGTGGGAAAGATCTCGAATTTTGAATTCTGACAGGTTGGTGGAAAATGTCGTTGACGGCGACGTTTGAGTTGACTGCTGATAGGGCCATCATCATGCTGTCACTGACGGTTCGGCTTTCCGTCAGGCGAGTGAGTCCCACGCACGCGTGGTAACCGTCACTCCGAGAATCCCGTCTTACGTGGCAGCTGCTAATGGGTTACGCGCGCGGTGAATCTGACACGTTTACCCATTGCATTAAATGCGATGGGTACATATAGTCGACGAGAGGATAGAGGATTTCACAAATCTTCCTTCTGCTTTCTCTTTTCTCTCTCGAGTATTCAAAACTTCTTCAAATCTTCGACGATTTCACAGCAGATCTTCAAGTTTTTCTTGAACATTCTTCAAGTTTCTCAGAGTAGTAAGATCTTCATATTCAAGTATTCGCATGGCTGAAGAAGAAACCCAAGTGGTAGAAGGTCCTCTCCCTGTTCTCAAATGGGATCAAGGGTTGTTCGAGCAGATAACCAGAGGATTACGGTTCCCATCGGAATGGGATGCCCGATATCCCCGGCAGGGTCAGACTGTCGCCAACGCACCACCGGGATATATAACCTTTTTCGAAGACTTCTTCTTGCAAGGTAATTTCCGGCTTCCGGCTACGGAGTTCATGGCACATATTCGAGAAGTTCCGGGTGTTTTACTAGTTGATCCAGAATATCGGGTTTTATTCCTTCGGCAACCGGGATTCTGCTAAGAAGATTCTTCTAAATCCTCCAAAGAGTTTTCATGACTAGAAGATGAAGTTCTTTTTCATCAGAGAAGAAGTCATTCCGATCGCGATTATCTTTCGCGAGCCGGATGTGATTGAGAAAGAGGAGCTTGCTATCCCCAAGGGAGCCGATTGGTATTTGAAACTTACTGCGACGCCAAATCGGATTTTTGAAGAAAACGTACTGGTTGCGGCGCAGATGAGTGACAAGTGGCCGGAGGCTAGCAATGAAGTGCCCATTCTGAAGTTTGAAGATAGAGTTACGTTATTACTTTGGTTTTATCTTCCTTTGTAATTTATCTGCGCTTAACTGTTGAATTTGATCGCAGAGGCGCACCTTTATCAAGCTGTTTTCCCCCACATTTGGTGGGTCTATGGGTGTGCGCCCGCTACAATCAGGGGAGCCTTATTGGAACGAGCAGATCAAAGGCCATTTTCTTTATCCCCCTGCTAGAGCCTTTGCCAATCCTCCCACTGCAACCGAATGTGCGCATCTACCCAACACTGGCCCTTGCGTGCTGTGACTTACGCTGGGAAAGAGATTCTCTATCTTTCCAGCGAGGAGTCTGCAGGGTCATCAAATGGGGAGCTAAGCTCCTGGTCTAACATCTTTGCAGGTGTGTTGCGCGACCTTGGCATAGATCCTGAGGAGAAGAAGAAGAAACCGAGCAAGAAGAAGAAGAATGTGATAACTATTGATGCTGAAGCGACCAGCAAGAAGGGCGTGAGTAGTCGCGCGACTGTTGGAGCCTCTGATAAAGGTACTCTTCGATTTCGGTAGAGTAACCTTGAAGATTACGTTGTTGCGAGTGACTCACTTGAGGGTTTGTCCCGTATAGGTGAGAAGAGGGCCACCGCTGCTGGCTCAAATAGTTCTGTAAGCGCGTGGTCAAGGATCCCTGAGGCTGGCGCTACTCCCTGTTCGATCGCGCTTGATGAAGAAGAGGAAGGGAAGAAGAACATGAAGAACCCGCTGCTCAGTTGGTGAGCAGGAAAAGAAGTAGAGAGGAGGCTGCTGCTGGAGTTAAAGCAGCGCACAAGGTTGGGGGAGCTCTAGTGATAGGGAAACAGAGCAAACTTCGCTCCCTTTACAAGTTCTCTCCAGGTTAGTGTTATGATGACTTCCTTATTTTCCTTAGTAAAATTTCCTAACCTTTGATTTCTGAAGAGGCTTTAAAGAAGACCCCTGAGAAAACGAAGGGTGTCGAGTTGAATAACCCAAAGGAGCCGGCGCCAAAGAAAACCAAATTTATAATCAAGACTCTCAGAACTGTTGAGGCGGAGTTGAGAAGGTGATTGAGAAGGAGAAAGAAAAAGAAAAAGAGAATGAGAAAGAGGCCACTGAGGTTGCCGTTGCCACACAGGGCTTGATCAGCCCTTTCATGAAAAGGAGAAGGAAGCTACTCGGGGAAAAGGGCCCGAGGTTGTTAAGCCAGCGGAACCTGCGCAGCCTGATGTCCCCCTCCAAACTAAGCAAGTTACAACTACTGCTGGGGGTCAGCTGCGACTGTACCCGAGCAGACGGCGCCTATGAACGCTACTACTACTGCTGCGGGTGGAGCAGGTGCTGGAGGTTCCGGTAGCGCCAAAGGTGCTTTCGCGGCTGGTCAGGCTGGTGCGGGGGGCCAAAGTTCGATGCCGCAAGCTCCAATAGGTTCTAAGGATACCTTAGGAGATATTTATTATAAGACATACACTGAGTAGGCTCGCGGTGATGCTCCCCACCAGCCTGTTTGGGTCTTAAAGCAGGACACATTCCTGGAGTTTGCCCCTTGTCGTGACTGGTACTTGTACTCCTTCCCTTCTGGTGAAGTTAATCGTCAGAGAGCGCGAACCCATGATGGGTTGTATCATGCTTACATTGTTGGGGAGGCCAACACCCGCGCTGCTAACCATCAGATTGTGCGCGAGTGGCGCACAATGGTTAGAGAGCGAGGGGATTGGGAGAAGTACAGTGAGCGCTTGTTGAGACAGGTTAAAGATTTCGAGAAAATGAAAAGTGCCTTTGCTGAGGAGAAGGCCGCCTTCGAAGCGGAGAAAAAAATCTGAAGAATGGGGCCGCGAGGGCTTAAAGAGCAAACTGCGTGCCGCTGAGTAGCTCTTGTCAAATGAGCGGGCTGAATGGAAAGAGGTATGCAAGAAAGATAATCAGCGCATGTATGCTGCTCGCTTCAAAAAACGCTAGAAGAACCACACTTTTCGGTTAGCAAGTAGGTTCGATAACTTGATATTTTTACTACAATATTTTTGTTAATTTGTTTTATCTATTTGATAACAATTGTCGTAGTATTATGGGTTATTTGATTGAATGATTCATGAGTTTATATTATTTGAAGATTTGCGAATAGGGTCCAAATTTTTTATCTCGAACAGGGCCAATTTTTTTTTTTGTGATTTTCGAAGAAAGCCTGGTGATTGATTAGTGACAAAGTTCACATGTTGCACTCATTTGTGATATTGTGCTCCAAAACATGGCCTATATTTTATTGTCTTTTTTCCTCAACAGTTGGCTCCTTGGTGTTTGTATCTTCCTTTTCAACATACGGATTTGTACTAAAGTCACTTTTACCTCTTTCACTTTTCAGTATGCAGAGCTCGTGTTTGACTCGTTTCGAACTTTAATTTTAAAGCTAATGTTCGTCTTACACCGATTTTAAATAGTAAGGCTATGCGGTATGGTTATGGTCCATTCTTGGAGGATGATCCGCCACGTAAGCGCCACATAAATCGGGTGTGAGGACGGGGCAAAGAGGATGGAGGTAAGGAAATGGGGGATGGACCTAATATATATATATATATAGGGAGAAGATCATGCGAGAACCACCTCTTATTGTGAGAACCGCGAGAACCAACGTGAACACACCAAAAATGCCTAAAAATCACACAAATTTTTTTTTTTAATTTTTAATATTTTTTATAAAAAAATCGCTAGTTTTCGAAGCAAAAAAAAAAAAAAAAAAATTTAGTTTTTGCTTCTAAAAGTAGCGATTTTAACATAAAAAAATATTAAAAAATTCAAAAAAAAAATTTAGATTTTTTTTTGATTTTTTTAGGTTTTTTGGGGGTTTAGTTTTTAGCATTTTAGCTTGGGGGGGGGGGGGGGGTTAGGTTTTTTTTTTAGGTTTTTTTTTAGCATTTAACTTGGGGGGGGGGGGGGGGTTAGGTTTTTTTTTTTTGGGGGGGTTTAGGTTTTTTGGGGGTGGGGGGGTGTGGGTTAGGTTTTTTTAGCTATTTTAGGTTGTGTTCACATTGGTTCTCAAGGTTCTCACAATAAGGGTGGTTCTCGCATGAGCCCCTCCCTTTAGCTAGGGGCTCATGCGAGAACCACCCTTATTGTGAGAACCTTGAGAACCAATGTGAACACAACCTAAAATAGCTAAAAAAACCTAAAAAAAACCTAACCCCCACCCCCAAAAAACCTAAACCCCCCCCCCAAGCTAAATGCTAAAAAAAAACCTAACCCCACCCCCCCCCCCCCCCCCCCCCCCCCAAAAAAAAAAAACCTAAACCCCCCCTCCCCCACCCCCAAAAACCTAAGCGCCCCCCTCCCCCCAAGCTAAAATGCTAAAAACTAAACCCCCAAAAAACCTAAAAAAAATCTAAAAAAAATCTAAAATTTTTTTTTTGATTTTTTTAATATTTTTTAGGTTAAAATCGCTACTTTTCGAAGCCAAATTTTTTTTTTTTGGCTTCGAAAAGTAGCGATTTTTTTTATAAAAAATATTAAAAAAATTCAAAAAAAAAAAAAAAATTTTGTGTGATTTTTAGCTATTTTTAGGCATTTTTGGTGTGTTCACATTGGTTCTCGCGGTTCTCACAATAAGAGGTGGTTCTCGCATGATCTTCTCCCTATATATATATATATATATGTATAGGTGTGTGAGAGATGGGGAGGCCCGTCTCCAACGTCTGGATGTCAACGTTCAGGAGTCAAGACGCCGGCGAAGGGGGGGGGGGGGGGGGGGGGGGGTGGACGACAGCGCCGATCTAGGACGGGGCGGTGACGAAGCCTGTACCGCGTAGCCTAAGATTATGGGGTGGAGTTTCCCCTTCCCCAAGTCCACATAGATGCCACATCACTCTCTCTTCCATCTCACCATTTTCCCCCCAAGAGTGGGGTGTGGTTCCCCTTTCTACCCCCAACCGTTTCATTTTTAGCCGTTTGTTTTTTAAAAACATTCGTTTTTAAAACTTTTTCCAAAATGTTCATTTTTATAAAGTTACATAAAATAATCAAAAAATACATATATTGTTAAAACTTTTTTCAAAATGTTCATTTTTCTGAAGTTACATAAAATAATCAAAAAATAAATATATTGTTGATTATTTCCACTGAGAATACCAAATGAATCGTGCTCGTCTTCGAATGGGTCATGGAAAACGCTACGATGTTTCATGCGTGTACCCTTAAACTTCTAGGACAGTGAAACCGAATAGCGTGTTGTCAAACCAACATCAATATGAAACATCTATTTTGTGTTCGTGCAGGTTAGGTTTGGTAATCAAAAAAGATTGGTTTGTCTGTCAGACAACCATGGAGCCATGCCAGGACCCATTAGATGGGCTGGCAACGATCCTCTACTGAGCCATGGTCAGTACCAAAGGCTCTGTTAATCACGCTCAACGAAAATCTTGGTTCATCAACCAGACATGGGTTTCTGTCTTCTTAGGAATCAAGAATACAGAGGTACGAGCCTATAGAACAGATCATGTTCAAGTAAGGTCGTGCCTTTTGAACTCTCTGCACCGAATATAACCACCATTTTGCTATCATATTCTATCGATGTGGGACGATACAGAATAACAATGAATGCTACTTGCCTCCTGTAGTTTAATGTTGGACTACCTACTGACTACATCGTTCCATACACATGTTTATGATAGATTAATCAAATATCTAATCTGCCTTTATAACAATAGATATGCCCAAATGGGTGGGCAAGGTTGGGTAACAGGTCAAATTTTCGAGTATTCACTATCAATTTATAATGCCTCAAAATTTCTGTAAATGCTCAAAATCGTATCGAGTTTTATAATATCTGAATGGATATGCATCTTCTAGTGTCAGATTTTGTGTTCTTCTTTTAATTGCATAATGGGCTGCTAAACGGGTCGTGTTCACTGGTGGCAGGCCGAATCCAACACGAACCCGAAAATTTCACACAAACCGCACACTTCATATACCCAAAAATCTTGATGGCTATGACTTTCACATCTGAGATCGGAAAGTTTTCACTATACGCACCGAAGACCCCTCGGAGGGGCTGGTGTTCCCCTACGGGAAAGGGTGCCACCTCACCTCCCCGTGCCCACACCCCATCGTCTAATTAACGGGCTAGTTATGTAATTACTCAAGTATTTTTATTATTTCGTTATTTTTATGATTATTATTCAATAAAACACATTATAGATATACACATAAATATGTATTTTCTTAAACCGCTTTTATAAACATCTTTTTTTAAATTGTTTGTTTTTTAAACTTTTTTTAAAACCAGTCGTTGTTTCTAAAACCGTTCGTTTTTTAACAGTTCATTTTTTTAAATCTTTGTTTTGTTAACCCTTTCATTTTTAGCCGTTTGTTTTTTAAATCTTTCGTTTTTAAAAACATTCATTTTAAAACTTTTTTCAAAATGTTCATTTTTCTAAAATTACATAAAATAATCTAAAAATAAATATATTGTTGATTACTTCCACTGAGAATACTAATATGAATCGTGCTCGTCTTCGAATGGGTCATGGAAATCGCACTCATACTGGTCATTCTGTACGTACTTGTCTTTGAATAGCCATTAGAAATATTAAGGGTGTTCACAATCCGGTTTTGACGGTTTTATGTCAAACTGTGAGTCAAACCGTTTGCAACGATTTGTTATTATAGAAAACCGAAACCGAACCGTTGAAATTTTAAACCGAACCATTACTAACAGTTTGGTTCTAGTTTAGTATCAGGGTTTGGGTGTTACTAAACACGTAAAGCATAAAAAAAAGATAAATATAGCACGTGTAACTTTTGGGATGGTAATTTAGTAGTTGATATGATTATTTTCTGTAATTTGTCCCGAATATTAGTCTAATAATTTCATTTTTGAACCCTAGCTTTAATGTTGAACACTTGAAAGCAAATAAGTAGTAATATAATTATAGAACTAATACTCATATAAAATAGTTGAAAACAAAAACTAAGAACAGTTAATAAGAAATGCTATAACAAAAACGAAAGATTTTAAAAATTGAAGGAATTTAAAAACGAACGATTTTAAACAAATGAATGGTTTAAAAAATGAACATTTTAAAAACGACGTTTAGTAAAAACAAAAGGTTTAAAAAAGAAGTTAAAAAATGGTCGAATGAACAAATTTTGAACAAACAACAGTTTTAAACAAACGAACGCTTCAAATAAATGATATGTTAAAAAAGATAGAACGGTTTAAGAAGTTTGAAAAACGAACAATATATAAAAGATGTTTATAAAAAACAAACACTTTTAGAAAAGTTGTGTTTATTTATATATTTAAAACGAGTTTTATTAAATAATAATCGTAAAAAAAAACTAAATAACAATAAAAAAGTTTAAAAAAATAAAAACAATTTTTTTAATATATAAATAAAAAAACTCACTTTACAAAGAAGGAAGAATGAGATTGTGGTTTTGTTTTTGTTAATTTGAGTTATTACATAAATAGCTCTTTAAATATTTCATAGTTTACATAAACAACCCCTAAGATGTAAAAATACTATAATACCTTTACACTTAACTAGAAAAAAGTAACATGACGTTAGCGGCCCAAAACGTTACAAAATGTAACCTTAGCGCCTTATAGGTCAAGATTTTTTAGGCGGAAATGGTTAAATTGACTAAACTTCAAGAGCCAAAATAGTAATTTACTCTAAAATTTATATAAATCGTCAAGACCGATTAGTGAAGCTTGAACTCAAACTCGTTTATTAAATGAACTCTATTAGAGGATTGAGCTTATGTAAGCCCAGCTTGATTCAAGCTTCTAACAAGTCGATCTTGAGTGCTTACTGGCGGGTCAACTCATTTACACCCTTACTCTGAAAAATTGTTAGGCAGCCAGATTGACATCATCATCTCTGTTCTCAATTAACTTACCAAATTTAGTAGGAACTAGTTGACAACATCATATACACTCAAAATGAGAACAAAGTAAAAAACTGCAACTGTCAACAGTTAGCCTTGAGAAATCAAAGCTGAATGTTACATGATTAACCTGTGGGAAATCACATACAAAGATACAGCACAAACAAACCGGTTACTGCTCATCGAGCCCATAATCCGCCCCAAAATACTTGTCGACTAGCTGATTAGCCATATTCCTAAGATCTTCGTTTTCGTGAAACTGAAACCGTTCCATGGCATCAATCCCGTCCTCTTTCTCAACCAACTTTGGTCCCTCGCCGTTAGGCAACCCTCTTAACACCTGCAGGTTAACAAAACCAAAAGTATGTTTTATTTAAACTTACTCAAAACAGTTTTTTTGTTATTTTTTACAATTTTATAAATAAGAGTGAAATACACGGATGGTCCTTGTGGTTTACCAAAATTTTGGATTTGGTCCCTAGCTTTCTAAAAGTACACAGATGGTCCTTGTGGTTTGCACTTTGTAACGCACTTAGTCCCTAACTTGGACATGCCATAACCTATAGATTTGTTGGCTGGGCTGGGGACCAAATACGTTACATAGTACAAACCACAAGGACCATCCGTGTACTTTTGGAAAGCTAGGGACCAAATCCAAAACTTTGGTAAACCACATATCCACAGGGACCATCCCTGTAATTAATGTATTATGTAGGATTATATAAACCATATTATTACAAAAATAATTTGAACTCAATTTGATGAGAGATTTTGTGTTTGAATACATTTTAGTTAAATAATTTCAAGTGACCTATAAAATAGTTTCAAGTGAAAAAGTCTAATAGACGGGTGGCCACCATATGTACATTGGTTCGATCGTTTTCTATAACCAAAAAAAAAAAGTATAAAATAAATACTAAAACTTACCAGCTCCATGAATTGAAGTCCAAGTCGTGCGGCTTCAATATCAGCAGATCTAACCAAATCAACAAAACCACGAAGGCATCCGCTTCTAACAAATGAAACCAAGTGATCAAATATTAAACTCGATCTTCCGGAACCTTCTGCTGGAGCAACACATAGGTTACCAACAACATAAGCCACTTCTTTTTTAATGTCAAATGGTGCTGTCATCAGAAGCTGTATTAATAACGGCATGGCTTCACTTTTGTATATTAATTGCTTGTGGCCAACAGAACCCGCGGCTATATTTGAAAGCACCCATGCAGCTTCCTACAAAACCGAAGTTAGGTAAAAGGCTATTTTCGTCCTTGAGATTTGATCAGTTTCGTGACTTTCGTCCAAAGGGTTGTTTTTCTATTTTGCATCTGGATCCAAAAGATTTGAAATCTTGCCATTTTCATCTGGCTCGCTAACTCCATCCATTTTTCTACGTCAAGTCAGGGGTATTTTCATCTTTTTTTTGTTAACTTAAAGGGAAGTATTTTGAATACTTGTACATTATGCTAAATGCTTGTACATAAAGTGAAAAACGCCGAATTGCCCTTAAAGTTAGCAAAAAAGAAATATCCCTGACTTAACTGAGAAAAATGGATGGAGTTAATGAGGCGGATGAAAATGGCAAGATTTCTAACCTTTTGGATCCAGATGCGAGAAAACAAATCTTTGGACGAAAGTCGCAAAACTAGCCAAACCTCAGGGACGAAAATGACATTATACTCAAAAAGAAAAGTATGATTAAGGTGAATGTGAGTGTGAATGTGAGAGGGAGTACCTTCTTCAAGACACGATGCTCGCTTTTTAGACACTTAATTAACGCAAGTATAATATTATCTGCGAATTTTACAAAATGTTGAATGCTTTAGTGCAAAATTCCACTACACCGGTAAATTAAAGAAAACCGAAAATATAATAAGTTAGTAACTAACCTGTTATTTCATGTCCAGGAACAAGAATAGCGTTAGTTGTGTGGGAATCACCTGCTATAAGATTACCTAAACTCCGTAGCACCTGCACGTAAATATGTGCGTGTATCAAGAAATTATAACACTAAGTATGCATGAAGCATGTATTAAGAAATTATAACACTAAGTATGCATGAAAATGAAAAGATGGCTTCATCAGTTATAGTTATTTGAAGTTCAAACTAACCACGCTTAATGTAATATAAAGAGTGATAATATTTACAGTAGGGGTGTGAATTTGACACGGCCCAAAAACACGACACGAACCTAACACATAGTTCGCATATTTAGGTTTAGTCTAAATGGGTTCGGGTCAGTTTCAAGTTGAACCCGCTAACCCGTTTAGCTATACGGGTCGGGTTGGCGGGTTGACACGTTTAACCCATTTATATTATATTGTATTTTTGTATTATGTTTTATGTCATAAATTAAATTACGTGTGTATTTTATGCCATAATTATCACTTAAAAAGCACGCCCCACTTGCTATATGCGCATATAATGTATATATGTGTGGGCCGGGGCAAAAGTGAAAGTGCACTAATTTTAACGTTATTTTACTAATTTCGTGAAAATAACGTTAAAAGCTGAGGACGGTTAATCATGCATCATGTGGTGGCGTTGATAGCTGAAAGACAAAAGGGTACATGCACTGATCGGTCTTTGTCTCGATTGCTGAGTGTTATGTGCCTTATGTCCAAGGCTTGATGCAAAACTACTATCGAGCCGAGGGTCTCACTGGAAGCAGCCTCTCTATTCCTATGGGGTAAAGGTAAGGTTGTCTACATCTTACCCTCCTCAGACCCTACCTTTGCTTTGCTATTGGTGGGATTTACCGAGTATGATGATGATAATGAATTATAAACTTAAAAAGAGAACTTAACATAATATTTTATAATTTAAATGTAATTGTATCATATACATTTGTGTTTTTTTGTGATAAATTTTAATTTTAATACATTAATTTGCAAAAAAAAAATAAAAAATAAAAAAAAATCGGGATGAACAGGTCGTGTTCGGGTCAACCCGCGAATATTCAGGTCGTGTTGTATGACACGATTTTCGGGTTCAGGTCTTGTTTAGGTTCGTCTAAAATTTTCGGGTTCGGGTCGGGTTGAACCTGCCAACCTGTGAACACGACCCGTTTAGCACCCCTAATTTACAGGTGTCAAAATGGACAGGTAAGTCAGTGTGGGTGATGGGTAAGAAATGGTCATTTTTTAGTGCAGGTGGTTGACCCGCAAACACCACTTTTGTCATGGTGTACAGATCACCTACCTTTTTCTAGAAGACCGAATACATACTCATTCCATAACAAACATGTGTAAAATTGCCCAAAAATGTATATCTTTGTTACCGGGATGAGTAATTGCAGACTATTTGAGGTGGTCAATCGTTCAACTAGTAATTGAAGAAGATCGGTCTTCACAAGCACACTAGTAGCCACCGATGAAAGAGCTGAGAGATACACGACAACCCATGCTATTTCAGTCGCTATTTCCTCGTCCCTATTCATAAATAACACACATACGCCACAAATCAGAAAACAAGTGTGTTCATAAATGTGTTAATAAATTACATAAGACTAAAAAATTATTCTATCATTATGATGTATCAACAACTTACGATTTCCTCAAGTGTCGTAGTATAGCCTCTACTACACCATCGATTTTTATGAGTTCTGTTGCAGCCTTCGGGTCCGGGCCCTACATCCACAAAACACCATTAAACATTACAGGTTGACAGAATTTCTGCAGTCTTGTAGAACATAAAACTGAGTTCAATGTGACAAATTCAACCGTTTACTTATGAAGGGGTCGATTTGGGTTATATTTTATCTCTAATAGGTCAGATGGGTAAAATATAGAAACAGAATAAAAGGAAAGTGTTCAAATGGGCCGAATTAGTTGAAAGCCGCCCTATGCAACCTCCAAAATCATTTTATTTGAGAAGATACATTATTATAGAAAAGTATAATTCTTGTAATCATGTTTGACGCTAACTTTTCATAAAAAAAAAAAATGAGTAAAATGCCATTTTGGTCCCTGAGGTTTGGCCAGTTTTGCGACTATCGTCCAAAGGTTTTTTCGCATCTTCATCCAAGAAGTTTGAAATCTTGTCATTTTCATCCGGCTCGTTAACTTCATCCATTTTTCTCCGTCAACTCAGGGCTATTTTCGTCTTTTTTGTTAACTTAAAGGGAAATTCGGTCCTTTGAATACTTGTGCATTATGCTAAATATTTGTACATAAAATGAAAAAAGACCAAATTGCCCTTTAAGTTAACAAAAAGACAGAAAATACCCCCGACTTAACAGAGATAAATGAATGGAGTTAACGAGTTGGATGAAAATGGCAAGATTTCAAACCTTTTGGATCTTGATGCGAAAAAACAAACCTTCGGACAAAAGTCGCAAAGTGACCAAACCTCGGGGACAAAAATGGCATTTTACTCTTTTTTTTTTTTGCAATTTTGGACAAAAAGTAGGTCGGGTCAACATAACCCGCACAAAAACTTCATTAATTTCTACATGTTACCCGACCAGCCTATCTAGCCACTTTCAAATTGAGCTGATGAAAAATCCAAGTAAATGAGTGATGAAAAACCTTAATCAGGTTTGACAAAGCCCAGCCAGCGGTTCGAACTGTTGAACCCTTGTTTGGAAACATCATTTTTGCAAGAGGAAGTAAGGCTCCTTGAGAAATAAGAATATGTCTCAAATCTTCGCCTTCACCAGCTACATTTCCTAATGCCCACGCACACTGCTCAGCAACCATCATCGAACTCTTCTCTAGAGATTAATTGCATAAAAATGTTAAATATTGAAGTAACGTCATACAAAAACAATAAGCAAATGTCTTGCACAAAAAAATACATTCATGTGGGACAGCATAGCATCTTCATGTTAGTTATTATCCCACTCATAGTCATATTTGATACACTAATTGTTAACTGTTAGTACATAATGTGTCTTTTGTTTTGAAAGTGTCAGTGACTTGTAAGTTAGGACAGAGTTTCTGAATGTTTGTTTTTGTTAAGTGATTTGTAACCACGCATGAGTCATGCGTGGAGGGGCTTAACGTATGAGTCATACGTCCGCATGCCTCGTGCTTATGTCTGTGTTAGAACAGATGTGTCGTACATTGTGTGTGTTAAACGTATGAGACATACCCTATGAATAGCAAATAGGTATGTCATACGTGAGTTGTGGAGTTCATCATTGTTATCTGATCCATGGTTTAAAAAGGCTTTCCGAGGCCCGCCTCGAGGCTTACGCCTCGGCTGAGGCTATGAAAAAACGCCTTAGAGGCTTAGCCTCATAGGGGTCAACTGAAACCTAGGCCTCAGTCATCCGAGGCTTTCTGAGGCTGTCCGAGGCGCTGAGGCAGTGAGGCGAGGCGCTGAGGCTTAAGCCTCACTAGACCTTGTGAAAATTGAAAAAATTAGGTTTTCGGGACTTTATTTTAGCCCATTTAATGTTTATTGGGCTTAATTGGTGGGCCAACCCAATAGTTCACTTAAAAAACATCTATAAGGTTAAAAAACCTAATCACTTACACAGTACGTAGAATAGAATCATGTCTGATGTAAAATAGGAGATTAAAACAAAAGTTTATAAAGAAGACGAATCTAAAAGATGATGAAGACCCGATTGTTGCCAATGATGTTTTGTCGGATGACGAGTGGATAGCTAACCCAAGTGGGGATGAAGATGGCATTGGTGGAGTTGGCGGGTCAAATGAGGAAGAAGGGGTGAGAGTTCATCATCTAGGAGGAAAAGGAAAAGAGTTACTAATTTGGTTGATGAAGATGACAATGACAATCTAAAAACGCTAGATGAAAACTTTGAGGATGATGATGCGGAGGAAAACGAGTACTATGATACTTAGATGTCATAACATTACTAATTTAATTTGTTCGAACTATTTTATGATGTTTGTTTTACGTTAAACCTTGCTTGTTGAACTATTTTCTATTTATGATGTTTGTTTTATGTTAATTTGTGATATTTATGAGATATATATATTTTCTTTAATCTTTTTTAATAATGTTTCGAGGCTTACGCCTCGTGAGGCTAAGGGAAAACGCCTCAATACCCGTTTCAGCCTTTTTAAACCTTGATCTGATCCAGAGCGTATGTCTCTGTGCATGTAAAAACAGAAGGAAACCCTGTCCGTTTTGATTCTTGAATAGAAATCACTGTTTATTTACATCTGTTTTGCATAATCACAAGCTATAACAATGGATTCCGCACTCTGTTATAGTTAAGAGTAAAAGTTCGGTGTTTTACAAGTTTAACAACTTAAAACAAGATCGTAACTGGGATTTCATTTACAAAAAGTTTTCAACTTTTGACAAAAAGTGTTTCGGTTAATCGGCTTTCAGGTCAACCCAACTAGATATCATTTTGACGCGTTACCGAACCAGACTAACCTCCGATATGAGCAATGAGTAAGGGTAATGCTGGCAACAATGCTCTTGTTTCTTCGGGTTTTCCAGCAGCTATGTTTGTAAGACACCAAGCCGCCTCAAGCAACTGCATTATGAACCAAAAACGAAAACAAAAGTTACACCTTCTTATAATGTAAACAAACACCACTTAGATGTACCTCATTGCTCCTTTTTAACCTACTAGAAGGGTGCCCGCGTGATGCGGCGGAAAACACAAATATTGTCAGGGTGCGTATTGTTCGGTTGATTCGGTTATTATCCTCAACCGAAACCGAAGTCATCGTTAGTCTATTTTATTAACCAATCGGTTATCGTTTTATTCAGTTAGATTGACGGTTTTTCGTCTGTTTTCGGTTTGGTTAACGATTCAGTTATTACTCACCCTTAAAGACTATTAATCACGTAACCTATCAATTTTTAATTAAAAAAATATAGCAATACTATACTCACATTAAAGAGAATAAAATACTTGTTTTATAGTGTAATTTAAAAAAAAATATTAACGTACAAAAAATTATAACCGTTTAAAAATCGTGGGGGAGTTAGTTTTTTATAAATTATAAATTGAAGTGTAATTAACTAATTATAAATTATCTATACTTTTGTTAAAGATGAGGAATTAGAGTGTAATTAAGATGAGGGGATCAAAGTGCAATTAGTGTTTGAAAGACTAGTTTACCCTCATTTTAGGTTGTACCTTATGCATTAAAGCAAAAAAAAAACGTTCTTAACTTTTCAGTATCTTAAAATGCCCTCGTCTTATACATTATATATAGTATAGATATAGATATATAACATCTGAGCTAAATAAAAAGGTATGATTTGACAGATAATAAGGTCACATTTACCTGTTCATCTTGTGAGCCAAACGACAGACATTGTGCAAGTAAAGGTATTGCTCCAGATGCAATGGCAGTTTCAATAGGAGGAAACTCGGATCTCGACAATAAACGCCTTAGTTCGCGAAGAGCATTCACCTTCTTTTGGACCGCACCTTTCCCCCTAAATATAATTAAATACGGAGTATACACATTAATCGACTAAACCTAAGATAAAAATTTTTAATGAATGAACTTACTGAAAGGCGATTGCCGTCTTCAGTTCTTCAACAGCAGAGGATGTTTGAGCCTCTAAAATGGATGGTTCTTCTTCAATCATCATGTCACTATCAACCGGAACATCCACATCACTACTAACTCCCACTCTACACAATCGTTTAGTTCGAAACAAAGCTTCTCTTCTTTCTTTACCCACCGAAACCGCATTCTGCCTTCTCCTTTGCGCAGCAGCATTCCCAACTACAATGCCAAATACCGAAATTAACATGGTTGTACAAATCGCCAGCCACTAGTCGAGCGGTGGGCTTCTGACTAGCGATTAATCAGGATTATGATACGAACCAATCGGTTGATAGATAATCCGTTGAGTGGATCAAACTCAAAAGAAATTAGGAAGAAACAAGACTTGAGATAACTCTCTAATATTTTTCATTCATACCATAATCTAAATATCTATGGGTTATATATAGCCTTACGGTTACAATGTTAAGTAAACAAAATGATTAACTGCAACTAAGAAAAAACCATCACCACTATCCCACTATCTAATCATGCAAATTAATAATAATACTATTGACTAATGAGAGCTATTCTATGCAACTATCCTTGACTTGTGAACGTGGTGTGCATGGCTTGAAGAACATGGCAATCGGATTGGAATTTTAAGTCATTTTTCAAACTTATATATACACAAAATTTTTGAAAAATTTCTATCTAACTTTTCAAACTTATTAATCTGATTGGATTAATAAGTATAATTAATTTTCAAATACTCCGATTTTAGGTCTGACTATGTGAATTTTAATCGATATACCATTACCTATTAATCTCGAATTTTACAACACTACAAATCAACAATTTTAACATAAAAAACATACTGAGGCATTTCATCAAACACCTTATCTGCGTCTCCAATCACAGTTCACATTCTCTAACTAATCTATCGTCCAGCCCTTATTCAAAATTACCAAATAGTTCATAAACATTTAGCTTAACTTGTAAACAAAAAAAAAAGTTCCAAATTATCCCCTAATTGATTTCTAATTTCTTCACCCAAAACCCATGTAAAATCTTTAAACTTGAATACAGAATACAAGTTAATTGAGGTGATATAAGGGTTTAAATGCAAAAGAACAGGGTATAGTGTTTCATCTTACGGAAAAAGAGAGTGTGAAGGTGTAATTTACTTAATTTGTTCAAGAAACACACTGAGGCATTTCATCAAACATCTTATGTGCATCTCCAATCACAGTCAATCGAGGTGATATAAGGGTTTAAATGCAAAAGAACAGCGTGTAATTGTTTCGTCTTACGGAAAAGAGAGAGTTGTGAAGGTGTAATTTACTTAATTTTGTTCAAGAAACATGCTTTATAGGATAAAGTTAATATGAAAATTGATAAAAGAGAGGTGAAATCAGCATGTGAAGAAGATGAAGGATACCTGGATTCTTGATGGGGTCTCTTCTTGGTGTTGCTGTGGTTTCATCTGCCATTTTGTTTTCACTTCAGAACGTCCTCTCCAACAAAACCCTCTGCTCCGTAGTGTTTATTTTTTTCTTTTTGGCTTTCAAATCGACAATTAGAGGGTTTTTTTTTTTTTACTTTTTTTAACTTGTAGGGTTTTTTTTTTAGGGTGATACTATTCCCACCCCCTAATTCCTGATTACACCCCCCCTACAAAAACATCACATCCATCAATCCATCAATCAATCATTTGCTTTTTGTTTTTAGTGTTTTTTGTCTTTTTGTTGTCCTTTTAGTATATTTTAGTGTTTTTTGTTATTATCATTTTTGTTTTTTTTGTCTTTTTGTTGTCTTTTTAGTATATTCAAACGGCGCGCCCGAGGGGGTAGTTTTTTACACCCAAAGTTAAAAAAAAAAAAACAAAAACAAAAAAATAATAAAAACACCAAACTTTGGGTGTAAAAAACTACCCCCTCGGGCGCGCCGTTTGAAATTTTTTTTTTACGAATGTTGTTAAAATATACGGATCTAGTTGTAAAAAAAAAAATCGTGGTCAACGCCCCTCCGTGGCACGTGGTTCCCGAGGGGGTAGTTTTTTACACCCAAAGTTTGTAAAAAAAAAAACAAAAACAAAAAAATAATAAAAACACCAAACTTTGGGTGTAAAAAACTACCTCCTCGGGAACCACGTGCCACGGAGGGGCGTTGACCACAAAAAAATAATAAAAACACCAAACTTTGGGTGTAGAAATAAGTACACTAAGGCTTTCTTAGGCTCATTCAAAGATGTGTTCACGTCCTTGGCTTGGTCAGGATCGGGGTTTGCACCTGAAAAACACTGGATGATTATGCCAGAGGTAGGATTCTTGATTGCGAACAAGTTTAATGTGATCGTTCATTTTTTATCTTAAGAAAAAAGAAACAGTTCTACTTGTTTTCCGCTTTGGAGAGGCCCTCACGAGTTCCCAGAAAAAAAAATAATTACAATTGCACACGTGAATGGTAACCATTTTATAATGGTAGAATTGCAAGGAGAGTATCCAATTGCCAGCACAAACAACCTATGGAAATTAATGAGAGAAAATGATGCAGCTGGCTGAGAGAATATATTTGAATCACGTCAAAATATGTATAAGTCTTGGATAGCACAACCTGCTACATATTATGTTGTAGATTAAAGCTCGGTATGTAAAATGTTTAATAATATAATTTTGTAAGAATGTACTTATTTTTTTTTTATAGTTTCTATTACTACTATAAATGTAATTGGATAAATAATTAGTTATAATAATAATAATAATAATAATAATAATTCATTACTAATAGTAAATAATAATAATAATAATAATAATAATAATAACTAATTAAATAATAAACAAATACTAAATAACTAATAATTAAATAAATGAATAAAAACAAATACTAAATAACTAATAAAAAAGACAACAAAAAGACAAAACAGGCTAAAGACAAAAACAAAATGATTGATGGATGTGATGTTTTAGCTGGGGGGGGGGGTGTAATTAGTAAATAGGGGGGTGGGAATAGAATGAGCCTTTTTTTTAACTTAGCTTATAATGTCATTATAGGCTATTAGGATTTAGGGTTGGAATAAGGTTTTGAGAAGATTTAGAGCATTCACATTCTATCCATCAAATTATGTGAGGGGAAGTTTTTATATTATAAAGGGTATAAAAAGTGGTTGTGAGTGGAGGAGAGAGAAAATGTTACTGTTCATCTGTATATTTGAGGGGACACTGTTCACCCGGTATAATTTTTTTAATATATATTGAAAGTGGTTGCGAGTGAATGAGAGAGAAAAATGTGATGATAATATTATTTAATTGAAAAGGAGAGAGAAAAAGTATTTGTTTTTAGTGGAAATATATTGATATATGAGTTGTTTTTTAGTGGAATGTATGTATAATTTGATGGTTTGGATGTGAATGCTCTTAGGATTTGATTCTCACAATCGGGTTTTTCTCAAATTTATTGGGTTTGTTCTGAATTGGAGCACATGCATTAGTGTGGAGTGAAGCATCCCTTAAAGCTCTTCTCTAGACGTAGGCTTCTCATTGGTTTCTGCGAATGAGATCCACACGCCCACCATTCAACACATAATAGCCCCTTTGGATGCCTACGAGGTGGTGTCGGGGGCGTTAATGGCCGATGTGGAAGTGGGGCGTGAGCCCACTCCATCTAGCCTTAACTGTTGTTTTATTTAAACTGACATATGTTTACTTTCGAATCTACTTTTATTTAACTGTTGTTTTTTTATTTAAACTGTTTTTTATTTGAACTGATATATATGTTTTTTTATGTACGTGGGTCACAAATAAAACGTTTCCGTGTTTATTTTTATGTATGGTTTTGGTTGATCTATGTTTTGCCAATATATTTTTGTGCTTATTTTATGTACGCACAATACCATTTTTCAACTTATAAAATATCATTTTTTACATGCTTTATTTAAGTACATTTAAGTATAAATCCAAGTTGGTTTACGTTTGATGTAATTTTTTCTCGGAAACGAGTGGGGTGAAATATAATACATTTTTGTGTTTATTTTATGTATATTTTCAGTTGGTTTACGTTTTGACGTAAGTTTTGCTCGGAAATGAGTCGGTTCAAACATTTAACGGTACAAATTCAAGTTACTTTATGTTTCAAAGCCGCCGCAACGCGCGGCGGATCAAATTCTAGTTCAATATAAATTTAGAATATGTTTGTTCAAAGGTATACCATTTGATTTTTTTTTACCCTATAAACCAACTCAAGATTTTTGATTCACAAATACCTATAATTTTTTGGGAATTGGTCTGTAATAATCTCACCTATACCTTATTGGCCATTAATAATTCCACCTCAGAATATCCCCCCACCAGTCCCACATTTCACCTATTTTTCCTACAATTGTTCCCCGTTAAAAAAACTTAACGGAGTTAATCTTTTTTCAAAATTACAAACATATTTTTTAGGGCTTTTGATCAGAACGACGATACGAGTCCATTGATGTAAAACTTGCCTCGAAATGTTGCTCCAAGTGACTTGATTTTGGTTAATTGGAAATTTAAACACCCGAATTGAAGCGTCGTTTTCATCGTTTGGAGCACCGTTTCTAGGCAAGTTTTACACCAATGTACTCGTATCGTTGTTCTAATCAAAAGCCCTAAAAAATTTGTTTGTAATTTGGAAAAAAACTTAACTCCGTTAAGTTTTTTTTTTAACGGGGGACCATTGTAGGAAAAATAGGTGAAAGGTGGGACTGGTGAGGGAATATTCTAAGGTGAGATTATTAATTGCCAGTAAGGTCTAGGTGAGATTATTACAGGCCAATTTCTCTAATTTTTTTACCTATTTCATCAAAATTTTATTTATAGTATGTTCAATAAAGCAAACTCGATCCTAACCTAAAGAAATATCACATAAAAAATAGCATCTACACACACAAGCTTACAATCAAAACAACATAGTGACATACAATGAACTTGCCGTGTAAAATATTTGGCTACCAACTCAGTTTTTAAAATATTTGTTACAATTAAATTTTAGGCGAATTGGAAATAAATAATCCCACCTAACTCAATTTAGCTGATAATAATCCCAAGTCAGTTATTGTCCGATAATAATACGAACTGATCAATTTTTTTTGTAAAATAGTCCACCGTTAAAATAGCTTAACGGAGTTAAGTTTTTTTCCGAATTACAAACCGATGTTTTTGTGCTTTTGATCAGAACGGGGATACGAGTCGATTGATGTAAAACTTACCTCGAAATTGTGCTCGAAATGGTTTGATTTTTGTTAATTTGAAGTTTAAACACCCGAATTGAAGCACCGTTTTCGTGGGTTGGGGCAGTATTTCGAGGTAAGTTTTACATCAATAAACTCGTATCCTCGTTCTGATCAAAAGCCTTAAAACATCGGTTTGTAATTCGAAAAAAAATTAACTCCGTTAAGCTATTTTAATGGCGGACTATTTTTATAAAAAAAATTGACCGGTTCGGATTATTATCGGCCAATAACTGACTTGGGATTATTAACGTCCAAATTGAGTTAGGTGGGATTATTTATTTCCAATTTGCCTAAATTCTAATGTTAAAATACTTAAATCCAACTTATATTGTATATTTTGTAGTTTGTGATAGGCCAACCTGCACTATATAATTATAGGTTAGAGTAAATTGTCATTTTAGTCCCTGAGTTTTTGTCTAAATTGTCATTTTAGTCCAAATAGTTTTTTTCTCTCCTCTGGGTCCCTGACTTTTTCTTTTTCTTGCCATTTTGATCACATTGCCTAACTTAGTTTAAAAACCAGATTATAATCAGGGGTATTTTGGCATTAAATTATTATGAAGTTTATAAATTATGTTGCAAACTACCTCTTGTTATCACTACACAATAGGGATGAACATATGCCACCGAATACCGATCCCATACCGATCCCGATCCCGAAATACCGATACCGAATTTTTTCGGTATCCCATACGGTATCCACTTTTTGGCGTTTTCGGTATCGGTACGGTACGGTATCGGTATAATACCGATACCGACCCTCAAAATACCGATACCGTACCGTACCGATACCGAATCGACATGTTTCGGTATCGGTATCTAGTTTGGGTGAAATTCGGGATCGGTATTAGGCGGTATCGGTATCGGTTCGGTATCGGATACCGCTTTGCTCATCCCTACTACACAACAGTTATGCCAAAAATACCCCTGGTTATAACCAGATTTTTAGACTGAGTTAGGCAATGTGATCAAAATGGCAAGAAAATGGAAAAGTCAGGGACCCAGAAGAGAAAAAAAACTATTTGGACTAAAATGGCAATTTGGACCAAAACTGTGGGACTAAAATGACAATTTACACTTATAGGTTATTAAAACTAGAGGTGCAAATTTCAATCGATTTGATGAAAAACTAGTATTTTGCCCGCCGCGCGTTGCACTGGCGCGCGACGAGTGGAAATATATAGTAAGACAAAACACGATTCGTAAAACGCAGTGCGTAAAAGACAATTATAAAAAAAAAGTGTAAAACACAAAGGTAAACACAAAGTGTAAAACACAATGCCTAAGACATTTCGTAAAACACAATGCATTGGCATTTGGAAAAGTAGGAGTTGTAGTCTAGGGGTTACAATTGCAATTTTTTTAAAGTTGGGCGGGTGTAAAAATGGAGTAATAGAGCAAGGGGTAAAAAACAAAATCTAAAAAAAAGACAGTGTACAAGTATAGGGGTGGTGGCAAAAATGTGTAAAAGATGAGGGGGTGTTGGTGGAAATATAAAAGAAGATGGTTTGTGGCGTAACTTTGTAAGAGCTAAAGGGGTGATGGTGGAAAACCAAAGTAGAGGGTTGGTGCTGGCAAAGTTTGAAAGATGAGGTTGTGGTTTTGGAAATTCAAAGTAGAAGGTTTAGGGACTAAATTTGTCATTTTATGAAACTTTAAAAGTACCAAAATCAAAGGGCTAAAATTGTAATATCGTTAAAGTACAGGGCCTGGAAGGCAAAGCCGGTGGAAAATCCACCGACTTTGTCCTTTAAGATTGTATACAATTGCAAGTCAAACAGTCAACTACCATTTCAAAAAACTATAAATAAAACATGCGGACCAACTATTCTAACCAATTGGTTAGAACAATTTATCATTTCATTCACTTTAGCTATTAGTTGCGGATGTGAAGTCTATCGGCTTTTTGTGGTTCAAGTATAGGTATAAGAAGAAAAGTGTTGATTGGAATAATTGGTGTACTCTTAATTTGATGTAATTGGTTATTTGTTTGTGGCCGCGGCTTCCTGTTTCGTCTTGTTTCAGGTTGCCGCCGGCGTTGGTGTTTGAATGAAATTGATCTTTAAAAAAAAACTATTAGACGACAAATAATCAAAATATTGCCATGATTATTGATCTAGAAATAAAATAGCATGTTATCATACTCAAGCAAGCCTAACACAAGGCTTGGTGGTGTGGGTTAACGCCCACCTCCACCTCAGCCTTAATAGCTCCTTGACACCACCTCCATAATCAAAGGGGGGCGTCATCAACACTTCCGACATTTCATTTGCTAACGTTAACCATATGATGGGTGAGGACCACCATGAATGAGCCAATCACATTTTTTTACCTTTAGCTAAACCATATCATGGATGCTAAGTGTGATTTAGTTAAAGCCCGTTGCCTACGTGATGCTGACGTTACATACACATAATACTTGGGGGGCCATATTCCACATCACCCAACCAAACAGAAGTTACCAAACACAACCCTTAGGCTGGATGGTGTGGTTTACCATAACGCGTTGTCACAATGTCACGCAGGCAATGGGCTTTGGTTAACCTGTCTTTTAACATACACAGTGTGGTTTAGCTAGATGTTAAATAACAAAAAACAAAAAAAAAATGACTGGTTGAAATAAGTGGGCCCCTTGTTTTCTCTCTTTGGCGAGCGTTAGCAGCTTCACAAAACAAAGGGCAACGCCCCTCAATGATGCCCCTGGCTGGTGTTACCGACGCTGTGATAGTGAGATGTCGGGTGCCGCTAAGACACACCGCATAGCCTTAGATAGGGGTGTGCACATGTAACGCCCCAAAATTCTGTTATGACTAATATATGTATTTAAGTATCATACCATGAGGTGAAATAAATATATTTAACTAACCAAGCTAAGTATTTTAGTTTTGTAGTAGGAATGATGGAGGTTGTGACTAAACAAATCCACCAATAAAATTGTAGGGACTAAAGGTGTGCATGTATGAGAGTTGATTAAATAAAAGAATTAGAAAAAGAAAGCAAAATGCAGAATATTTTTTTGTGAGTGTGTAGCGAGATATGGAGAAAGAAAGGGAAGAACACCCTCTAAAACCTAATCATAAATTCACCAAATTAGTGGAGCAATTGATGATTGATCTTGTGCATGTACATCACTCTTTGATCACCTATACTTGCTAATCATAAGGAACCATATTTAATATGGACTCAGACATGGAAGGCTAATGGGTTAAGAGGGTGCAAGGAAGCGGACGCGAATACGAACGCTTAAAGTACGTGATTTACCAAACTAAATTTATTATTATGTAATAAGGGTTGATTTGTAAGAAGGATGGAAATCATGAAAGAATGGGTAAGTAATGGTAGAATGACAATAAGTAAGTTTGTATTGGGTGATATGTAGATTAGTAATGGTTGAAAACACTTGGTATTATCAAACAAGTCAAAACACAATTTTCAGCGTCAAGAACATGGAGAGGGTGTCGCCGACGGCCAATCTAGGCGTCGCCGATGCGTTGCCTATGGTTGTTTTGATGCTGATGCGTTACCATGATGTCTACACACTTTTTTACCGACACAACTTTCTAGAGGGCGTCGCCGACGCGATGCCTAATCATGATGTCACACCCCAACCGATGGCGGAAACATCGGGGCGCGAGCACTAAGCGTTCAGATTGCTCATGAGAATTCCATAACACTATTGTTTCAATAAAGATTAATTGATTTCAAGCAATTGTCTAGCAACGTCATCACAAGTATCACATTACAAACCAAGTCATAAATTGTTCAAAGACTAATTTTTATCTAGGCGACGTTTCTAAGCATCTCCTAGCTGAATTCCATGCATTCCAAGCATCCTATCAGCCTGCAACATGTATTAAAATATCAATACAAAAGTATTGGCGAGTATACAAGTTTGATAATAGAATAATAGATTAAAACAACTCATATCCATAATGTAAGTAATAGAAATAGTTTCAGCCGTGCTAGTGTCGCAGTCCACGCAGTGATAGCCCAAGTATCCCGATGCTTTGGTATTTACCCAAGACTCAAGGTAAACTAGAATCCTCCTAACAATACCCCCCGAGAATAATGGGAGAGGTGCATCTCCTATAGCGCTACTATTGTTAAGGCGGAACTACACACTCAGGATTAAACGTCACATAGCACAAAGAATCAAGAATCACAAGTTTCATGTACACATAGGATAGAGTTTAGATTCCAAAAGTATCAAGTTTCAAGTTTCATAGAATACATGTTGCATCCCAAAGTTTAAAATAAAAAGGGATCGAGTATACTCACAGTGATTGCTTAACAGTCACGACTGTTATTGGATCAAAGGGAGCTCTTTTGAAATTAGCCTGATTAGATTACAATAGGATAAGCGTTGGACAGAGTAACGAGGCTGAATAAAGTGTTAAAGCAGTCACAGGGTCAAAGGGCTGTCCGATCGGATGACTGTCCGATCGGCTGGCCTCTTGAGATGGAAAGGTTGTCCGATCGGATGGATGTCCGATCGGCTGGCCTTGTGTGTGAAGGAGGCTGTCCGATCGGACGGCTGTCCGATCGGCTGGCCTATTGCGGAGTAAAGTTGTCCGATCGTCCGGCCTATTGTTTCTTGTTTATAATTTTTCGTAAAATGGTTAAGTTTGGAATTTAATGGTGACGGCACGACACGTATCGAAACAACAGTTACCCATCATTTCACCGACATTCTGGTCGGTCGGGAATCACCGCAGTCCGACCCGTTTGTCCGTTGGTGACGGTTTTATGCTGGAATCCATCCCGTGATCGTCTTAATCAGTGAACAATCCGTTCTTAAACTAACTTTAGACCACCGATCAAGTCTACAGTCTGTTCAGTCACGTTTATCACCGAAACAAACCAGAAAGTTTGAAGTAGAAGTGAAGAAACTCATGTTTTAATACAACAACTCTTAGATTTAACTTAGATTTAGTGTAAAATCGTATGAAATACCTTAGATCTAAGCTAGATCTTGCTCAGAATGACATCACATGGCAGTTTGTACAAGCCACCATGATGACATCACCCTCAAGAGCTCTTCGTCGCATTCCAGGAACAGCCGGCAGGGGAGAAGATCATCTACGGTTGAGGATTCTCTTGTAAACTATGGTTACGCCTTAAGAGAAGCTCTTGATGAAGTAACAAGTGTGGAAGAGGCATTGGTCGACCGCATTAATCATTTGACGGTAGGACTACAAGGATGTCTCCAGGAAGTCAACCTTTTGCACCGAAGGTTGAACATTCTCGCCTCTCCTCCTTTGGTACCAATTATCACCCAAAGGGCATGGAATGTAGTGCCGGAAGTCATCATTCCAGCCGAATGGTACGCCCTACATCAAGAACCTCCTCGAGACATCCTACAAGGGGTTCCAATTGGTGTCGCTCCTCCTCCTCAAGATGTCGAGGAACATGAAGCCGCCTCCCTTCTCCCGAGGGAGATAGAAGAATGGCTCTAGCAACATCTAAGGAACACCGTTCGGCTTGGAGTTCTACAAGGCTTTTAGACCGGAAATCTATTTTCGGAATTTTGGTTCTTATTGTAGAAGTAGAACTCCTTAGGAAGATTGTATGGATCACTTGACCTATTTAATATTAGGACTTTTAACTTTTATTTTCTGCTTTATCTTTCATTTTTAGGACTATTATGTAATTCTCTCTATGATTAATGAATGATGGTTTTAGTTAATTTGGTGTTTGAATGGTGTTGAATGGAATAAAACACACTTGAGATGGCAAAGGATGCAAGGGAAACTTGAACCAGCACTCCATGCAGGAAAACAGAATCGTCCGACAAATTTCTTCGTTTACAGTAAGCTCGGCACGGGCCGTGTCCACCCAACACGGCCCCGTGCTGCACAGTCTGCAGAAAAAGACCCAGTTCAGGTAACTGGACACGGGCCGTGTTCACCCAACACGCCCCCGTGTCCAGACTTCTGTTTCTCTTGTTTTAATTTTGGTACTGGCACTTGAACACGGGGCCGTGCCCGGACAACACGGGGCCGTGTTCAGCGCCCAGTAACACAAAAATTTCGCTTTTTACACCTTTTTACGCATTCAATCAACCTAAAAACTTATTTTTGGGACACATTGAGGACAATGTGTAATTTAAGTGTGGGGGGGGGGGGATGCTAAAACCTTGAATATTGCAAGTCCTAAATACAAGCCTTACACAAAACTCTATTGGAACCGCTAATCACCCCAAATTTTTTCAAAAATTTTCATTTTTTTTTACTTGTCTAGGTTTAACTTGGGAAATTCAAGTTCTTAAAAATGTTATATTTTTACAAATTTACAACCGATAGCGTCGTGATAAAAAGAACCAACATAAGAAAATTATGAAAAGGCATGACAAGCTTAGTTAAAATTTAATTATATATACTTGATCACATAAAAACCCATTCCCACAAAAGTGAGTTTTGAGCCTTTATTGAGCAAACACTTACATATCATTTGACTAAATGCTCATTTTCGTTTCTTGTGTGAATAGCCGCTTGGTTCTTACGACTCTAGAACTTGCCGTGACGATACATTCCCGGTCCTTACCAACTTAAACCCGAGTAAGTAAATGATGGAGGCATTAGGACTAACCCTTTTTATTTCTACACCATTATTTATTTATTTATTTTTTACCACCTACCCAAAATCCCCCTAGTTAGCCCATTTGAGCCTAAACCTTTTCATTTCATAACCCAAACCAAACACCCTTTTTACCCACCAAAACCTTTTTCATTTTTACCCCTTTGTTTTAGTAACAAGTTCGATTTTTCGTATGACTTTTCAAAAAAAAAAAAAAAAATTTTGTTGATGATGAAGCAAAAGAAAATAAACAAACAAGTTCATCAAAAATAACTTTGTTTGAAATAAATAGCTTCATCAAAATAAAAGTTACAAAAAAATAGAAAGTCTTACGAAAACCGAAACTTGTTACGCTTTTCGCCTTTTTCTACTAACCACCAACCCAACCACCTACCTTTAACCCAAGCCTAACCCTTCACCCACAAAGTCCTCTTGATATTTACAAAGGTATATAAGTTAAAAAGGAGGAGGATTGATTGCTTGGCAAGCCTATGGTAGGAGTAAGTTCCATGCCGCTCTCGAGTGATCCACAAAAATACATTTTCGGCCGAGTGTTGAGTGATCCCCGTGAGGTATGTGAACTTGTATATAAATAGAATTTTAAAGAGGCATGTTATGCCCTAATAAGTAATTTATCTTATGAAAAGTTTTAAATAAATCATGACGAATAGGATTGTAAATAAATAAAAATAAAATTAAATAAAGAATCTTGGAAATCCCGACACTCTACGACAAGCCCAAAAACCTTCCTACCCATTCCATTTGGGAGTGTAATAGCCACATATTAAGGAGTTTTGCTTGAGGACAAGCAAAGATTCAAGTGTGGGGGTATTTGATGTGTTAAAAATGCAACATATAAATTTCATCAAATGAGGCATAAAACTAACCCTTTTTTAGTACTAATGTTGGAAAAAGTGTGCTTTTGTCTTCCTTTTGTATTTTCAGGATTAAATGAGCTCAAATTAACAAAAGAAGCAAAAAGACATCAAAATCTAACATAAATACAAGAAAAGGAACAAGACGTGACATGCCCGACCCCACGACAGCATCTTCCCAAGCAAAACAAGAGATCAGAAGCCTGAACACGCCCCGTGCTCAGCCAGCACGGGGGCGTGCCCAAGTGTCAGCAGAAAAGACAAAGTGGTAGAAGCTTCTATTGCCCACCACGGGGCCGTGCTCAGCGGACACGGGGCCGTGGTCAACTATAAGATTCGCACAATCCAGCAAATCTGCATAGTACAAAGATTCTTCTGCACCACGGGGTCGTGGTCAACTAAAAAGACAAAACTGCATTAAATGAAGAAAGAGAAGGATGTGGACACAGGGCCGTGCCCACTGGACACGGGGCCGTGCCCGAGCTTCTGTTCAGCCTATAAATAGAAGTGCTTGGCTCAAGCTCAAACCATCCCTTGGCACACCACCTCTCTCACACTTCACCCACCACCCACCACCACCATAACACCATCATCCACCACCATCATCCATTCTCCATCGTAGAGTGTGTGAGTCGTCTCGGGATCCAAGATTGATCGTAAGAGTTCTTGACAATCAAGGCCATGTTTGCCTACGTCTCTTACATCACTTGGTGAAGACAAAGTGTCTAGTGTAATACTTTTTATTTCTAATCTTTTGCACTTTTTATTTGGTTTTGTATTAATGACTTTAATAACTAGTTGCTTATGTTGAAGGTGATCTTTCCTTATCGTTTGTCCGTGGTGTCTTGGCATTATTTTACTGTCTATATAAAATAAAAGATTTTCACCATTCATATCTCCACAGTCTATATGGAGGTATGTTGGCTACCTGGTCGGGGGTTAAGGGAACGGTTTGGTAAAGGTCTTGCCATTGTTTAGCGTTTAGAGGTCCTGCAATGGACCTGGGTCAAATTTAGTAGGACCTCCTTCAATACTTCATGGTATTGGATGGCGGGGGTCCAAACTCTTTGATCACCTCATAAGTTAACTACTATTAATACTATAACCCGGCTATTTAGGACTGTATCCCTGCTGACTCAGACTACTTAGTCGAGGGTAACGTCACCTCCAAAAGAGGGGCCTACCATAATTTGCATTAATAACTTAATTAATTATCTTCCAATAATCCACCATTTTAGGATTGTATCCTTGCTGACTCAAACTACTGGGGTGAGGGTAACGTCACCTTCAAAAGAGGGGCCTACTACAATAACTAAGATAATCTCTTAAATATGTGCAAAAGTGCGGAAATAATCAAAGGTTACACTAGATACGAGTCGGAACCAAGTGATTCATCTTGTCTATCTGTTTTTTTTCTTTTATTTTTATTTTCAGCATTTTAGTTAGTTTTTATTTTTCTTAGTTTAAAACATTTTTCTACCTTTTTATTTTGATTAGACGTTGAGGATAAACCAGTATTAAAAGCTTTTGTGTCCTTGGACGACCTCGGTATCTTACCAACACTATACTACGCTCACGATGGGTGCACTTGCCCATATGTGTGTTTAGTGTTAGTGAAATATCGTGTTTTATAAATTTAAAACTTGGCTAAAAATAAGTGTTAAAGGGGCTTAAAATATACACCTAATATATATAACACTTCACACGCATCAAGTTTTTGGCGCCGTTGCCGGGGACACAAGGATTTTAAGAAAGTTAGGAATCAACGGCCTAATCGTTTTTCTTATTTTTCATTTTTTTAGGATTTTTTTTAGTTTTTCTGCTTCTGCAGAACCCAGCACGGTCCGTGCCCGCTGAACACGCCCCGTGCCCAATCATTGGAACTGGCAATCTTGTTTTAAGTCAGACAGTAAGCTGAACACGGGGCCGTGCCCACTAAACACGCCCCCGTGCCCAAGTTTCAGTTACTGAAAACAGAACCGTAAGATCCCGACGGTTTGTAATTTCTGACACAAACACGAGTGATACTGATATTTTTTACTTTCGGCACTCTTATGGTACTATGTGGTGTCAATTATGTGGTGGTAACCATAAAGAATTAGAATGTTTTTTTCTAAATTATAAACCCCACTATATAGACCCATCATTTCCTAGTATCCTTAAGAGGGGCGAAAGTAAAAATAATCCCTATCTCTCCCTCGAATGCGCCCAACCAGATATTCTAGGAGAAATGCTTCTCGATGAATTATTTCAACTAGAAGATCTAATTATTAATTGGTTAAAAGAACTTAGGGAAGACTTCAATAATCTTTTCCAAGACGATAACCAAGAAGAAAGGTTGGAAACGCATTCAAACAACTTCATTGTTTCCAATGATACTTCTAACTCTAGTGAAGACTCGAGCGATAGTCGTCCCTGTGTCGATTGTGCCGTGAAGGACTCCCCATCGACTTCGTTCGATGCATACATAGACCTGAGCGATTCGACATACACCTTCTTTAACGAGAGCCCGGAAAAGGGTTGGACTTGTCCACCTACATATAGCATAGGAATCACCCTCACCGACAACCTCTTGCGTTCTCGTCTTAATCTAGATCAATTAAGGTATCTTAGGCACTTTGGGGTTGTTCCATCCAGTAAGGAAGCACCCGATCCGGGAAAGTTCCTTGAAATTTGAAGAATTCCTTAAGATAGCTTCTAGACACGGGGCCGTGTCCAGGTCAGCACGCCCCCGTGTCCACCCAAAAGATTCCCTTCTGATTTTGTCAGAATGCGGATAAAAATGTGTCAGGATTCCATCTGCACACGGGGCCGTGTCCAGCCGACACGGGGCCGTGCGCAACGTACTGTCGTTTTCTATAAATGCAGCCAAGAATTCTGCACATTTGAACCATTCCAGGGACAGAGATTTGCGGAATATTCTCACATACCATCCTAGGTATTTTCTAAAAGAAGTTTCTCAACCATCTTCTTGTCCTTTCCTCTTTTATCCACTTTCATCTTCTTCAATTTTCTTCATACTTCCATTAAAGCTTGAACCTTCTATAGTTTCAAGCCTTATTGAGATGTTTGTTAGATTTTTGTTCATGGAATCTTGATAAAAATAAGTTCTATAACAATGTTTTAAGTTGTTTAAGTTCAAAAATGCTTCAAAAATCATAAAAACAATTTGAAACCCCAAGATTCCTTGTCCATAAATCCTGCAGATATCTGAACACGGGGCCGTGTCCGAAGTACTGGACCCGTAAAATTGAACTCTTTTCGGCATGTTTTCTCAGAATGGCAAGCAGAACAAGCAGAAACTCTTCGTCGCATTCCAGGAACAGCCGGCAGGGGAGAAGATCATCTACGGTTGAGGATTCTCTTGTAAACTATGTTTACGCCTTAAGAGAAGCTCTTGATGAAGTAACAAGTGTGGAAGAGGCATTGGTCGACCGCATTAATCATTTGACGGTGGGACTAGAAGGATGTCTCCGGGAAGTCAACCTTTTGCACCGAAGGTTGAACATTCTCGCCTCTCCTCCTTTGGTACCAATTATCACCCAAAGCGCATGGAATGTAGTGCCGGAAGTCATCATTCCAGCCGAATGGTACGCCCTACATCAAGAACCTCCTCGAGACATCCTACAAGGGGTTCCAATTGGTGTCGCTCCTCCTCCTCAAGATGTCGAGGAACATGAAGCCGCCTCCCTTCTCCCGAGGGAGATAGAAGAATGGCTCTAGCAACATCTAAGGAACACCGTTCGGCTTGGAGTTCTACAAGGCTTTTAGACCGGAAATCTATTTCCGGAATTTTGGTTCTTATTGTAGAAGTAGAACTCCTTAGGAAGATTGTACGGATCACTTGACCTATTTAATATTAGGACTTTTAACTTTTATTTTCTGCTTTATCTTTCATTTTTAGGACTATTATGTAATTCTCTCTATGATTAATGAATGATGGTTTTAGTTAATTTGGTGTTTGAATGGTGTTGAATGGAATAAAACACACTTGAGATGGCAAAGGATGCAAGGGAAACTTGAACCAGCACTCCATGCAGGAAAACAGAACCGTCCGACAAATTTCTTCGTTTACAGTAAGCTCGGCACGGGCCGTGTCCACCCAACACGGCCCCGTGCTGCACAGTCTGCAGAAAAAGACCCAGTTCAGGTAACTGGACACGGGCCGTGTTCACCCAACACGCCCCCGTGTCCAGACTTCTGTTTCTCTTGTTTTAATTTTGGTACTGGAACTTGAACACGGGGCCGTGCCCGGACAACACGGGGCCGTGTTCAGCGCCCAGTAACACAAAAATTTCGCTTTTTACACCTTTTTACGCATTCAATCAACCTAAAAACTTATTTTTGGGACACATTGAGGACAATGTGTAATTTAAGTGTGGGGGGGGGGGGGGATGCTAAAACCTTGAATCTTGCAAGTCCTAAATACAAGCCTTACACAAAACTCTATTGGAACCGCTAATCACCCCAATTTTTTTCAAAAATTTTCATTTTTTTTACTTGTCTAGGTTTAACTCGGGAAATTCAAGTTCTTAAAAAGGTTATATTTTTACAAATTTACAACCGATAGCGTCGTGATAAAAAGAACCAACATAAGAAAATTATGAAAAGGCATGACAAGCTTAGTTAAAATTTAATTATATATACTTGATCACATAAAAACCCATTCCCACAAAAGTGAGTTTTGAGCCTTTATTGAGCAAACACTTACATATCATTTGACTAAATGCTCATTTTCGTTTCTTGTGTGAATAGCCGCTTGGTTCTTACGACTCTAGAACTTGCCGTGACGATACATTCCCGGTCCTTATCAACTTAAACCCGAGTAAGTAAATGATGGAGGCATTAGGACTAACCCTTTTTATTTCTACACCATTATTTTTTTATTTTTTTTTACCACCTACCCAAAAACCCCCTAGTTAGCCCCTTTGAGCCTAAACCTTTTCATTTCATAACCCAAACCAAACACCCTTTTTACCCACCAAAACCTTTTTCATTTTTACCCCTTTGTTTTAGTAACAAGTTCGATTTTTCGTATAACTTTTCAAAAAAAAAAAAAAAAAAATTGTTGATGATGAAGCAAAAGAAAATAAACAAACAAGTTCATCAAAAATAACTTTGTTTGAAATAAATAGCTTCATCAAAATAAAAGTTACAAAAAATAGAAAGTCTTACGAAAACCGAAACTTGTTACGCTTTTCGCCTTTTTCTACTAACCACTAACCACCAACCCAACCACCTACCTTTAACCCAAGCCTAACCCTTCACCCACAAAGTCCTCTTGATATTTACAAAGGTATATAAGTTAAAAAGGAGGAGGATTGATTGCTTGGCAAGCCTATGGTAGGAGTAAGTTCCATGCCGCTCTCGAGTGATCCACAAAAATACATTTTCGGCCGAGTGTTGAGTGATCCCCGTGAGGTATGTGAACTTGTATATAAATAGAATTTTAAAGTGGCATGTTATGCCCTAATAAGTAATTTATCTTATGAAAAGTTTTAAATAAATCATGACGAATAGGATTGTAAATAAATAAAAATAAAATTAAATAAAGAATCTTGGAAATCCCGACACTCTACGACAAGCCCAAAAACCTTCTTCTCTACCCATTCCATTTGGGAGTGTAATAGCCACATATTAAAGAGTTTTGCTTGAGGACAAGCAAAGATTCAAGTGTGGGGTATTTGATGTGTTAAAAATGCAACATATAAATTTCATCAAATGAGGCATAAAACTAACCCTTTTTTAGTACTAATGTTGGAAAAAGTGTGCTTTTGTCTTCCTTTTGTATTTTCAGGATTAAATGAGCTCAAATTAACAAAAGAAGCAAAAAGACATCAAAATCTAACATAAATACAAGAAAAGGAACAAGACGTGACATGCCCGACCCCACGACAGCATCTTCCCAAGCAAAACAAGAGATCAGAAGCCTGAACACGCCCCGTGCTCAGCCAGCACGGGGGCGTGCCCAAGTGTCAGCAGAAAAGACAAAGTGGTAGAAGCTTCTATTGCCCACCACGGGGCCGTGCTCAGCGGACACGGGGCCGTGGTCAACTATAAGATTCGCACAATCCAGCAAATCTGCATAGTACAAAGATTCTTCTGCATCACGGGGTCGTGGTCAACTAAAAAGACAAAACTGCATTAAATGAAGAAAGAGAAGGATGTGGACACGGGGCCGTGCCCACTGGACACGGGGCCGTGCCCGAGCTTCTGTTCAGCCTATAAATAGAAGTGCTTGGCTCGAGCTCAAACCATCCCTTGGCACACTACCTCTCTCACACTTCACCCACCACCCACCACCACCATAACACCATCATCCACCACCATCATCCATTCTCCATCGTAGAGTGTGTGAGTCGTCTCGGGATCCAAGATTGATCGTAAGAGTTCTTGACAATCAAGGCCATGTTTGCCTAAGTCTCTTACATCACTTGGTGAAGACAAAGTGTCTAGTGTAATACTTTTTATTTCTAATTTTTGCACTTTTTATTTGGTTTTGTATTAATGACTTTAATAACTAGTTGCTTATGTTGAAGGTGATCTTTCCTTATCGTTTGTCCGTGGTGTCTTGGCATTATTTTACTGTCTATATAAAATAAAAGATTTTCACCATTCATATCTCCACGGTCTATATGGAGGTATGTTGGCTACCTGGTCGGGGGTTAAGGGAACGGTTTGGTAAAGGTCTTGCCATTGTTCAGCGTTTAGAGGTCCTGCAATGGACCTGGGTCAAATTTAGTAGGACCTCCTTCAATACTTCACGGTATTGGATGGCGGGGGTCCAAACTCTTTGATCACCTCATAAGTTAACTACTATTAATACTATAACCCGGCTATTTAGGACTGTATCCCTGCTGACTCAGACTACTTAGTCGAGGGTAACGTCACATCCAAAAGAGGGGCCTACCATAATTTGCATTAATAACTTAATTAATTATCTTCCAATAATCCACCCTTTTAGGATTGTATCCTTGCTGACTCAAACTACTGGGGTGAGGGTAACGTCACCTTCAAAAGAGGGGCCTACTACAATAACTAAGATAATCTCTTAAATATGTGCAAAAGTGCGGAAATAATCAAAGGTTACACTAGATACGAGTCGGAACCAAGTGATTCATCTTGTCTATCTGTTTTTTTTCTTTTATTTTTATTTTCAGCATTTTAGTTAGTTTTTATTTTTCTTAGTTTAAAACATTTTTCTACCTTTTTATTTTGATTAGACGTTGAGGATAAACCGGTACTAAAAGCTCTTGTGTCCTTGGACGACCTCGGTATCTTACCAACACTATACTACGCTCACGATGGGTGCACTTGCCCATATGTGTGTTTAGTGTTAGTGAAATATCGTGTTTTATAAATTTAAAACTTGGCTAAAAATAAGTGTTAAAGGGGCTTAAAATATACACCTAATATATATAACACTTCACACGCATCACTTTTTTTTCTTTCCGAAACGAACTACTCCCTTCCAGGGAGATACCTTGAGTAGAACCCGGTCACCAATAGCAAATTCCAGAGGCTTCCGCCTATTATCAGCATAGCCCTTTTGTCTGTTCCTTGCCTTGATCAAGTTATCACGGATCTGAAGAATTTTATCCGTTGTCTCTTGAACAATCTCAGGGCCGGTGAACTGCTTTTCCCCAACCTCATGCCAGCTGAGAGGAGATCGGCATTTTTGCCCATATAGATCTTCGAAAGGAGCCATCTGAATACTGGAATGGTAGCTGTTGTTGTAAGAGAATTCTATCAATGGTAAATGTACATCCCAGTTACCACCAAATTCATTGACACAAGAACGAAGCATATCCTCGAGGGTCTGAATAGTACGCCCGGTCTGACCATCCGTCTGAGGATGAAAGGCCGTGCTAAGATTCAAGTGCGTACCCATAGCGGATTGAAACGTTTGCCAAAGACGTGAAGTAAAACGACCATCACGGTCCGAGATTATGTCGAGGGGTACACCATGACGGCTTATGATTTCATCGGTATAGATTCGAGCAAGTCTCATCACTCTGAAGTCTTCCCGAATAGGAAGAAAGTGAGCAGATTTGGTCAGACGATCAATGATCACCCAGATACTATCGTGACCTTTAGAGGTACGGGGTAGTTTGGTAATAAAGTCCATAGCAATGCTATCCCATTTCCAGACAGGGATTTTAGGTTGCTCCAAGAGTCCTGAAGGACGTCGGTGTTCAGCCTTTACCTTCAAGCAGGTAAGGCACTTAGACACATAGGTTGCAATGTCCCTCTTCATGCCAGGCCACCAATAAGTTGTACGCGGATCCTGGTACATCTTGTCGGCACCTGGATGGATGGAGTAATGGGATTTGTGAGCCTCGGTCATAATGAGCTCACGGAGATTATCGCGATCTGGTACCCAGATGCGATTGAGGTAGTACTGGAGTCCATCGGGTTTTGTTACCAATTGGTCAATACGGGCACCATGGACTTCCTCGATTATACTACCTTCGTTGACTGATGAATATTGGGCCTCTCGGATACAAGCATGAAGGTCATTGGAGATACAGATAGACTTAACATGAGTTTTACGACTAAAAGCGTCGGCCACTACGTTCGCCTTACCAGGATGGTAGCGAATTTCGCAGTCGTAGTCGTTTAGCAATTCCACCCACCGCCTCTGTCGCATGTTTAGTTCTTTCTGGTCAAAGATATGTTGAAGGCTCCTATGGTCTGTGAAAACCACACACTTAGTACCATAAAGGTTGTGTCGCCAGATCTTTAACGCAAAAACAACAGCACCAAGCTCCAGATCGTGAGTAGTATAGTTTCTCTCATGCACCTTGAGCTGACGAGAGGCATAAGCAATAACCTTGTCCCGTTGCATGAGCACACAGCCCAACCCACGGTTCGAGGCATCACAATATACCACAAAATCGTCGTTGCCATCAGGTAGAGTTAATACAGGGGCATTACACAAAAGATTCTTGAGGGTTTGGAAGGAGTTCTCTTCCTCGGGACCCCAAACAAAAGGTTTCTCCTTTTGGGTTAGCATCGTAAGGGGAACAACGATTTTTGAAAAATCGGCGATGAATCGGCGATAATAGCCTGCCAATCCTAGGAAAGAACGAATCTCAGACACGGATTTAGGCGTACACCAATTCTTCACTGCCACAATTTTCGAAGGATCAACATGAATACCCTGACTACTAACAATATGACCAAGAAATTGCACTTTGTCGATCCAAAACTCACACTTAGAAAATTTAGCATATAGGCGTTCACCACGTAAAAGTTCCAGCATAAGACGTAGGTGGCGAGCATGATCAGCCTTAGATTTAGAATAAATGAGAATATCATCAATAAAAATTATCACAAAACGATCCAAATAGGGTTTACACACACGGTTCATGAGGTCCATGAACACTACAGGTGCGTTGGTCAAGCCAAAAGGCATGACTACGAACTCGTAGTGCCCATATCGAGTACGGAATGCTGTTTTAGGAATATCATCTTCGAGGACACGTAGTTGATGATATCCAGAACGTAGGTCAATCTTCAAGAAACAGGAAGCGCCTTGTAGTTGGTCAAACAGGTCATCAATACGGGGTAACGGATAACGATTCTTCACGGTAAGTTTATTAAGTTCACGATAATCGATGCACATACGGAAGGAACCATCCTTCTTCTTGACGAATAACACGGGAGCACCCCACGGGGAGGTACTTGGACGAATAAAACCCTTATCGAGTAACTCCTGAAGTTGACTATATAACTTTTGCATCTCAGAAGGTGCAAAACGGTAAGGAGCCCTGGCGACAGGAGTCGCACCAGGTACGAGATCAATACGAAAGTCAACAGATCTGGGAGGAGGAAGACCAGGTAGATCTTCAGGAAAGACATCGATGAAGTCACACACCACCGGAACGTCGCTTATGTTTTTCCCCTTGCCTTTTTGATCCACCACGTGGGCCAAGAAGGCAGGGTTCTGTTTACGTAAGCTTCTGCTCGCTTGTGTGCATGACATTAACCTTAGTCCTTTTGAAGGTCGGTCTCCATAGACGTGTAAAAGATCACCAGACGAAAGGGGAAGACGGACAAGCTTTTCGTGACACACAATTTCGGCATGGTTCTTATGCAACCAATCCATACCGATAATGACATCAAAACTACCCAACCGCATGGGTATAAGATCAATAGTGAATACGTGATCGTTGAGAATCAAGGAACAATCACGCACGACAGAATTCACAAGAATCAATTTACCATTGGCGACCTCAACCGAGAATGACTCTGGTAACTTAGAGCGTGTACAATTTATCAAAGACTCAAATTCCACGGACACAAAGCTTTTATCGGCGCCAGTATCAAATAGAATCGAAGCATAAAGGTTATTAACAAGGAACATACCATTGACAACGTCATTGTCATTACGAGCCTGATTTGCGTTAAGGTTGAATGCTCGTCCACGAGCGGCTGGTTGCTGGTCCTGGTTCAGCTGAGGACACTGGTTACGGAGGTGGGTAGTATCTCCACACTTGTAGCATGCACGAACAGCATTGACTGGCCTTGGGTTCTGCGGAGGTGCTGGAAGAGCTGCTTGGGCTGGGGCTTGCTGGGCTTGTGGGGCCAGGTTAGTTTGACGACAGTAGGGAGTCGTGTGACCATAACGATTATAGTTGGTGCACAGGCGACATGCAGAAGCAGCAGGATAATGGTAGTTACAAGTTGCACACTTGGGATAAGGCCTAGTGTATTGCTTTTTGGCTTCAGGGGCAGCAGGGTTAGCAGCAGCAGGAGTAGGAGCAGGTTTAGCAGCAGGGACAATAGCATTACATCCCGAGCCCTGAGCCTTCCTTTTCTTATTCTTGCTGCCACTAGGCTGCTGGGTCACTTGGTTAACAGGCTTTGAAGGTGCAGGGGTAGCAAACTGCTTATCACGCACACGATTGTTGTTCAAACTTGCTACCAAACGATAGACTTCCTCGATAGTTCCTAACTGAGCTGCTTCGATAGAATCACGCATTGCAGACGGTAGGCCGTTGATGTACTTGGTTATCATTCGCTTAGGAGTCGAAACCAAATGAGGAACGATGAGACTCAGCTGCTTAAAACGAGTAGTATATGCCAGGTTGTCATCACCAACTTGTTTTAGATGCCAAAATTCTTCTTCAAGCTTCAACTGCTCATGGGGAGGGCAGAACTCAAGCATCATTAGTTCTCGCACCTCAGCCCATGGTAGAGCATAAGCTTCTTCATTTGAGCGGATGTTTCTCTCATTCGTCCACCATTCCAATGCTTTGCCCTGAAACATTCCAGTCGCACTCCTAGTTTTCAGATGGTCTGGGCACTCGCTGTTAATGAAGGTAACTTCGATGCTGTCGAACCACTCGAGCATAGCAGTCACTCCATCACTGCCCGTGAAAGACTTAGGGCTGCAAGAGATGAAATGTTTGTAGTTGAACTTAGTAGGCTTCTGCTTCTCAGCCTTGGAGTCCGCAGAGGATGGCGGAGTGTTTGATCCTTGAAGCTCAGTAAAGATTCTTGGCATGACCCGAGCGATCTGATCGACCATGAAAGACATCATCTTCTTTTGAGACTTCTCTCTGGATCTCCTGAGAGCGTCAGATGTTCTACGAGTAGACATCTACAGATCCGACAAACGGGATTGTATAAGTCTAAATTACGAATTCCTCACAACATAGACTACTCACACGATAGACTTAAGAATCTAGATTGAATCAACTCAAAACTCACGACCTTCACATGGCACGTTTGTACGAAGTTTGGTCAACATGCCAAAAACGCTTATATATAGGAAGTACCAGCGGCGTATCCACCACGCTTCAGACACGTCGCCTGGCCTCATACTCGGTGTCATGCTACGTGTCGCAATCACCACACATACCCAATTTCCCATTAACATCATCATCATCATATATTGCCAAATAGTTTCACATAGATTAATAGATTGCTGTAGATTACTCATAGATCACTCAATTACATCACATAGAATACTCACAATAGATCATCGTAGAATTTCCAGATAGATTAACATAGATCATCTCATAGATTGACATAGATAGATTATCATAGCTTGCTCAAGTAGATAGCTTAACATAGACTAACCAAGCAATTGATCATATATTAAACCACAATTCAAGGCAACTTAACATAGTTTAGCTCAAAATAGATTATCGCGCTAGATTATCATAGGTTAGCACGAATAGATTAACCATAGATCATGCTAGATTTCTCATAGATTTCATAGACTTCCATAGATTTCATGAGTAGGATTTCCATAGATTACATAGTCTGTTCATAGATTGCATAGACTTTCCATAGATTACATAGACATTCCGTAGATTACATAGGCATTCCGTTCCGGGTCTGCAAACACTAAATCTCGCATGGCACTTTGATACGAAAGTTGGCAACATGCCGGAAGCACTTATATATAGGAAGTACCAGCGGCGTATCCACCATGCTTAGGACATGCCACTTCTGTCTCGTACTTCCATGCCATCTTAGTGTTTCATACCACCACAACACATAATATCATAGTTTGTCGATTCGAGATTACCACATAGATTACACATCGTATAAAGCTTCGTAAATTTAGTTTGATCTTGGGTTAAGAATTAATGTTTTGGATTGCGGACCACGTGCAGATCTTGTGTAAAGCATTTTAGAAATGAATAAAGATTAATGTTCAAAACTTCATAGATAAAACCACCTTTATAAAATCGAGGTAACATAAAAACGAGACAGGCTTATAAAACACGGGATTGTTCCGGGTAGAGGAACGACGACTAACCAAAGTGATTCGAACCCCTTTCGAATTGAGGTAACGCGTCTTGACCTACTTAGACAAATATGTCATCGATGTTAGGCCTACGATATTCGTCCTTTTGGTCATTTCGCGTACTCAATTGATCGGAAGTTGCGAGACCTTGGCGAGACATAAAAATCATCAAAGAATGGGACTAGTTATCAAGGTTTGAGTTTCACCTCTAACTTGACAACATCGTTCCCTAAACGTTGTGGGCACTTATCCGCCGATAAGGACTACCAGAATAATATGGAGATTTCCCATCAAGGTTCGGATGTCACTCCTATCCTGTGGGCAAATTTCGTGCAAAGTATAAACACCGTATAACAGTGTTTTCATAGTATAAAGTGTACATTGTATCAGCCTTAGGAAAGGCATGTAAGTTTAACAGGAATAGTGTGCTAGGAAGCATGTACGATAGAATGCATAAGTCTTAAATCAACAGATAAGAATTTAAGTTCCTAGGACTATAGACTAGGGCAAGTATTCCTACTTATCCTAATTCCCTATAGTTATGGCTCTGATACCAATCTGTCACACCCCAACCGATGGCGGAAACATCGGGGCGCGAGCACTAAGCGTTCAGATTGCTCATGAGAATTCCATAACACTATTGTTTCAATAAAGATTAATTGATTTCATGCAATTGTCTAGCAACGTCATCACAAGTATCACATTACAAACTAAGTCATAAATTGTTCAAATTGTTCAAAGACTAATTTTTATCTAGGCGACGTTTCTAAGCATCTCCTAGCTGAATTCCATGCATTCCAAGCATCCTATCAGCCTGCAACATGTATTAAAATATCAATACAAAAGTATTGGCGAGTATACAAGTTTGATAATAGAATAATAGATTAAAACAACTCATATCCATAATGTAAGTAATAGAAATAGTTTCAGCCGTGCTAGTGTCGCAGTTTACGCAGTGATAGCCCAAGTATCCCGATGCTTTGGTATTTACCCAAGACTCAAGGTAAACTAGAATCCTCCTAACAATACCCCCCCCCCCCCCCCGAGAATAATGGGAGAGGTGCATCTCCTATAGCGCTACTATTGTTAAGGCGGAACTACACACTCAGGATTAAACGTCACATAGCACAAAGAATCAAGAATCAAGAATCACAAGTTTCACGTACACATAGGATAGAGTTTAGATTCCAAAAGTATCAAGTTTCAAGTTTCATAGAATACATGTTGCATCCTAAAGTTTAAAATAAAAAGGGATCGAGTATACTCACAGTGATTGCTTAACAGTCACGACTGTTATTGGATCAAATAGAGCTCTTTTGAAATTAGCCTGATTAGATTACAATAGGATAAGCGTTGGACAGAGTAACGAGGCTGAATAAAGTGTTAAAGCAGTCACCAGGTCGAAGGGCTGTCTGATCGGATGACTGTCCGATCGGCTGGCCTCTTGAGATGGAAAGGCTGTCCGATCGGATGGATGTCCGATCGGCTGGCCTTGTGTGTGAAGGAGGCTGTCCGATCGGACGGCTGTCCGATCGGCTGGCCTATTGTGGAGTAAGGCTGTCCGATCGGCCGGCAGTCCGATCGGCTGGCAGTCCGATCGGCTGGCCTATTGTTTCTTGTTCATAATTTTTCGTAAAATGGTTAAGTTTGGAATTTAATGGTGACGTCACGGCACGTATCGAGACAACAGTTACCCATCATTTCACCGACATTCTGGTCAGTCGGGAATCACCCCAGTCCGACCCGTTTGTCCGTTGGTGACGGTTTTATGCTGGAATCCATCACGTGATCGTCTTAATCAGTGAACAATCCGTTCTTAAACTAACTTTAGACCACCGATCAAGTCTACAGTCTGTTCAGTCACGTTTATCACCGAAACAAACCAGAAAGTTTGAAGTAGAAGTGAAGAAACTCATGTTTTAATACAACAACTCTTAGATTTAACTTAGATTTAGTGTAAAATCGTATGAAATACCTTAGATCTAAGCTAGATCTTTCTCAGAATGACATCAGATGGCAGTTTGTACAAGCCACCATGATGACATCACCCTCAAGAGTTCAGATCTTAGAGATTTCATGGTGAAAAGTGTGATTTCAAGTGAGAATCACGTAGAGAATGATGAGTAGATCAAGAAAGTACAAGAATCTAGCTTGAAACGTACCGAAATCGATGAGAAAATGAAGAAATAGTGTGCGAGTGCGTCTGGTTAGGTCAGAGCTGTCACATTACATGAAATGGTGATGTGACAGCCTATTTATAGGTGAAGAGGGGAAGGAAGGAAAGTGGTTCGGTTCGGCTGGCAGCCCGATCGGCTGGCTGTCCGATCGGCTGGCTGTCCGATCGGTCAGCTGTCCGATCGGCTGGTCAGCCTATAGGGTGACTGTTCGATCGGCTGGCTAGCCGATCGGCTGGTCACTCTTGCCAACCCAGTCTTCTCGCGTTCCATTTTATGATTCGTTTTTCGTGTTATGTTAGGCGTTGTGTTAACTAGATCACGTAAAGTATCTTTATTAATTAGATTACATTGCAAGCATCGGAGTTTCAAAGTTTCATAGATTCCGCCAGTGACAAGGCTCCAGTCTCTCGTTTAACCAAGAATCAAGCTTCACGAGTCTAAGGAGTCAAGCACCAATTTGAGCCTCAAGGGTCAAGAGTCATCGTTTCTCAATCGTCAAGAATCAAGAGTCCAAGTATCAAGTATCAAGCATCAAGTATCAGTAATAAGAATCTAGCTTCCATAGTATAAAGAGTCAAGTATCTAGTTTATTCATAAAGCATCAAGGGTCAAGCATCAAGTGTCTAGTATTTGTATCAAGTCTCATAGCTTATGCTTCAAGAGTCAAGCATCATAATAGTAAGATTCACACCAAAATTTCCAAAGTATCAGCATTACATAACCACAAGGTCTAAGATTAACAATTTATAGGAGTTCAGGGACTGATCTTGCCAAATGTCTAAAGTCTAGGGACGCTGGGCGTTACACATGATTTCTCTGTTTTCTTCGTTTCACATATCCGGTCGATCCCAGTTTCGTCCCGATGATCCATAAAGTTCCCAAGAAGCTTATTAAGCTTAGTTAGACATGTGAAACACCAATCTTATCAAAGTAGGAAATTTTGGAACTCAAGTTCATGTAAAAGCGTAAACTTTATAAACGATTAAACACCGATTTTCAATCACGCATCGAGGTTCGGGTAAGGATAGAATTAGTACGCGGGTACGAACGAGAAAAGAATAATGAATGTGAGCATGTATACGTGGGTTATATGTAAATGTGTGATTTAAAACTTGTTGAACAGATGTGTTAGTATGTATTACACAGATGATGGGATAGAACTTGTTCATAGGTATGTGATAGGTGGAGAGTTGTATGCATGAATAAGTATGGTAATCGCATTTGAATAAGTGAATGTGACTTTTATGTATGTATGCATGTAGATATGTAATCACAGTAAGCGTAAGTAATGTGAACTTATATGTGTGATGTATGTATGGGACACTGACGTAATATGAGAGTGATATAATTTTTAGTATATTTTTAGCACTTTTTACTCGGTTATCAAGCTTTAAATGTATAGAACACGATACAATACAATTACTCTCTACAACATGTTAGGGCAAGTGTGTCACACCCTCAAAATCGACCTGCAGGGTTTTACCGCGAGACACGTGACAAACCAGGATCTAAGACACCAGTCATATAGAACGACCTCTATATGAGAAAAATACGTTTTAAACCAAACAACTAAGAATAAGTTAATGAAAATGAGGAAGCATAAATAAACATAAAGTAAAGTATGTGCCAACACAAACGCCCAAAAACCAATAATAAACAAAGTGGTAATGCATCATTCAGAAAAATGTTTTAATATCCATGTTGTGCACCTAACTGTGAGTACCTTAGCGACCTGAGAAAACATGCAAGAAACAAGTGTCAACAATTATGATGATTGAGTTCATAGGTTTAGTTCACAGTTATAAAATAAGTCGTTTTCACAAGTCCTACTGTTTTAATCCAAACAGTAAGTTATAGTATTTAACAGTTTATTGTTATATTAGTAGGTAGCTAACCCATGTTACGTCAAGAAAGAGTTCGAAACCGAAGCTGACTGTTGTTGCCTTTTTTTGCCAGGTCTATCACTGACCATGGCGATAAGTTAGGCCAATTCTACACCCGTTGACCATTACCGGTCTTGCTAGCGCGACTAGCTCGAGTAGGGCCCGGTAGTACTACTCAAAATTTTCCCGCTATCCACCCAATACTAAAGGTCCGAGGTTTACAAAGACTTTATGTGATAATTGCTACTTTGTAACCATAACGATATAACAAAAACTCTATTAAATAAAGAAGTTATATTACAATAACGTTAAAGCATTACATTACCGTAACGTGTACATATTTCCTCCCCCTATGTTTCAAAACGTTTAAAGAATAGGGACCGTGAACTCACCTTAGTGTTGTTCGGTAAGATATAAATGATTAAGTGTATACGAGTTGGATTGATCAACCATGTCCTATTAAGATTACCATGGATTATTAGTGTGTGTTTACACAAGACACAAAAGTCCTACACGTATCTAACACATAGCATGTGAACAAGTTGACACATAATTATTCTATCGTGTGGTTTCGTGCACGTGTTCATAACATAACCTATGTCATGTTATACAATATTCATATAAATTCCAAACAAGTGTAGACACTTAGAATAGCAAGATCAACCCTTATAAGTTTATAAAATCATGCATTGCAGTTCACTGAAACTAGGCTATTTTTGAGGACTCATTTACTATACTTACTGAGCGGTAAAAATTATGACTCATTTATGTGACGTGTATCTTGGTTGGCTAGGCCTTGTGTAACATTTTCAAGGCCTAACTCCTTACCGAAAAATTATGAAGAATCATTTACTAAGCAGTGGCCAGATTCGTCACTTTCTGACTACTGGTTACGGAAAAATTCATTTAAAAATCCTCAGTTATCCAATTGATGTGATTCCAGTTGGAGATTTATCGAAACACACAAGGTTATCTATTGTATAAATTTCAATTATAAACTCCAAACCAAGACTGAATTATGCTATTTGTTCTAGGCTGTAATTTCTGACAAGAAATACAGCTTGAACCCTTGTTACGAAACAATTCATTTAAATTATCAAACGACGTCGAAAACTTATGGTTACATCGCGGTTAGAAGCGTATTTCAAAAAGGTTTGTTTTAGATCGAAGAAAATCTCGTTTTTGTTTAGTTTTGACCTGGTTACAGCCGAGTGAAGTCGGCTGTAATCGTTGGACAGATTCTGTTTTCAACCTTCAATGTCATAAAGCGAGTTTTAATGATTCCTTTATCGTGTTTTGCAATCATACAACCTATCGACACTATTTATTTTAGGTTATACGAGTTACCTATCAAAGTAACCAACAAAACTCACCTATATTTGTTAAACTATTATCAAGAACACCCTAATAAGCCTAATCACGCATATTCACTTTTTACACATATCCGGTCTATATAATCTTGCACATACATACTATTAGAACCATGGAGCCTTCAAAATACTAAATAACATCATCAAACAATATTCATACAATCCCATAACGCAAAAGAAAATCAAGAACAAGATCAAGGTTTAAGTATAACATACCTAACGTTAGAAGATTAAACAAAACCCTCGCCTCTTATGCTTGATGACCCGTCGAAGAGAGAGGGAGACTTAGAGAGAAAGAGAGAGCAGTTGCGTATGAGAATGGAGTAGGGTTTTGATTGTGTACGCTGCATGCGTATATAACCAAACACGCATACAAACCGTTTTGGGTTTAAGGGAGTGGGCCGAAAGGTATGTGGGGGCGGGGTGGGACATGAAGTTGGTTTGAGATTAGCAAAAGGGGTTTGGGTTCGGGTTTCGTTTCGCAAGTCGGTGTTATTTGAATAAATACTTCTTTTAAATTACTAGTTAAGAGCGAAACCAAAATTCGAATACGTTAATTATATCATATAGAATTTATAAAATATAAGGGAATTCGAATTAGGAAATACCTGATTTTACGGGATGTCACAAAGTGCACCCATCGTTGACGTAGTATAGTGATGGTAAGATACCGAGGTCATCCAAGGATGCAAGAGCTTTTAATACCGGAATATCGTCGACGTATAATCTAACAAAAAATTAGAGAAAATATGTTAGTGAGTTTAAAAAGATAAAATAAAGAAAATAAAAATAAAATGTTACTAAAAAACAATAAACAAGATAGAATCAATTGGTTCCAACTCCTCTTTTACATATCCTTTGTTTATTTCCACACTTTGGGCTTTTTAAGAGATTATCTTAGTTATTGTGGCATGTCCCTCTTTTGGAGGCGACGCTACCCTCAGCCATATTGGTCTGAGTAAGTAGGGATACAGTCCCGCAAGGCCGGATTATTGAAAGATAATTAAGTAAGTTATTAATGCAAAATGTGGCATGTCTTTCTTTTGGAAGCATCGCTACCCTCGACCATATTGGTCTGAGTCGCAGGGATACAGTCCCGTAATGTCGAGTTAAAGTTTTAATAGTAGTTTATTTATAAGGGATTCAAGTCGTTCTTACTTCCCCCGATTTGATGTTATCTGCCTCCAGAGAAGTCCTAATAAGCTTGAATCAAGTCCTCGCAGGATCTATACACTGAACGAGGAAAGAACTTTACCCAAACCACCCTTCTAACCCCCTTCCAGGCAGTTAACGCACTTTATATAGACCGTAAAGACACGAATGAGTGAATCAACAAAACATGAAAATATGATAGAGTAAAGTTCACTTTCAATATAAAAAACTAGTTATTAAAGTCATTAACACAACCCGAATAAAAAGTAGCCAAAGCTTGGAAATCAAAAGTAATACATAAAGGATTTGTCTTCACCAAATGATGTAAGAGATTAGCCAAACATGGCCTTTGATTGACAATAACTCTTACGATCAATCTTGGATCCCGAGACTATTGCACACACTCTAAAGATGGACAATGTGGTGGATGATGGTGTTGGAGTGGTGGTGAAGTAAGAGAGAGGCTGCCAAGGGATGGGTTGGAAGTGAACCATGCCCCCTGAAATCAGTCTCTTCACACGGCCCCATGCCCAAGAGGCACGTCCCAATGTCCTTCTTTCTCTATCTTCATTTAATGCCTAATGTCAGATTGTATACATACACGGTCCCATGTGACAGTAGGCACGGACCCGTGGTCAGCTTTGTGGGGTCCATTGGGAGATTCTGCATATCTGGGAGTTGACCACGACCCCATATCTCTGGTCTGCTTTGTTTTATCTTGATCTGCATGGCCTTGAACACATTTTGTAGTGGGGCACGACCTCGTGTCTGGATGCCACGGCCCCGTGCTTGTCTTCTGGATTGTTTTTTTGGTCTGGGGGTGTAGCTTGGAGGGTAGGCATGGTGCGTCAATTCATCTTTCTTGTATTTGTGTTGGTTTTTGTCGTTAATTTGTTCCTTTTGTACGTTTAAACTCATTTAGTCCTGAAATTCAAAAGTAAACAAAGAAACACTCTTTTTTCCAACATTAGTACGTAAAAGAGTTGATTTCATGCCTTGTTTGATATAGTTTATATGTTGCATTTTGTGCATATCAGACACATATGCATGTAAATGGTTATATGAAAGTGTATACACGTGTTGTAGTTAAATGAATCTATACCAATGATACGTGTTTATGTGAAGATGTGGGTTTTCAATATGTTGAGATTTCGTGTTTGTTCTATTAGAATGACACGGAATGCAGGTATGAGAACGTGGGCTCTTGAGGAATTGATGTCGGATTGGAGCACGTGAATTTGAGAGGATAAATGAATGAAATATAATTATGTAGTTAGAATGCCATATGGTCTTTAATTATATGTATTAAATTATGTATGATGTTACCAATTACTAATGGGTTGGTTGTACATGGTGACCGCAGGATTGCACAGATTTTCTCTATCACCATCAAGAACAAGCGGGTGTAGATCAAGCCAAAGAGCAAGGATTGTACGAAAAGGATGATTACGTAGTTTGTATTTACATATTATATTTGGCACGTTAATTAAGAATTAATGTTGTAATTCTTTTAGAGAAAACATTTGTCATTTTATAAAGAGTAAACTGCCATTTTGGTCCCTGTGGTTTGGGCACTTTTGCCATTTTAGTCCAAATCTCAAACTTTTTACATCTGGGTCCCTGTGGTTTGCATTTTGTTGCCATTTTAGTCCAAAATCCAAAAACCCTCTATTTTGACTGTTGAAAACTGATTATTTTGTCCTTTAGTGCAGTGACATTTTGGTCATTTTTTAAATTTCATTTGTTGTAGGGGCAGTTTACTCTTTTTTTTAACAATAAAACCCAAAAAATCATCATCATCCCCAAAATCAGCTCTCTCTCTCTCTCTATAGCACCACCACCGCCACCTCCTCCCTCTCTCGTTCTTCTCTCTCTCTATAGCACCACCACCACCTCCACCATCGTCATCGTCATCGTCATCGAAACCCTACCGAAACTCAGATCCACCATCGTCATCGTCATCTCTGCGTTCCTCTCTCTCTCTCTCTCTCATGTTTCTCTCTCGTTCGACTCTCTCTCTCTCTCTCTCTCTCTCTCTCTCTTTCTAGTGCATAATGGTGGTGGGGGGATGGTGCTTGTTTCAGATATGTTGGCGTGGTGGTGCGCCGTGAGAGATGGTGGTTCAGATCTGCCGGTGTGGTGGTGGTGCGGGGTTGTTGGTGCGGGATGGTGGTTGGGGGTGATGGTAATGGTGGAAGCGTGTGGTGGTTGCGGTGTTCTTGATTTCTGGGTTTTAGATGTTCTTGAAGATGAACGATCTCTGGGTTTTGATGATGTTCATCTTCGAATTCTTCACAAATACAATGGATGTAAGTAGTTCTAATGATCAATTTACTCTCAGCTGCTTTCATTCTAGTTAAACGAAGTGAGATTTGTACTGAACTAGTTGGTTTGTTGATTTTGTTCAGAAATCGAATCGGATTTTGTTCAGAAATCGGATGTGAGCTCTGGAGAGATTAATGAGAAGGAGAATGGTAATTCATCTTGTGTTTTTTGTCTATTTGTTTTTGTTCAGAAATCGTTTGTTGATTTTTGTCTATTTTCTGGGTTTTGATGATGATGTTTGAAGATGAACGATGTCTGGGTTTTGATGATGTTCTTGAAGATGATGTTCTTGATTTTCTGGGTTCTTGATTTTCTTGAAGATGATGTTCTTGATTCTCTGGATTTTCTGGGTTTTGATGATGATGTTTGATGATGTTCTTGAAGGTGATGTTATTAATTATTGAAATGTTATAATAAATTAACATGGACCAAAATGCCCCTGCACTAAAGGACAAAATAATCAGTTTTCAAAAGTCAAAATTGAGGGTTTTTGGATTTTGGACTAAAATGGCAACAAAATGCAAACCACAGGGACCCAGATGTAAAAAAGTTTAAGATTTGGACTAAAATGGAAAAAGTGCCCAAACCACAGGGACCAAAATGGCAGTTTACTCTTTTATAAATGGACCTTCAAGTATGTCAAAACATTTATAAAGAAAGAAATTTTATGGCTCGTATTTTTCCGCTGCGACTTTTTTGATAAAATGTGTTTGGGTCTTACAACACGGTTTGGTTCGGTTATTAGCATTAACCGTAACCGAAGTCATCGGTTAATCGGTTCGGTTAATTTGTCGGTTTTTGGTTCGGTATGGTTAATTTCGATTAATAATCCAATCAAACAAGGGCTAAAATTTTCTGCTTAGAAATACATGTAATGGAATTATAAATACATGAAATAGATATGTCAATAAATGAAATGGAGGCATAAATACATGAAATAGATGTATAAATAAATGAAATAGAGGTATCCATACATGAAATGAAAGTATAAAATATGAAATGAAAGTTATAAAATCTAAAAATATATGAAAATATAAATGGTTCGGTTCAATTAACTGATGGTACAAAAAATAACCGAAAACCGACTTTCAGTTGACAGTTAATTCATTTTCAGTTTAGTTTCGGTTAACGAGTCACAAACACCCTTTGATTGGTTCATGTGTGAACAACAATATCCCACTACCAATTACCAAAACACCCCTCAAGTTAGTTAACATATGTCTAAACTAAAATAAAATATCCTCAACCAACAAACCAACCACCCACCAATTCCCCATCACCATCACCATTCATTCACCACTAATCCAAAACCTAAATCCCCAATCCCAAAACAACAAACCCTAACCACCAATGTCAACCCAATTACGAGCCATAACCCTAACCCACGTTCGCTACCAAACCGGAGACCACATCGGCCACTTCTTAGCCTGGATCTCCTTAATCCCTGTCTTCATCAGCCTCGGCGGTTTCGTCTCCCACTTCATCTTCCGCCGTGAACTCCAAGGCATCTTCTTCGCATTCGGCCTCTTAATTGCCCAATTCATCAGCGACTCCATCAAACTTTTCGTCCAACAAGCCCGACCCGATACCTGCATCATGCTCGAGATGTGCGACTCCCACGGCTGGCCCTCCAGCCATTCAAACTACATGTTCTTTTTCGCTACTTATTTCACATTGTTAACGTATGAAAGATATGACATGATATTAAAAAGACAAATGTCTTTTGCCTGTTTTGTTGTCTGGCCTTTAGCTGTTTTGACCATGTGGTCTCGTGTTTATTTGGGGTACCATACCGTTGGTCAAGTGTTTGCGGGTGCGAGTTTAGGGATGTTTTTAGGTTTGGTGTGGTTTTGGGTGGTGAATGCTAAGATTAAGAAGCGGTTTTTGGCGATTGAGGAGAGTTCGATTGGGAGGTGGTTTTATATTAAGGATACTTCGCATATACCGAATTTGTTGGAGTTTGAGTATGAGAACGCTAGAGCCGCGAGGAGGCATCCGTCTTATAAGCGGTCCGAGTGAATGGAGAATGGTTAGTTTAACTTTAGATGTGTATGGTCATATTGTTTTATTGATGTCATAAGGGTTATTGATTGTTGCGACTTGAAAACCGGAATAAGATAGTTAGGTGACGGGGTTCAAACAGGCGACCCGTTTTTTGATAATTTAAGTTTTATTTTAGATTGTTGATTTTATTATTTATCTTAATTATTAAGTCTAGATGTTGGTTATGTTGACTGAAATTAATATTTCGGTTATGGTATTTTATTTCAGATAAGAGTGTAGTCGATTTTCAGTTACTTTAGAATAGCTTATAAATAAAGGTTCATTTGTAATGTGTATGACAGCGTTTGATATTAATAAATTTTCTCTCATATGAGTTTTATCTCTAAACGTATCTTAAGGTTTTATCTCAACTGTTCCGTGTCATTAGGTGTGCTTTGTTTTAGTTAATGTTTAGTGAGTGATTGTATTATTTCTACAGTTATGTAAACATTTGGTTGTGCCTCTGGGTCATTCACAATACATGTTCTTTTTCGCTACTTATTTTACATATTGACCGAACATTTTAAACATTTGGTTGGGGGCCTCTGAGTTGCGATAATCAGTTTAGACGAACATCCACATACCCGTATCTCATGATGAGATTGCTCTGATAATGTTACAATATTGTTACTCGAGTTGATTTGAAATGTGGATCGATCGTCATTTTGGATAGTCCACTCCTAGAAGATTTTTTGACGTTCCTTATGTAGTTGGCTGCACTCAGTTTTTTTATCAACTTTAGCAGATGTATTCATTTCCACATGCTGCCTGCAGGCTGCAGCTCAATGAAACCTGTCAAGAACCTAAGGGGCACTGTATCGTTGGCCATTAAAAAAAAAGGAGGGGCACTGTATCGGCTACGCTACCTTTTCTTCCTCCTTACCGGAGTTCTTGTCGGAGAAGTGACCAGAAATTTCACTCGCCATATTCAGAATCTCCCTCCGACCTGAAATCTGTCTCCATACCTCCATCCAAGAGTTCTTGACATATGCAACAATCGATGCATGGTCTGATTGTGATGAACATAGTAGTCCTCAGAGGCGGACTTAGAGAGAAAGTAGGGGTAGCCCGTGCTACCCCTACTTTCTGTAGTGTAAAAATACTCCTTAACTCCATTTCCGTAGTGTAAAATTATCTCTCAACTCCGTTTTCGTTATAAAAAGGATACCCCTGAGCCTAAAAAAAAAGTTAGGATACCCCTAACTTTTTGGGCTAGTTCCGCCACTGGTAGTCCCGGCAAGTTTCGTTGTCTCGCTCTTGAGGTCTGTTTGTACAACTTTTCTTGCATCATTTTGACTCACCTATTGCAAAGATAAAAACAAAATTTACAGACGTTACACTCTTGAGTAGTTATACATCTTCAAATCCGCATCTTAAGATCAACTGGTAAAAGAATATCAAATCAATAGAAAAGCCGACAACAGTTTCCAGTTTTTTATAAGAGAGAAGTGTGATCTCTACATTGATTAGTGAGAAGTTGTAAACGATTATCTCTATTGATCTTAGATAGACGTTGATAGCGATAGAAACCCTTGACCCTCGATCAAGGAGTGAGCGTAAGGGAAATTTGTTAAAAACCATCTTAACCACTATAAATTGTTATGTTCTTATGGCAATTTCTTTTTTAGCTCTTACCTACTTGTTCTATTTATAAGTATTCATTTGAGTTGTTATACAATCAACAAAAGTTTATTAGCTTAAAAGATCTATTTAACCCCCCCCCCCCCCCCCCCCCCCCCCCCCTAGTTTTCACAAGTAATATAATTGGACTCATGGACCACTTGAAATGGACAGATGGAATTTGATGTGTCAACATTTAAGTTGTTAGGGTGTTCACTCACCTCCCTTTCGCCTTTCTTTTTCATATATTGTTCACTTTTTAAAAGCTTTTGGCACGTAGTTAAGAGTCACTTTGATCATATGATTAGGGGTAAACAAGCGCAGAGGCTCGAGAGCTACTTGTTATCAGCTTGGTTTAAAGCTCGAATGAGCTATAAGCTTTAACGAGCCCAAACCTGAAATATAGCTCCTTTAGTTATCAAGCCCGAAATACAAAGCTCGTTTAGGCTCCGAGCCCAAACAAAATTTCAGGCTTTTTATATATATAATATAATACTAATGATGATAACATTGGCGAGCCGAGCTTTGGTACGTTTAAGCGATATTGAAGCGAGTTCGAGCCTAACTTTTAGCCTGTTTGAAGTTCTCAAATTAGCTCGAGCCGAGCTCGAGTTTTGAGTTTTACCAGTGAGCCGAGCTCGAGCTCAAATAAGTAGACTCGAAACAAGCCGAACTCGAGCTTCATAAAAACATGACGAACCAGGTTTGAGCATAGTTGGGCTCGAGCTTAGCCTGCCTCGTTTACACCCATGATGGATCATCATGAACCAAAAGTTATTGTACAGCCAATTGATCATTATCTTTGCTAAATTTAAATTAAATTTTCTTAATTATTTCAAGCCTCACTTACTACCATTTTAAAACTAAATACCATAAACACTTAATGGAAAAATGTCCAATATCTCATTGGCCAAATTGGCCCCTTCTAGTAAATACCCAATGCTTCTCATTATTGTCCTTTACATCAATTATATTACACAATAAATAAACAAATCAATCAATAATAAATAATATGTCTACATTAACTCAATCCTATATAACCCGACCCGGATCAACCGGGTCAAACCAAGTCCAACCCACCTTCATTGTAGCTATGCTCAGATGATGAAGTTGAAATAGCAACTAATCCATTCAAATCAGACACACTATCTTGCAAATTCAATAGCAAATGTGAAGTGCTATAGCTTATAGTTGGTTTAGCCCTTGTAACCACAGGCACATTAGCCTCACCCACAAGCATCTGAACCACGGTTCGCATGGTGGGTCGAACCATCGGGTCAGGGTGCGAACACGCCAACCCGATTAACAACACTTTTCGCATCTCCGCCTCGTCGTACTCCCCACACAACCTTGGGTCCGCCGCGGTCAACAACCGCTCTTCCTTATGCAATCCCCATACCCACTCTACCAAGTTACTATTCTCCCTTGTTTTTGCCGCGGTCGCTTCCTTCTCGATTGGGCGCCGCCCCGTAGCCACCTCTAACACCACTGCACCAAAGCTAAAAGCGTCGGTTTTCTCACTCGCTCGGCCTGTTAACAAATATTCGGGCGCTAAGTATCCCATCGTCCCTGCGGCCACTGTGGCATCCGGTGACTTGTCATGCTCGATTCTTCGGGCCAACCCGAAATCACCTAATTTTGCATTGAACCCTTCATCTAACATAATGTTACTAGTTTTCACATCTCTATGAATAACTTGATTCTCACATTCTTGATGCAAATAAGCCAAAGCCGACGCCACACCCATCAAGATCTTGCTGCGGTGAACCCACGGCAGCGCAATTCGCGACTCGAAAAGCGCTTTATCAAGTGACCCATTTGCCATCAAGTCATAAACCAACAATATTTCCCCTTTCTCATGACACCAACCTTGTAACCTCACAAGATTCCGGTGTCGAAGAGTTCCGATTATCGACAACTCCGATAGAAACTCGGACATCCCTTGACCGCCGCTATGACTACACTTCTTCACCGCGACAATCTCGCCGGAATCCGATAACACCCCCCTGAAAACAGTCCCAAATGCCCCATGCCCGATTACCCGGGTCGGGTCAAAACTTTTAGTAGCTTGTTTAAGCTCTTTGTATGAGAATTCTTTAGGGGCTTTTATAACTTCATTAGCAAAAGGTTGTGGCTTTTTGGATCTTTTATATTTTTTAGAATAAACCCATAATAAAAAGATTGTACACAACACTAAAATAAATGCACTTGCAGTCACCACCCCCACCACCACCCCTGCCCCTTGTTCACACAATTTGTTATTACATTTACTCTTCTTTTGTGTAGAACGGTGACTCGGAACCGAGTTTGACTCGGTCGGTGCCATGGTCGGTGATGACGATGGCGAGCCGACCGAGTCAGCCGCCGGGTTGGTGAAAGTGGCAGTGGGAGGTGGTGGGTGTGGTGGATTATCATCAAAAGATGAAGTGAAAGTCCACCACTCCACCGAGTGGACCTCGGTGGAGCCCTGAGTCGACCCGGTGATTCCGACAAACATGAACTCGTTCAAGTAATTGTTCAAATCTAATCTAACCGACAAAACCGGTGAACTCGGTTTCACATTCGAGTACGAAACCGAGACATTGAGTTGCTGAGTCGACCCGTTGAACTCGACCCACGAGTTCACCGAGTCACCGCTTCTCAAATCGACATTTACCGAGTCCAAATCGACAACTTCCTTTGACTCCATCGACCCCAAATCCACACCCAAATGATTCCCATTAACATCCTTAAACCCAACATCCATCAAAGTATCAAACTCAACCGCAATCGAACCGGGCGGGATCCCCAAATACCCGCCCGGCTTCCCAACCGCCTCATCCTCTGGCGAGATCACAAACGCCAGCCCGCCACCAATCGAGTCTGGATTCAAATTCGATATCGAAAACGTAAAAAAAGTACTAAAACTCGCTAACGTTCTCGATCCCAATCTCCTGAACCGGACAGGGTTCTTGTACAGAACCCCTCCGGCTCCGGAGTTTGGGACGGTGAGATCACGGGTTAGCATAATACTGGTGTTGACCAAATGAGCATCTCCTAACAGCTTTAATGTGCTTAAATTAAGCGACTGAAAGTTGAATGAGATTGTGCTGGCTAACACATAGCCGGTAAAGTAAATAAGCAAAACAATGTATGGTAGAAATAAACCGGTTTTTAGACCGGAAAATGATGATGGCATGGTTACTGAAAGAATTGTGGAAATCCCATTGAAGATTTTGGTGTAAATTTGGAAGATTGGAAGATGAGAGAGAAGGGTATAATAAGGGGGACAAGGTGGTGGAGACTTGTCGAAATAACGGTCATATTTTTTTGGTGTGAAGAAGATTCTCTATCCATATTATGAAAATGTGACTTTACGTGCCGTATTGACATGTAATAATATAATAGTATATTGAATAACGTTAATATTGGTGTAATAATGTATTAGTATTTATGTATGTTTGTAATGTAATAAAATAGGAAATATGATTTTGCTTCAAACGGATACATAATATGATGAGATATTGTTACATGGATACATGTTATGATATTTTATTAGGCAAATGTGATTTAAGTGTAGACATGGTCAATTGGTCACATGGGAGGGTTTTTTATTTTATTTTTTTATTGGTTTAGATTGGCTGGGTTTAAGGCTAAAGGGTGTGGGGGGTCATCGTTGGGATATGATTCGCCACCTAAGAACATGAATGGAAGACTACACCACCCTTTTGCTTGAACCACCATGGTTTGCATAGGCTGGAGGGTGTGGGGGCGCCACCCTCGCCAGCTAGGCATCTATAGTGCCCCCCGGCACTATAACACCACACCCCAGGCGCCATTGAACTCTCGCCATGGTGATAATGAGCAACCAGCGCGTGGATCGAGGAGAGTTATTGCATTTGACCATACCCACTGAATTAAGGAGGGGCGCTATAGGGCTTCATCCACACCCTCCAAATTAAAGGGGGGCTTGATAAAGCCCCCAAGCTGACATGGCTCCTACGTGGCGCTTAGGTGGACTTGATAAAGCCTCATGGGGCTCCAACCACACCCTATAGCCTTAGGGTAGTGGTTTTGGATGGTGGATTAGAGGTGGGTTACATGGCACTGACGTGGAGGGTAATGATGATCACGAGGGTCATAACTACACCCTATAGCCTAATGAAAATTACGAATGGAGTCAGTAATTACGTGGTCAAAGAATGACAAACTAAGTTGGACCGCTTGACAGTTTGTGTTCGGTTTTTGTGGATTAAACTGTTTTTTTATACAAATCATTATCATCATCATCATCATATTCAGAAAATCCCACCAATAGTAAAGCTAAAGTAGGGTCTGAAGAGGGTAGATGTAGACAACCTTACCTCTACCCCGTAGGAATAAAGAGACTGCTTCCAGTGAGACCCCCGACTCAATTGTAGTTTTGTATCAATCCAATGAAGTTGCCCCAGTTGTAATGGAGGTGAGAAGGTTTACTACCTAGTAGGTTGCTGCCTTAAAGTGCTCAGGTTCGAATCCTACTTCGACCGATATATGGCCATGTATAGCCCTTGTTCAAGAAAAAAAAAGACTAGAAGGTAACTCGGGTTGTGACCGGTCGTGAATTTCATAAGATGTATGTTCCCTTGGTAAAAAAAAACTTCAAGAAACAAAGACACATCCAAATACCATCCGTAATTAATCTAGCAATTATCATTGTGGGTTTCTAAAGTTAATTCATGATAAGACTATGTATGATGGGGGCTTAGTTGAGAGTTTGGTTGATAAAAAAATGTTGTTATTTGGCGTCACATATGCGCACTTTTTTTTTCATCTTTTAAGGCCACCTAAAGGGTGTAGTGAAAGGGACTTTGTTTGAAGCTTCATCCATGTTTAATCATGGTTTCTAAATTATTTTGTTTATTTTATTTACATATTACTTTAAATATGTAATGTAATTAATACTATTAACTTATAGCAAAATAGATAAACACTAGATTAGTTCCCCGTGTGTTACACGGGTTGAACAATCTAAACTATATAATAACTATTTCTTGTCAATGCAAACCAAAGATGGAGACATTTATATACCAAATTGACATAAATGAGTTAATATAACCAATAAAGTTTACAATGAAAGAAAAAAAGGTTATAATAATAAAACTTGATTATAACGGGTATATTATTACTTTGGTTAGTTTAGGAAACGAACCGATTCGATATTTTGAAGAAAATCCACCATCTTTAATAGCCTTAAATGATGAAAACTCAAAACCATATGTTGGGCCTATGAAGTTGTTACACTTTCTAATAGTTGTTTTAAAATTGAAGGTCAGCACATATTTGATGTCAAAATGTTTAAACTTTTGATTACTTTCATCAACTCGGGGTTTAAAAACTGTATAACATTCATTTTCTTCTAACATTTTTTCATGTCTTTTAAAGTTATTGCTCCATACAGTGGCTTGCACTTTCGTCCCTTGACATTATAATGAAAAATAATGTATGTTAAAAAAAAACTTAAAAAATCCTTAAGTAAATACGTATTAAGTAATTAAAGTCGTTAAAGATGTACCTTTTCATCCATGAGCACCATCTTAATAGCCCATATCTCACCAACCTTTTTGGGATTTGGTTTTCTCCAAAGCCTAAGTACTTTTACCTTTATCGTAAAAGTTGTTGTTTTGCCATCAATATCATTCAAAGAGATTAGACTTCTCCCTTCCATCTCTGATTGTTTAGAATGAGCTCTGATTGTTTAGAATGATTAAGTCTACTATTTATAAGGTAAAGATGTATAAATAGATAATGTTTTTTTTTGAGTTATCACGAATTTTTAAAACTGATTTTATAATAACTGTAGATAAAACTGATTTTATCTAGAATTTACTTTGGCTTATCATTAACAATATAATATAATTATTAATTAAATAATAATAATAAAGATAAAATAAAAAGATTATATAGTTTTTTCAACCCAACTGTAGCCGACTACTTTGGCTTATCATTACCAATATAATTATTAAATAATAATAATAATAAAGATAAAAGAAAAAGATTATATATTAACAATATTTTTTTTTGAGTTATCACGAATTTTTAAAACTGATTTTATAATAACTTTAGATAAAACTGATTTTATATAGAATTTACACTACTACAAAAACTGGTATTTGCTACGGTCAAATCCGTAGCAAATCCGTAGCTAACACCCATTTTGCTACGGATTTGCCACGGATTTGGTCCGTAGCTACAAGTCTCGTCGCGAATTTATTTGCTACGAACTTTGCTACGGAAAATTATATTTGCGACGGGTTTAGCTACAAAAAGTGACGTCGCTATTTTAGCTACAGATTCGCTACGAAAAAGTTTGCTATGGTTTTTTGCTATGGTTTTTTTGCTACGAAACTTTGCTACCATTTTTTTGCTACAGATTATTAGCTACGGAGTCTTTTTGCTATGGATTTTCGCTATGGTTTTTTAGTTACGGAACTTTGCTACCATTTTTTGGCTATGGATTATTAGCTACGGAGATTTTTTCGCTATGGATGCTAGCTACGCTTTGTCGATGACAATTTGCTACGACTTTGCTACTATTTTTGCCACGGATTTGTTGCAATTTGGCTATGAAATTTGCTACATATATGCTAGGGATTGGCTACTGAAATTTGCTATCTTTTGCTACTCATTTTGTTACCGAATTTAGCTACGAATTTCATTTCAATTTTGCTATGAGTATAGCTATGGGTTTTGCAAGGGTTTTGCAAGGTTTTTGAAGCAGATTTAGCTACACATCTGGTCTTAAATTTTCCAAGCATTTTTGTTTTTTATATTGTATACTACTTTTTGCCACTAAACATTATAATCAAATCTCAATAAACAAAAAAACTGTACCAAAGATAAAAACTCAAAACCAAATAGAAAAATAACTCAAAGTTTCAAACATAACCAAAGTAACATGATAAAGATCCAAGTTATCCCAAGTCTCAACGCAACAATAAAGATCTAAATTAACCCAAAGCAACGATAAAGATCCAAAAGAAATACAATAAAGTTCAACATATCTAAGTTGGTGGCGGGTTTTGTGAAAGCAATTGAATTCTCTCGTTCATTTCGGCGTACAACCTCGCACTTTCTTCGATTTTCTCCATCACAGCATGCTTCTCTATCTTATCTTGTTCCAACTCCGCAATTTTTTCCTTCAAACGTTGCACCTATAACGTCCAAAGCAAACATGACCCGTTAAAATCCATTATCACGCCTTATAACATGACACATTATATGAAGTTCATTACATCTAAATGGGGCTGTTATAGCACATTACAAACAAACCTAACTCAATATAAGCTGATATATTTACATACATAACCTACTATTAGTCTTTTATCACATAAAAATGTAGTTTTTTTACTAAAGTATTACGAACCTCGTCACTGTCACTTCTATCTTGCGGATTTGAACTATGGGTAATCGGCATTGACGATGCTCCCGGAATCACGTTATGCGGGTCAGCAATGGTGCCAATGCCATACAATCTACCCTTTTTATTTCCACCGACCGTTTTTGACCACAATTCCATGTCAAATTCAGGGTGTAAACTAGTATCCTCTCCATACTTATCAACAACATATTTATCATATGTGCTCTGCGATAAAAACATAAAACAATTACTACTTTAAATTTTATAATCCAATTAGTAAGTGCTAAAAACATATATTTACAAAACAATAGGACTTACGTAAGCTTCACTTGCCCTCGTGTCAACCCAAGTCACATTTTGCTGCTGAATGGTGTCTTCCACCTAATCGTCTTCTCCCGAACCATTCTCAACTGACCTGCTACTCCCAACCAATTTATCTAGGGGTCTCGACCCTTTCTTTGCATGTGTTTGCAACCAGAACTCACCAAATGTAGCACGCCGCTTCAATGTCTTCTCCTATACATCAAAATAAGCATTTAATGAACAGAAATAATATGTCAACTGAACAATGTGTATGTTAAAGATGAAAAAAAAACATTTCTTACCATGTTTTTTCTAACCGTGACATAGCTCTTTGAGCCTAGTGTATGTCTACCGCCAGCTGCTTTTCCCCTGTTTTCACTGTTTTGAGAAGACTTTCTCTTCCACAAATCAGTATTCCAAGCTGCAACTAGTGTCTCCTAAGACTCTTGATTGATCCAGAATGGCTTAAATGGAATAATGCGAGTCAAATCATCTCCAACTTCTATACCTTCTTCGCACGCAAGAGCCTTTGCTTTCTCCCGAGCTCTCTTCAACAAATCAGGAAACTTTCCTTTTATGCACTTCAGCCAACGATTGAAGTACCGCCACCTGAATTGTTGCGGAAAATATAACGGGATACTATAACTATACAATTATAAGAAATCACTAAATAGATAGGCAAACTAATAACATGCTAATTCAAGACATGTGAAAACTTGGTATAATATACTTTATATCTAAAAAATGTCTCTGTCACCAAGACCGTAGCAGCAGACAACCAAAACTTCTTTGCAGCAAACAACCAAAACTTCTTTAAACAAAACTTCTTACATGCGTTATGTTTTTAAAATATTGGAAATAAGTTGAACTCACCTAGGCTAAAAAGAACAGGGGAGATATATTACTGTATACTGTTTAAATCCTCCACATAAAAGTAACGATATCATACAACCTCTGAAAACTAACTCTTCCGTAAGAGGAGCCTGTGAATTATATATAATACAAGAAAATCACTTGGATGATAAAAATTAATTACAACTTTAAAAATAACTGAAATAGCAAACTGACCACAATATAAATTCTCCAAACTGAAATATTGTAAACAGCTGATAGTATCCGGTTAATGCAGTGTTGAAGACCAATCATTAATCCATGAAATGACATATCCATCTGACGATCCCCATGTTCGGCCCACGAGCTCCAAATTGATAACATTTGAGAATACAAAAATTATTTGTTTTTTTTTCTAACTGAAACAATTAAAGCAGCAAAAAACTATATATAATATGCAGAACACGTACGGCTCCTAACCGGAACCAAGATCATCATCTAGATCCACATCTTAGCTCTCAAAAATTATAGGCTACACGCCCACCGCCTCCTCAAATCTGTACCCGAGTAACCACCGCCACTAACCGCCATAACCTCGGCTGTTAACCACCAACCATAACCACAAAACATCAGTATTTAGACAAGAAGATCCACCGAGAAAACTCAGATCTAATGGTAAGCAAGAAAGATCAGAACTTACCGAAACAGGTTTGATGTCTACGCGGTTCACCAGACTTCCCCCGAGACCCGATCACGCTGCTGCTGCTGAAAACGTGGCTGCCGCCGTCACAGACCGTGACCACCGTCACCATGAACCACTCCACCACCATAACGCCCTACCACCACTCCTTTTTCGCCAATAATCGCTTAGCGCCACCCGCTACACCATCCACGACCACCTGTCGAGCATTGCCGCCTCCCTGAGCTCGAGATGCCGCTGCTGCCATCAAGTTCGGCCTTGCCCCGTCGTAACATCAATACCACAACACCCCGTGTTTTGTTTCAAGTTTTTAGGGCAAAAAAAGAACCAGGGTTTTAAAATTTGAGGGTCAGGATTGTATTTCAAGTGTTGATGGAGATTTGAATAGATGGTATGGATCTCAATCCTTGTGCTTTATTCCTATTGGTTGTGCTTTATATCAAATATTAACTTTTGATATAATTAATCAAACTAAAAGAACCTACTTTTTTTTTTCCTTTATACAAAATAGGCATATCGTGTGTAAAGTTTGATATATGGTCATACCAGAAGTTCTAAAGTTCCTTATTACATCAAAAGATGCATTTGTTTTAAAGTTGTAAATCCTAAAATCAACTTGATTCAATTATATCCATTTGAAAATAGCTCAGTTGTGTTTGTGAGTTAGATAAAGTTTAGAGTATATGAAGTCATGAGTTAGACAAGTGTCCAATAACCTAAAATCTAAACCCAACCCCCCTATCTCGGCAAAAAATAAATAAATAAATACTTTTTTTGGGTGGGTGAGGGGGGGGGGGGGGGGTAGGATTTGATCATAATCCTACACACTAATAGAACATTGAATTAAAGTTTAGGTATTTAAAAAAAGTTTGAATGACTTAATTAAAATAATTGGCAAACTTGATTATATTTCTAAAAACATGCCTCTGGAAGTCTCGACCGGAACCATAGGAGTCAAATCTAACCCAAACCAAGTGCAATGCAGGTGATGCATTTATACCCTCTTCATCGATTACAAGTGTATCTCTGACGGTTTGGTTTGGATGAGAATCGATTCAAGTGCAACATTCAATTTTTCATGCGGTGAGGGGATGTGGAACAGACGAAGGTAAGGGATGGAATTGATTTCCAGGCTTCAACCATTGGAGGTGATTTGAGCGTCTTAAAAAGTGTGGAAATACCTATTCTACCTAGAGGAAATGCTTTATAAGATAGTAAAGATAATTGACAAACTTGATTACATTTCTATGACATTTTCCATTTTTAAAATTAACAATAGATATAAAGATGGTTGGTATAAAGCCAAAAATTTTAACACATTTAACCACACTTTAAATAAATAGGGAGCTATTCCAACTATAGCTGGGTGGTAGAGGCTCTTGTCTCTTAAAGAACAGTCCAGGGTTTAAATCCTGGTATTTCAGGTGTAATTTAGTATTTATTGGTGTAATTTAAGAGTAAGGGTAATGTAACCTTTGCTCTTAAAAAAATAGGGAACCTTAAGATGGCAGTTAATGCTTATTTTGCTCTTCAAACTCTTCATCTATATCTATACTTATACTATATAATGTATATTAGATGGGCGATAATGTATTTTAACTTTATTTAAAAAGGACACCATTGTATTTTACCTCAAAACTTAAGACACATTAATAGATTATTTAATAAATTTCCAACTAAATGCACTAAATGCACTTTCTTAATAATTAATAATTATAATAAATCTTATATAATAAAAATAATAATACATTCCATAATTTATAAGATACATTTATACATTCTAGGTTCAAATGTGAAGGTAAAAAAACAAATAAAACGGTAAGCTTTATATGGGACATAATTAATTCAATTTGAAGGGATAATTTCTAAACGGAATGAAAAGTAGAAAGAAATAGTTCTTCATAAACGTTCAACCCGATCACCAAACCAAAATTGTCGCCCTTATCACACTTGTTATTTTGAGTATTTCATCTACATTTCCATTTAAATTTCATTAAAAAACCGTGTAGCAAACTCGTAGCAAAATTTGCCACCATTTTTTTCCGTAGCAAAATGTGCCACCATTTTTTCCGTAGCAAAATTTTCATGGTTTTGCTACGTTATATGATTTATATTAATTTCATCAATTTTTCTACGGATTTTCTATGAGTTTTGCTACGAAATTCATTTGCGACGGAATTTCGTAGCTAATTCGTCGTAGCAAAATATGCTCGTAGCTAATCCGTAGCAAACTCGTAGCAAAATTTGCCACCATTTTTTTCCGTAGCAAAATTTTCATGGTTTTGCTACGGATTTTGCTACCGGTTTTGCTACGTTATTTGATTTATATTAATTTCATCAATTTGCTACGGATTTGCTATGAGTTTTGCTACGGAATTTCGTAGCTAATTCGTAGCAAAATATGCTCGTAGCTAATCCGTAGCAAACTCGTAGCAAAATTTGCCACCATTTTTCCGTAGCAAAATTGCCCACGGATTTGCTACGGATTTTGCTACCGGTTTTGCTACGTTATTTGATTTATATTAATTTTGTCACTTTTGCTACGGATTTGCTACGAGTTTTGCTACGAAATTCATTTGCGACGGAAGTTCGTAGCTAACCGGTAGCTAATTCGTAGCAAAATGTGTTCGTAGCTAATCCGTAGCTAAGTCGTAGCAAAATCTGCCACCACTTTTTTCCATAGCAAAACTCCGTAGCTGATGCCTGTTTTTGTAGTAGTGTTACTTTGGTTTATCATTAACAATATAATATAATTATTAATTAGATAATAATAAAGATAAAATAAAAAGATTATATAGTTTTTTCAACCCAATTATAGCCGACTACTTTAGCTTATCATTAACAATATAATTATTAAATAATAATAATAAAGATAAAAGAAAAAGATTATATATTAACAATATTTTTTTTTTGAGTTATCATGAATTTTTAAAACTGATTGATATAAGGTGAGAAATTATTATTGTTATTTATTTATTTATTTAACATAGATAAATAGGAAATAAGGTGAGAAAGCATGAGGGAGTGACATATGTCCCAAAACAGGTTTCTTTTATTATATAGTATCTATACTATATAATAAAAGAAACCAATTTTGGGACACTTGTCATCATATTAGGCAATGTATCTTATAGATAATTATTATTTAGTTTAATCTTTTCTAATTAAATATAGATAACCATCCAATTAAATATTATTTAGTTTAATCTCTTAATGATAATTATTATTTAGTTTAATTTTAATTTAATCTCTGAGTTAATTACATAGTTAGTCCCTGTGGTTTGCACAAAATAACAAACTTAGGTACTAATAGTTTAAAATCACCTTCTAGTGTATTAACTTTTCATTTTGTAACGTTTGGAGGTATTAACTTCTAAGGTAATAACATAGGTAGTCCCTGTGGTTTGCACAAAATAACATACTTAGGTACTAACAAAATGTGATTTTAAGCCTACAAATAAGCTTAATACCCTCAAACGTTACAAAATGAAAAGTTAATACCCTAGAATGTTATCAGAAACTATTAGTACCTAAAGTTGTTATTTTGTACAAACCACAGGGACTAACTATGTAATTAACTCTTAATCTCTTTTAGAAAAAAATTCATAATTAGTTTATTAACCAAACATATTTTTTATTAAAATATCTAACGATAAATTTTAACTTCGTTTGATGAAAAGAAATAGAATTGAAGTTGGCTTAAAATTCATAATTAGTTTATTAACCAAACATATTTTTATTAAAATATTTAACGATAAATTTTAAACTTCGTTTGATGAAAAGAAATAGAATTGAAGTTGGCTTCCGTTTTTTTTTCCTTTTGAAAAAACTTAGAGTAAACTATCATTTTAGTCCCTGAGGTTTGTTCAAATTTGTCATTTTAGTCCAAATTGTTTTTCCCCTCTGGGTCCCCGACTTTTCCCTTTTGTTGCCATTTTGATCATTTTGTCTAACTCCATCCAAAAACCCCACTTTTAACTAGGGGTATTTTGGGGATTAATTTTAAAAATGTTTTTACTTGCAAATTTGATCCATTCTTTTAAAATGAGATTTTTGGATGGAGTTAGGCAACATAATCAAAATGGCAACAAAAGATAAAAGTCAGGGAACCAGAGAGGGAAAAAAACTATTTGGTCTAAAATGACAAATTTGGACAAACCTCATAGACTAAAATGACAATTTACTAAAAAATTACCTACAGATACCAAGTAAATTAACAATCATCAAGACTATCTAGAATTCTATTTTCCTGTCTAAAACATAATTGTTGGCTCTGTTGTTATTTAGCTTGAATAATGGTCCTGTTTTTTACAAATAATTACTATTTTAGCGATTTATCCATTTTTTTTAAATTAGAATGTTATGGAACGTTTTGTGCATTAAAACATACTTTGGCCGGCTTTTGATCTATTTGACCTGTTTTGTTTTTTAAAACGTCCCATGTACAAGCGTTGGAGGTAAATTCACTCGAATCAACCCAATCAACTAAAGTGATTGGGTCTAGATTGCCACTCTACTCATTGCTTAGCTGTATAATATTACAAGCACATTACAATATTTTTTTAAGTGAGGCTCTATCAAACATATCATATTTACTGGTGGAAACTAGCGCAACTTGAGCCTTGGCTGGAGGGATGTCGGATGGGGCTGCTCTATTGTTTGTTGCCCCTGCCATCGCATTTGCGAGGCGGTGGCAACTAAGAGAGTATATAATAACAATCATCGAAAGTCAAAACAGTTTCTCTTATGCTTCTATATATTTTTATAAATAGCAAATATGACGATGTTTCATTCTTTTAATGTCGTGTATCCACCATTGTCATGCATCTAATCATGAACCTTATATATACAAGGGCGGGCTCAAGTGTTAAGGGAAAATGTTATGGGGTTTGAAGGGTGGAAACAACTGAATTTGGATCATATATGAGGAAAAGCATAGCAGAAGCAAGAGACAGAGGAAAAGAAATGCTTGGTAGAACTTACTTTTTCTAAACCTAATTTCGAATTTCATTTCTTGATTTGTAACTTTTCTGGGCATATACTTATGTAATACTCACTTTGATTTCTTTTTTCCTTGCAGAATCTATATTCATTATAGGTTTATAGTTTTGTGGTGTTTATCAGCATTTAAGTTGAATGGATTTATGTTTTATTGTATTATTTCAGTTTATTTACCGTGTTATTTGGAACTTGGAAGGATGATTGATTTTAGGCAAATAATGAATACTATTACTGTACTGATACTCTTAACAATCAGTAAACTTCAAATAAAACTTTAGATTGCACGTTTTAAAGTTTGGTTTCATTTTAGACAATTAAACCTTTAAAGTATTTTCGTTGGTTAAACCGCATGTACACGCGGGGTTTAACCTAGTAGATTAATAATAGAAACTAAATATTAAAACAAAATATTAAAACATACATAATTAAACTTAATCGAATCAATTTAGTAACAAAAATAGAAATATAGTTTTATATGTTTGGAGCTCTTTAGCAATCTTAGCAGATCTAATATTTCTTCTTTCATCTTTCTTTTTAATCGATATTTTTTATGACAGTCAACATGCCAAGGAGAAAGATTTCTAGGAATCAAACGACCACTTTTTGCCCCCACGCTCGTAGTTAGCCTTACGGAGTTGTCCGGCGCCCACAACAAAAGCCCCGTTGTGGCTGTCCACGCGGCCACTGTGGCAGGGCCATGCCCCCTTTAGCGTTGTGTAACACACAACCTAAGTAATGAAAACAATTTTAAATGGTATGGATATATTTTATCAAATATAATTATTTATCTCATGATGGCAATTGATCTAGCAATTAGGGGTGTTCAAAAAACTCGTGGCTAGCAGCTCGCTCGAATAAAGATCGGCTCGAAATTGGCTCGGTTGTTAACGAGCCAGCTCGGCTCGGCTCGTGAGCTGGCTCGATAAGGTTTACATCCTTCATTTTTTTTTGTCCCACATCGCTTAGAAAACCAAAACTAAGGGAGTATTTCCCCTATAAAAGAAGGTAAAGACAATGTACAAAGTGAACTAACTATTTATACTTGCATATTTAGCTATACGGTTAAATTAAATGACAATTATGGCCCTTAGTCTATGAATAAATTCATTTTAAGAGCTTTTTAAGTAGTAAATTTTGCGGTTTTTTGTTAGTTCGAGCTAGATCGAGCCGAGCTAGCTCGAATTCTAATCGAGTCGAGCTTAAGCCTCAAATCTCAACTCGATTTGAAATTCGAGCTCGAGCCGAGCCAGCTCGAATCGAGTTCGAGCTGGGTCTAGCTCGGCTCGTTTACAACCCTACTAGCAATTATCATTGTCATTTTCCAAAGTTAATTCATGATAAACAATGAAACGATTTAAAATGGTATGAGTTATATTTTATCGAAGTGAATTTCTTTGCCGTTTTCATGAAGTGAATTTCTTATCCATCTAATATGTATTATATAGATGTATAGATATAGATAATTAGATATAGATATATTACTCTTGTTAGCTGACATTAGATGCCACGTCATGAACACGTCTATTTCTGTAATGAACGAACATAAAAAAGTATCATTCGGTAATTGTTTATTAACCGTTTGTGAACACATTATTTCGTTAACGAACGAACATGAACATCACTGTGTTCGTGTTCGTTTGCAACCCTAGAGAGATTTGAGCGAGAAAAAAATAGTGAGGTGGGATATGGTGATAACATGTGTTCAACTTTGTATTTATTTATTTACTAGATAGAAGATAGATAGATTACTAGTATGTTATTTATTGTCTATGTTTTAACTATTTTACTAGAAAATTAGTTTTTATTACCATATATAAATGATTAATTTATAAGAACTATTATCCATGACTTTTATATTAAACTAGTTTTTGCCCCGCCCGCGTTGCGGGACACTAAGTTGAATATTTCTCTCTCGTAACATGTACGTCTGTGTTTCGATTACTTGTACATACTACTCATAACACGAGCTCAAAAAATTACATCGAGTCAACCAATTAAAACAAAAATTAACATATTTTTGCTTAAAAAACGATGGAAATACTATAATTTTACTGAGGGAAAAATTGTATTTTTTTCAGGACAAATGAGGGTGTGTCAGGCAGCCGTCTGACACGAATAAAAATTACACATAGTCAACCAATTAAAACAAAACACTGCCATAGTTTTGTCAAAAAAAGAAAAACTAAAATGATCGCATGACCATAATTTTACACCGGGGGCAAAATCATAATTTGACGGGGAAAACAAAAATAAAAACGATGACAAAACTGTAAATTTAAAGGGGCAAAATCGTACTTTTGGTGGACCTGCCTAGCACTATTGGCCGCCGCCTATTTTAACCAATGGCAGGGAAACACTATTCCCTGACATGGTTTTTGTTGTTAAAACGATGACAAAACTATAAATTTAAACTGAGGGTAGAATTGTAATTTAGCTAGGAGGGAAAAAACAAAACTAATGGCAAAACTGTAAATTTAAACGACGCAAGATCATACTTTTGGTGGACCTGCCTAACACTATTGGCCGCCACCCATTTTAACCAATGGCAGGGAAACACTATTCCCCGACATGGTTTTTGTTGTTAAAACGATGACAAAACTGTAAATTTAAATTGAGGGCAAAACTGTAATTTAGCTTGGAGAGAAAAACAAAACTAATGGCAAAACTGTAAATTTAAACGGTGCAAAATCGTACTTTTGGTGGTCCTGCTTGACACTATTGGCTGCCGCCCATTTTAACCAATGCCAGGGAAACACTATTCCCTAACATGGTTTTTGTTGTTAAAATAATAATGGCAAAACTGTAAATTTAAACCGAAGGCAAAATTGTAATTTAGCTAGGAGGGAAAAAAAACAAAACTAATGGCAAAACTATAAATTTAAATGGGGCAAAATCGTACTTTGGGTGGACCTCCCTGACATTATTGGCCGCCGCCCATTTTAACCAATGGCAGAGAAACATTATTCCCTGACATGGTTTTTTAACTAATGGCAGGGAAACACTATTCCCTGACATGGTTTTTGTTGTTAAAACGATGGCAAAACTGTAAATTTAAACCGAGGACAGAATTGTAATTTAGCTAGGAGGGAAAAAACAAAACTAGTAGCAAAACTGTAAATCTAAACGGGGTAAAATTGTATTTTGGTAGACCTGCCTGATATTATTGGCCGCCGTCCATTCTAACCCATGACAGGGAAACACTATTCTCTGACATGGTTTTTGTTGTTACAGGGAAAGTGAATGAATTAATGAATATATAATAGAGGGTTAGGATATAATAGGAAGTTTATTTGGGTAGGAAGCCTAAGAAGTAATCTTGACCATCCATTTATTTAATCAAGGGCTAAGATTAAATGAGTAAAATTGAAGGGAAAAAAGGAGGCGCGTGGGTTTGTTTAGGGGCATTCTAGTCAATCAAAGGCAATAGTTTCTCTCTCATCCAATTCCCCCCATTTTTTAAACGTTAATAACTCTTTCATACGACATTATTTTTTTATAAAAATTGCACCAAAAAAATGAGCGTTTTTTTATCTTTAAAACGAGTATACTATTGCTATATTTTCGATTTTTTTTTGAAAACCTAGTTGCGTAAAACGCAATGGAAAAAACTCAGTTGCGTAAAACGCAATGGAAAAAAAACATAAAAATGACAATTTTCTAAAACGCAATGCACAAAAAACACAAAGAAATGTCTTATTTGTAAAACGCAATGGCAGAAAACATAAAGAAATGTCTTATTTCTAAAACGCAATAGCCTAAAAACACAAAAGAAAGTATAGTTTCTAAAACGCAATGGACTGAAAACACATAAAAATGTGTTTTACCTAAAACGCAATGCACCGAAAACACAAAGAAATGTCTTATTCCTAAAACGCAATGGCCAGAAAACACTTAAAATGTCTGTTTTTGTAACACCCCGAAAACGGGTTTGGTAATCAAACCACGTTAATACTAAAAGACGGGTAAAAAGTACCGTTAGTGGTAAAATTTACCCGGTGAATATTAAGGTTTCTAAATAAATAGATCTAATGTTAAATAAAAAGGGGTGAAGGAATGTTTATGAAAAAAATAAAGTTATGAGAGGCCCGAGTTAACGAGACTTAGAATGAAATGGGTTATAACCCCCAGAACCTACTAAGTTAACTAGGAATAATTAACCTAGTTATTTATGTGTAATCAAGTGAATGAATAAAGATCAAGATTTTTAACCCTCTTTATAAAACTTCTAAATATGAGGGACTAAAAGTGAGCAACTTAGGAAATGTTTTAATTAAAAACAATAATAAAAATCAAAACACACACACATGTGTGTGTGTGTGTTCGATCGACCAGGAGCAAGAACAGGGGGTTCCAAAACCCTAGTTTAACAAATCAACAAATTGAAGCTTGACTCAAGGCCAAAATCGATGCATGAATACGCAGAAACAATCACCTAATCGCAGGGATCATAAGTGTAACGCCCCAAAATTCGAATTATTTAGTTGCTAGTATGTTACCGCGTTTAAAAGAAGGAAATGTAATAACTAGGTTAATAAACCTAGTTAAATGCCTAGCAAAACAAGTAAGGAAATGAAATTTGGGTCAATATTGATCAAGTGACAAACATGAGGGGTTAATTTTGAATGAATAAAAAGATAAAATATAAAAATAAAATTAAAAGTCCCAAACCCACACCTGGGCGTGTGTGGGCGTACGATCAGAGAAGAGAAAGAAGGGGGAAACCCCTTCTCAAACCCTAATCGACGAATTGAATGGATTCTGGCTGAAATCGAACTTGCATGAACAAGATTCTTGATCGTTCAACTCTGTAAATCACATGGTAAGTTGTAATTTATGATTTGGTGATTTTGTAAGTAGTAGGTTTTTGATCAATCTACGAATTTGTCGGAAATTAAGCGTTATTATGTGTTAGAATCACCATACAGAACATGTGTTATGCATGATTTTGACCAATTAGGTGTTTGGAGGTGAAACCCACCATAGGTTGATGGAGATGGCGACATGGGTATGTCACCCATGTCTAATCTTTGTTCGATTCTTGATATGTTATGTTATATGTGACCATCTTGCTAGTTAGATTGAACATGGTATGAAATTGATTTGGTATTTTGTATTGCTAATGTTTGAAAGTAAAGACCTAGGAAGAAAAAGAATGAAAATACTTGTACATTATGCTTAGATATTAGTACGCACGCCAAGTGTTTGATGAAATGGCTAAGTGAAGTTAGAAGGTGAAATTTGTATGCAAGAAATTGGCAATTTGGTTTAGAATGTGATAATGTTGTACTTGATTGCTACGTTAGCATGAGATATGTGTTTTGGATGGAAATCATGTGGGTAGTTGGTTGATGATGTAATTCGGCAAAAGTGTTGTAACAACCCTCGGTGATATCGACACTCTCATAATATTTTCGACACCTCTGTATATTTTAAAATACCCTCATATGTCTTTAAATACACCCCGTATGTGAAAACCGAGCCCGAAATATGTTATAACATATAAAATAAATTAAAAACAATAAATATTAAGCTGAGGCGGGCCTCGTAGACCCACCCTAAGCTTTTACGCGGGCGATATAGAGGTTGGAACCTGATTTCGTTAGTTTTCATAAGTTAAGGCGGGCCGCGTAAGACCCCGTTTAAGTTAACGCGGGCCGCGTGAGATCGAAATGGTGGCGCAGCCCGATGATGACACGTGTCATCATCGTGGCGGGTCTAGATCATGACCGGGACAAGCTATGCTATTGACTAGGGTTGACGCGGGCCGCGTAACCCTTATCTGTTCTTTACGCGGGGCGCGTGAGGACCAGATTTCAGCACCATATAAGCAGGCAACGGGTTTTCGTTTTCCGTCGCTCATTCCTTTCATTCTCAATCACAATTTCTGTAGTAGGCTTAAAATACGCGGGTATTATACCCCCTAATTAGCGAAGTTCTGCCCTGTTGTAAGTATTATAACCCCAGTTTCGTAGTAAATACGCTGCCCAATTGATTTAGGGTTCCGTAACAACTGTCGTGGTTCTGCCCGACGTAGTTGTTGGAATGCCGTCTTGGGGAGGGTATCATTAATATTTTCAAAGGGTTATAATACTAACCAATGTACATTTGTATAAATTATAGATTATATCCAGGAAACCCTTACGCGAAGTCTAAGATAGCAATGTGAGTTTATCGTCTTTTTGATAACCTTTTTGTAACTATTTTACAAAACCTTTAATGCTTAATAATATGATTAAGCAGTGATTGAGTCTTTGTAGTTCTTCAATTACTGCCGGTATGTTGGGGTTTTGTATACAAAATTTACTACACTGTGAGTAGTAAGTTGGGGATGACAGTACGTTACCATTGGACGATGAGTTAGCCAATGATAATATGACCCACAAGTCAGGATTGACAGTACTGAATGAGTAATTGTGTAGAAATAAACAATGTGATCACTCTCAATACTGTTTTAATTGATAAAATATTTCTTGATTAAACTGGGATTCACTCACCAGTATTTCCCACTGACAAATGTTTTTAAAACGTGTTTCAGGTAACACAATGTGACAGCCAATTAGTAAAAAGCCAGCTGGAGAGCACTGAAGGCTTGGGAAAAAATGTGGCTATAAAAGTTACCTAAAAGACGATATTTTAAATTCAATAAAATAGGGTTTATCCCTATAAAAGTATTGTAATATGAAACTTGGGTTTTGCCTATGTGATTATTAATATTAAATGAGGTGGTTTTACTCTGATAAAAATTTCCTAACTACGGTCCTCATGTAATTTTCGCTGCCAAATTAACAAGCTGATACCACCAAACTCTGAGTTCGCGTCCGCCCGTTCCCGGGATAGATAAGGGATCGGGGGTTGCGACAGAAGGTGGTATCAGAGCCTAGCCACTGGTCTAAGCCAAAGAAGTGTTCTGCTGACACTTAATTTCTAAATTTTGTGTTACGAAATAAATTACGGAAATACGTGCATAACTGTATTTATTTGTTATGTGTTATTTGACTAATTGTTAGTTTACAGTATGAGTGATCAAGGACCCTCAGACATGTATCGTCAGTTGTCTGATTCACCTAGGAGTGAAGGTACCTCATCACAGCCTGCCCTTTCTGGGTATTCTGCTGATCAGGAAGAAGGGATGTTTGCTTTTAAAGCTCAGTCAGAAGAGCCATTCCCTCATAAGAAACGAGGATGGTTCAGTAAGGAAGCGTTTGCACGTAGGAAAAGAATGCGAAAGTTGCAACAGCAAAGAGTTTTAGTGGTTGCTAAGAGAAAAACAGATGCCCATACACAGGATATGCTTAATAGAAGCCTAGCCAATTTCCATATCCTAGCTACAACTGCTGCTGACCCAAGTCTGAACAACTAGTAGCCCCACAACCACAAATCCCAGATCAACCCATGGAGACAGAAAACCCTGAAAACCAAGTGGAGATGCATGACTTCAACCCAGAAGAAATCTCTAGGGTACCTGCTCCAAATCCCCTAGACCCAAATTACGATCCCTGGTGGGACGATAATAGGGACTTTGTGCAACGTTACCCTATCCATGAAGACACAACCATAGGAGCCTATCCAGGTATGGACCCTCTAGATCCCTTTTACTAAGATGATTATATTAGGGAGATCTTAGAAGATCATTACCGATTTCAGGCACTTTCACCCCCATATCAGGAACCCGCACCCCAGATTCCGAACCCAGTCCTAGAACCTGCACCCCCAATGAGTGCAAAAAACGTGCAAGAACTTAGGACTTTTAGAGAGGAAATTTTAGAAAGCAGTGAGAGAATGAGACAGGTGGGAGAGCGTCTCGTATGGAAATACGATGAACGCAATATGAATTTTTGGATAAATCCATATCCGTGATGTGATAGAGGAGACGGTAATAATAATATAATAATAAAATAAAATATGTGTGTACGGATGTATATTACTATTAGTGTGATTCTATTTCTGTTGGTATTGTAATTTTATTTATGTACTAGAATGTAATAGATGCATAATAGTATATGAGAATAGAGTAAAAGTCGCAACGATCGACGTTTTTTGCTAGATTGCGTGTCATATGGTTAACTATATTAAATATTATCTTGTGATATTAATATGGGGTAAATGTTTAAAATTCAGATGGCTGACGAAGGAAATCAAGGAAATCTGAAAAATGATAACCAGAGTAACATTAACGTGGTTAATGAGAATCCAAGCATCAATAACAATGGAAACCAAATGGATAATTGATGTGTGCAAAATGCAACATATAAATTACATCAATTGTGGCATAAACTAACCCTTTTTTAGTACTAATGTTGGAAAAAGTGTGCTTTTGTCTTCCTTTTGTATTTTCAGGATTAAATGAGCTCAAATTAACAAAAGAAGCAAAAAGACAGCAAAATCTAACATAAATACAAGAAAAGGAACAAACGTGACATGCCCGACCCCACGACAGCATCTTCCCAAGCAAAACAAGGAGACAGAAGACTGAACACGCCCCGTGCTCAGCCAGCACGGGGGCGTGCTCAAGTGTCAGCAGAAAAGACAAAGTGGTAGAAGCTTCTATTGCCCACCACGGCCGTGCTCAGCGGACACGGGGCCGTGGTCAACTATAAGATTCGCACAATCCAGGAAAATCTTCATAGTACAAAGATTCTTCTGCACACGGGGTCGTGCTCAGCGGACACGGGGGCGTGGTCAACTAATAAAGACAAGCTGCATTAAATGAAGAAAGAGAGGATGTGGACACGGGGCCGTGCCCGAGCTTCTGTTCAGCCTATAAATAGGAGTGCTTGGCTCAAGCTCAAACCATCCCTTGGCACACCACCTCTCTCACACTTCACCCACCACCCACCACCACCATAACACCATCATCCACCACCATCATCCATTGTCCATCGTAGAGTGTGTGAGTCGTCTCGGGATCCAAGATTGATCGTAAGAGTTCTTGACAATCAAGGCCATGTTTGCCTAAGTCTCTTACATCACTTGGTGAAGACAAGTGTCTAGTTTAATACTTTTTATTTCTAATCTTTTCGCACTTTTTACTTGGTTTTGTATTAATGACTTTAATAACTAGTTTCTTATGTTGAAGGTGATTCTTCCTTATCGTTTGTCCGTGGTGTCTTGACATTATTTTACTGTCTATATAAACTAAAAGATTTTCACCATTCATATCTCCACGGTCTATATGGAGGTGTGTTGGCTACCTGGTCGGGGGTTAAGGGAACGATTTGGTAAGAGTCTTGCCATTGTTCAGCGTTTAGAGGTCCTGCAATGGACCTGGGTCAAATTTAGTAGGACCTCCTTCAATACTTAACGGTATTGGATGGCGGGGGTCCAAACTCTTTGATCCCCTCATAAGTTAAACTACTATTAATACTATAACCCGGCTATTTAGGACTGTATCCCTGCTGACTCAGACTACTTAGTCGAGGGTAACGTCACCTCCAAAAGAGGGGCCTACCATAATTTGCATTAATAACTTAATTAATTATCTTTCAATAATCCGGCCCTTTAGGATTGTATCCTTGCTGACTCAAACTACTGGGTTGAGGGTAACGTCACCTCCAAAAGAGGGGCCTACTACAATAACTAAGATAATCTCTTAAATAAGTGCAAAAGTGCGGAAATAATCAAAGGTTACACTATACACGAGTCGGAACCAAGTGATTCATCTTGTCTATCTGTTTTTTCTTTTATTTTTATTTTTCAGCATTTTAGTTAGTTTTTATTTTTCTTAGTTTAAAACATTTTTCTAAACTTTTTGATTTGATTAGACGTTGAGGATAAACCGGTACTAAAAGCTCTTGTGTCCTTGGACGACCTCGGTATCTTACCAACACTATACTATGCTCACGATGGGTGCAGTTGCCCATATGTGTGTTTAGTGTTAGTAAATATCGTGTTTTATAAATTTAAAACTTGGCTAAAAAAGTGTTAAAAAGGGCTTAATATATACATTAAAAACTAACGACACTTCACACGCATCAAGTTTTTGGCGCCGTTGCCGGGGACACAAGGATTTTAAGAAAGTTAGGAATCAACGGCCTAATCGTTTTTTCTTATTTTTCATTTTTTTTAGGATTTTTCTTAGTTTTTCTGTTTCTGCAGAGCTCAGCACGGGCCGTGCCTGGTCGGACACGAGCCGTGCCCAGCACTATCACTGGCAGTTTTTATTTTCCGAGTTACAGAGAGCTGAGCACGGGGCCGTGTCGTTGCAACACGGGGCCGTGTCCAACTCCCAGTAACAGGGATCCGGGAAACAAACACTGTATCTCCGACCACGGGTCGTGTTCACTGAGCACGGAGCCATGGTGAACCTTCTGACCAACGTTCTTTTCTGTTTTTATTGCAGGATTAGGGACCCAGGCGCCACATTTGAACTTCCTACGTAGTGCATGAGCTCCAGTTCTAGTAGAGACATAAAAGAACCTCTAGAAGAACCCGAACGCTTTCTCAGAAAAAGACTTAAGGCTAAAAATCAAGAGAAAGTTTCGGGGGACTCACTTCCAATGGCAGACCAACGTACCCTCATGGATTACCTACGGCCCACAGTAGGTAATCTCAGCGCCGCTATCAATGCACCGAATGTCGAAGCCAATAACTTCGAACTTCGACCGCATTTGATACAAATGCTTCAAAACTCCGCAACTTTTCATGGACTTGCGGACGAGGATCCCCATCTACATATTACTAATTTCTTAGAAATATGTGATACCTTTCGGATCAATGGAGCATCGAATGACGCCATCCGCCTTCGAATGTTTCCATTTTCACTAAAAGACCGAGCTAAGGCTTGGCTTAACACCTTCCCAGTTGGCTCGGTAAACACCTGGGATGAACTAGCCCAAAAGTTTCTATATAAGTATTTCACTCCTGCTAAAACGGCTAAATTAATGACTGAAATTAATACATATTCACAAGAGGATGGGGAATCCTTATATGAAACTTCGGAAAGGTTCAAGGAGCTACTAAGAAAGTGTCCTCATCACGGTCTTGCGGTATGGCAACAAGTATCCACTTTCTACAATGGGTTGTTGTCACACACAAGACAAACACTTGATTCTAGCTCCGGGGGACTTTTAGGTAATCGTCGCCCAAATGAAATATATAATCAAATTGAGGAAATTGCTCAAACCAATTTTCAATGGCACACTCCCCGAGGTAATAAATCTATTGCCCCGGGCGCCCATAAGGTTGATGAAAGCACTTCTTTACAAGCCCAAATCGAGGCCCTCTCTTTGAAAATAAAAAAGCTAGAAATGACAAAAACGGCCTCGGTTATGGCTTGTGAAGGGTGTGGTGGGCCACATGAAAATTGGAGTTGTATGAAAGAATTAGATGAACAAACAGAAACGGTAAACTACATTGATAACAGACCTAGGCCGTCGGGTCCTCCAACGGGTACCTACAACCAAGGATGGCGTAACCACCCAAACCTTGGTTGGAGAGATCCCGGCAATAGTAGTAACCAACAAAACCAACGAACTAACTTTCAACAACCACAAAATTTTTCTCAACAACAAGGTGGAAGAGAAAGGCTTGAAGATACTGTATCTCGCCTCATCTCCGACACCGAAAAGAAAAACTCGGATCGATTTCAGCAATTGGAATCGAATTTTAGAAATCAACAAGCTAGCATTCAAAACATTAAAAAACAATTAAATGAAGTAGCTCAAAATTTCTCCGAGAGACCACAAGGCGCGTTACCTAGCAATACCGAAACCAACCCAAAAGCACAAGTACATCTCATCACGTTGAGAAATCGAACCGTGGGTCCCGAGGAGGCTCCATTACCGTCAGATGAAAGAAGCCAGTCCAGCCAAACCACGACTCCACCCGCACCCCAACCAGAAAAGGCTTCTTTACCGAATCAAGAGCCCTCCAAGACTCATCCGATTCCGTACCTCGGTAGGTTAAATCGTCAAAAGACCGATGAGCAATTCGCAAAGTTCGAAAATTTACTAAAACAATTGCATGTTAATATTCCTTTTATCGAGGTACTTACCCAAATGCCTAAATATGCAAAATTTATGAGGGACTTCCTCACTCGTAAAAGGAAAATTGAATCATTGCAATTAGTTAACTTAGGCGAAGAATGCTCCGCCTTAGTACTTAACAAACTTCCACAAAAGAAAATCGATCCCGGAAGCTTCACAATTCCTTGCTCGATTGGGGAATCCCCCGTTCGTAATGCATTAGCCGATCTTGGGGCTAGCATTAACCTCTTGCCCACATCGATGTTCAAACGACTCGGCCTAGGAACAACGAGTCCTACAAAGATGAGCATACAACTCGCCGATAGATCCGTCAAAATTCCACAAGGTGTCGCTGAAAACCTATTGGTTAAAGTTGACAATTTTGTTTTCCCAACCGACTTTGTCATCCTAGACATGGAAGAAGACGCCGATGTTCCTCTCATCCTCGGGAGGCCATTTCTAGCCACCGCCCAAGCAGTGGTTGACATGAATGACGGAACATTAACATTGAAGTTTGGGGACGAGGAAGTAAAGTTTGGAGTTGGAAAGAGAGTAGAAGACGAAAAACCGGTCGACTACATGAAGGTCATAGACTCAAGCCTGGATGACGCTCTCCGACGGTGCAACATGGGATGCGAAACATCCCACTTGAGTGACATATGACCAGGCTTTGGGTCTAGCCAAGGACCCTTCTAAACGTGGCGCACCACGGAGGCATTCCGCGGAACTATCCTTAGTTTAGTTTAGATTAATTTTATGTTTTCTAGTTAGTTTTAATTTTCAGGAATAAAACACACTTGAGATGGCAAAGGATACAATGGAGACTTGAACCAGCACCCCATGCAGGAAAACAGGACCATCCGACAAAGTTTCTTCGTTTACAGTAAGTTCGGCACGGGCCGTGTCCGCCCAACACGGTCCCGTGCTGCACACTCTGCAGAAATACCCAGTTCAGGTAAACTGGTCACGGGCCGTGTTCACCCAACACGCCCCCGTGTCCAGGCTTCTGTTTCTTTTGTTTAATTTTTGTTACTGGCACTTGAACACGGGGCCGTGCCCAGACAACACGGGGCCGTGTTCAGCGCCCAGTAACACAAAATTTTTGCTTTTTACACCTTTTTACACATTCAATCAACCTAAAACTTATTTTTGGGATACATTGAGGACAATGCGTAATTTAAGTGTGGGGGGGATGCTAAAACCTTGAATCTTGCAAGTCCTAAATACAACCCTTACACAAAACTCTATTGGAACCGCTAATCACCCCAATTTTTTTCAAAAAAAAAATTTCATTTTTTTTACTTGTCTAGGTTTAATTCGGGAATTTCAAGTTCTAAAAAGGTTATATTTTTACAAATTTACAACCGATAGCGTCGTGATAAAAAGAACCAACATAAGAAAATTATGAAAAGGCATGACAAGCTTAGTTAAAATTTGATTATATATACTTAATCACATAAAAAACCCATTCCCACAAAAGTGAGTTTTGAGCCTTTATTGAGCATACAATTACATATCATTCAACTAAATGCTCATTTTTCGTTTCTTGTGTGAATAGCCACTTGGTTCTTACGACTCTAGAACTTGCCATGACGATACATTCCCGGTCCTTACCAACTTAAACCCGAGTAAGTAAATGATGGAGGCATTAGGACTAACCCTTTTTATTTCTACACCATTATTTTTCTTTTTTTTTACCACCTACCCAAAATCCCCCTAGTTAGCCCCTTTGAGCCTAAACCTTTTCATTTCATAACCCAAACCAAACACCCTTTTACCCACCAAAACCTTTTTCATTTTTAACCCTTTGTTTTAGTAACTAGCTCGGTTTTTCGTATGACTTTTCAAAAAAAAAAAATGTGTTGATGATGAAGCAAAAACAAATAAACAAACAAGTTCATCAAAAATAACTTTGTTTGAATAATAGCTTCATCAAAATAAAAGTTACAAAAATAAAAAGTCTTACGAAAACCGACGCTTGTTACGCTTTTCGCCCTTTTCTACTAACCACTAACCCAACCAACTACCTTTAACCCAAGCCTAACCCTTCACCCAAAAATTCCTCTTGATATTTACAAAGGTACATAGTTAAAAAGGAGGAGGATTGATTGCTTGGCAAGCCTATGGTAGGAGTAAGTTCCATGCCGCTCTCGAGTGATCCACTAAAATACATTTTAGGCCGAGTGTTGAGTGATCCCCGTGAGGTATGTGAACTTGTATATAAATAGAATTTTAAAGAGGCATGTTATGCCCTAATAAGTAATTTATCTTATGAAAAGTTTTAAATAAATCATGACGAATAGGATTGTAAATAAATAAAAATAAAACTAAATAAAGAATCTTGGAAATCCCGACACTCTATGACAAGCCCAAAAAAACCTTCTTCTCTACCCATTCCATTTGGGAGTGTAAAGCCACATTATAAAGAGTTTTGCTTGAGGACAAGCAAAGATTCAAGTGTGGGGGTATTTGATGTGTGCAAAATGCAACATATAAATTACATCAATTGTGGCATAAAACTAACCCTTTTTTAGTACTAATGTTGGAAAAAGTGTGCTTTTGTCTTCCTTTTGTATTTTCAGGATTAAATGAGCTCAAATTAACAAAAGAAGCAAAAAGACAGCAAAATCTAACATAAATACAAGAAAATGAACAAACGTGACATGCCCGACTCCACGACAGCATCTTCCCAAGCAAAACAAGGAGACAGAAGACTGAACACGCCCCGTGCTCAGCCAGCACGGGGGCGTGCCCAAGTGTCAGCAGAAAAGACAAAGTGGTAGAAGCTTCTATTGCCTACCACGGCCGTGCTCAGCGGACACGGGGCCATGGTCAACTATAAGATTCGCACAATCCAGGCAAATCTTCATAGTACAAAGATTCTTCTGCACACGGGGTCGTGCTCAGCGGACACGGGGTCGTGCTCAGCGGACACGGGGGCGTGATCAACTAATAAAGACAAGCTGCATTAAATGAAGAAAGAGAGGATGTGGACACGGGGCCGTGCCCGAGCTTCTGTTCAGCCTATAAATAGGAGTGCTTGGCTCAAGCTCAAACCATCCCTTGGCACACCACCTCTCTCACACTTCACCCACTACCCACCACCACCATAACACCATCATCCACCACCATCATCCATTGTCCATTGTAGAGTGTGTGAGTCGTCTCGGGATCCAAGATTGATCGTAAGAGTTCTTGACAATCAAGGCCATGTTTGCCTAAGTCTCTTACATCACTTGGTGAAGACAAGTGTCTAGTGTAATACTTTTTATTTCTAATCTTTTCGCACTTTTTACTTGGTTTTGTATTAATGACTTTAATAACTAGTTTCTTATGTTGAAGGTGATTCTTCCTTATCGTTTGTCCGTGGTGTCTTGACATTATTTTACTTTCTATATAAAATAAAAGATTTTCACCATTCATATCTCCACGGTCTATATGGAGGTATGTTGGCTACCTGGTCGGGGGTTAAGGGAACGGTTTGGTAAGAGTCTTGCCATTGTTCAGCGTTTAGAGGTCCTGCAATGGACCTGGGTCAAATTTAGTAGGACCTCCTTCAATACTTAACGGTATTGGATGACGGGGGTCCAAACTCTTTGATCCCCTCATAAGTTAAACTACTATTAATACTATAACCCGACTATTTAGGACTGTATCCCTGCTGACTCAGACTACTTAGTCGAGGGTAACGTCACCTCCAAAAGAGGGGCATACCATAATTTGCATTAATAACTTAATTAATTATCTTTCAATAATCCGACCCTTTAGGATTGTATCTGTTAGGTCCAGAGTTTTAAGCGTATCTTTATTACGTTTATTTTATGTTTATTTGGTTTTAATTATGTCTTGGGCTTGGGCTAGGCCATGTGGGCCAATAAGGTAGAGACTCCTATAAATAGTCTTATTAGATTGTTAGTAGTAGAGCTCTCACTTTCCATTGTAATCATGTAGCCCCAAATAGAGAGCCTTGTACCAGACAGTCCTAGAGATTGTGTGCAAGGTTCTCGAAGATCGTACCAGACAGTCTTCGAGACTGTGTGCGATCTAAGCAGCGGCACTAAGTTATTTAATGAAATATTTCTTTTTGTTCTTGTCGGTTTGATCTTACTTTCCGCATTCGATCGAACCGTTGAGTGATATCACGGGTTTTTCGGGACTTACAAGTGGTATCAGAGCCATTGAAGTCTTTCAAAGGCTCGGTTTTGATATCGCTCGGAGAACGAAAAGAAGATTTGCTCAGTGTAGGGTGTGTGTGTTCGTAAATAGAGGTCTCGGTTGATGAAATCTGGTACAATTTCGGTCAGTTGAAGACGGTGTCGGTTTGACCACAGCTGATCGGCGAAGATGGTTGAAAGCCGAGTTGTTGAGGGTGGTTGTAAGCTGGTGAAAAACAGCGGACTACGGAAGTAATCGGTGATTGCGATGGTGATCGTCGGGACGAAGCTGAAGATGGTTGTAGGAGTGAGGTGCTACGGTGTTTAACGGTGGTCAGGACTCATCGGAGAAGAAACAGTGATGATGAAGAATGAAGATGCGATAACGATATTAAATATGAATGAAAGCTGATGAACGATGATGGTAACAGTGTACGTCGGTTATGACCGGAGACCTTGTACGGAGTTGCAGGTTTTGACGTGATCGGAGAAGATGAAGTCGTGATATGTCGGATGGATTTTTGTGTTTCTGATGATGAGATATTGAATGTTGATTGAGGAAAGATGATTTTTTTTTTGAAAAAGATTGATGAAAGATGATGGCAGATGTATTTCGTATGTATCTCGGATAGAAGATGAAGATCTCGGATTAATGAATTCATGAATATGATGAACGATGATGACATCAGCAAGAATGTTAGGAACCTTCCTTGGCTGCTGTCACATGATGTCTCTTCAGGGAATTAAAAAACCCTATTAATTATGCACCGTCAGATGATTGGAGGGATCAATGATTAGGATTGGTTGTGAATTTTGGTGTAGAATTTTGTGGGACTTTTGGCGATGTGTAGCTGGTAGCTTCTAAGCTACTGATTTAATTTGGGTCAAATAGAAAGGAGCCCAGGTATGTAATATTGCAAGCCCAACAGTTCTCAAATTCTTTATATCCAATAGCTACAAATAGAAGCCCAACATCTGGATTCTCTATATCAACGCCCGATATGATAATTTTGGGCCTGTTGTGAAGCCGGCTGTTCAAGCCAAGGCCCAAAGGAAGGTAACGTTTGTTGATATTTCGAAGAAGGGGACAAATGAATTCTTTTTCATATTTGGGCTGTGTTTTTGCGCGACTTGAATACCAGACGGATCACTTGAATTCGTGTGTTCTTGTTAGTAAAAAGTTCATATCATTCTTCGATCCTGATCAGAGACATATCCGAGACCTCCGTCATTCGTCCGACATCACATTCGTATTCTTTTCATCCGAGATACGTTGATGGGCTTGTTCACTGCTGGGCCGCTAAAAGAGAAGACTCAAGGTTGGAGATCGTCTAAAACCGTAATAAAGAGAGCATAAAACTAGGGGGAGATTGTTAGGTCCAGAGTTTTAAGCGTATCTTTATTACGTTTATTTTATGTTTATTTGGTTTTAATTATGTCTTGGGCTTGGGCTAGGCCATGTGGGCCAATAAGGTAGAGACTCCTATAAATAGTCTTATTAGATTGTTAGTAGTAGAGCTCTCACATTCCATTGTAATCATGTAGCCCCAAATAGAGAGTCTTGTACCAAACAATCCTAGAGATTGTGTGCAAGGTTCTCGAAGATCGTACCAGACAGTCTTCGAGACTGTGTGCGATCTAAGCAGCGGCACTAAGTTATTTAATGAAATATTTCTTTTTGTTCTTGTCGGTTTGATCTTACTTTCCGCATTCGATCGAACCGTTGAGTGATATCACGGGTTTTTCGGGACTTACAGTATCCTTGCTGACTCAAACTACTGGGTTGAGGGTAACGTCACCTCCAAAAGAGGGGCCTACTACAATAACTAAGATAATCTCTTAAATAAGTGAAAAAGTGCGGAAATAATCAAAGGTTACACTATACACGAGTCGGAACCAAGTGATTCATCTTGTCTATCTGTTTTTTCTTTTATTTTTATTTTTTTAGCATTTTAGTTAGTTTTTATTTTTCTTAGTTTAAAACATTTTTCTAAACTTTTTGATTTGATTAGATGTTGATGATAAACCGGTACTAAAAGCTCTTGTGTCCTTGGACGACCTCGGTATCTTACCAACACTATACTATGGTCACGATGGGTGCACTTGCCCATATGTGTGTTTAGTGTTAGTAAATATTGTGTTTTATAAATTTAAAACTTGGCTAAAAAAAGTGTTAAAAAGGGCTTAATATATACATTAAAAACTAACGACACTTCACATGCATCAATAATAGTGCCGTTCAACATATAGTGGCACAAGGAATCATAGATGCAATGCCATTTATTATTCAAACTATTTAAGAAGCGAATAATAAAAGTAAGCATAGCAGTAAGCGACCAATCGAACCCGAAAACAGCATGAACAATGGACCTGTACTTCAAATGCCCATTCCCAAAAGAAGAAGAACCATGCCTTATGGTTGTTCTTATAAAGAATTCTGGTCTTGTAAACCAATGGAATTCTCGGGCAACGAAGGAGACATTGCAACCCTACGCTGGATAGAGAAAACTGAGGCAGTCTTAAGAATAAGCAAGTGTGCTGAAGAAGATAAGATACTGTTTGCTTCTAATCTATTTAAGAATTCAGCACTGGAATGGTGGAACACTATCCTCCAATTAAGAGGAAGTGATAGAACTTACAATATGGAATGGGAAGAATTTAAGAACAATGTAGAAAAGAAATTCTGCCCACCAAATGAGAAAGAACAAATAGCAAACAAATTCTTAAACCTTAGGATGACTGGTGTGGATAGTAAGGGATACACTAAATTATTATTCGAATATGCTAGAATAGTGCCAACTCTTGCTTCACCAGAACCAGGGTTAATCTCCCGTTATATTTGGGGATTAATTGGTGAGATAAGACACGTAGTCAAGGCAGCTAGACCTCAAACCATAGAATAAGCTGTAGAACTAGCAAATACCTTGACAGACGAATTAATCCGTACCCGAGAAGAGGATCAAAGGAGGAACCTATCCCAGAAGCTCACACAAGAATTTTGTTCTGGAAATTTTAATCGTGGAAAAAATGTAGGTTCTACCTCTACACCTTACTGTAAGAACTGCAAAAGAAAGCATTCAGGAAAATGCTCCATATACTGTAACTTTTGCAAAATATCGGGACACAAGAAGGAAAATTGCAGGAAGAAAGCTAATAACAAGATATGTTACAACTGTGGAGAACAAAGTCACATCAAGTTTAATTGTCCGAAATTAGCTCCAGCTACAAACAACAAAAATACTCAAAATGCTAGAGGATTTGTTCTGACTGCAGATGAATCCAAGATGATTCCAGATGTCATAGCTGGTACGTTTTTAGTTAATGATGTTTTTGCTAAAGTATTATTTGACTCTGGTGCAAACCAAAGTTTTATTAATACATCATTTTGCAAATTTCTCAATCATTCATTAACTAAACTACCACACGAATGTCTAGTAGAGACAGCTAATGGAGAAACCGTTAGAATTTCTGAAATCTTGCAGGGAGCAAGAATAGAAATTTTAAATCAAAAATTTATTGCAAATCTTTATCCCATGAATCTGGCAGGATTTGATGTTGTTTTAGGAATGGATTGGTTAATAGCCAATAAGGCTAGTATCTTATGTGATCAAAAGTCAATTCAAGTAAATTCACCAAAAGGTAAAACGATCACAATCAAAGGAGATAAACCATCTAGATCTAAAAAATTCATCTCTGTGACGAAAACTGCAAATTACATAAGGAAAGGATCATTAGTGTATTTGATTTCTATAATCACTAACACTAAAGGAAAGGATTTAAAAGATATTCCAGTAGTATTTCAGTTTTCAGATGTATTTCCAGAAGAATTGCCAGGGCAACCTCCAGATAGAGAAGTTGAATTCAGAATCCATTTAATACCAGGAACAGCACCGATTGCCAAAGCACCTTATCGTTTAGCACCTGCAGAAATGCAAGAATTGAAGAAACAATTAGACGAATTGTTGGAGAAAGGATTTATACAACCAAGTTCGTCGCCATGGGGAGCGCCGATACTATTTGTTAAAAAGAAGGACTGATCAATGCGTATGTGCATTGACTACCGTGAATTGAACAAAGTCACGATTAAGAATCGGTACCCATTACCGAGAATAGATGATATGTTCGATCAACTGCAAGGAGCTCGATTTTTCTCTAAAATCGATTTAAGGTCAGGATATCATCAATTAATGGTACAGGAAGAGGACATTCCTAAAACCACATTTAGAACAAGGTATGGCCATTATGAATTTACTGTCATGCCATTTGGTTTAACCAATGCGCCAGCTGCATTTATGGACATGATGAACCGAATATGTAAGCCATATTTGGATAAATTCATAATTGTTTTTATAGATGATATTCTCATATATTCTAAAAATAAGGAGGATCATGCAAAGCATTTGCACGCACTTTTAAGTTTATTAAGAAAGGAAAAGCTTTACGCTAAATTTTCAACGTGCGAGTTTTGGTTAGAACATGTACAGTTTCTCGGACACATAGTCAATCATGAAGGAATTCATGTAGATCCAACAAAGATCGAGGCAATTATCAAATGGAAAACCCATGAATCACCAACCGAGGTTAGAAGTTTCTTAGGATTGGCCGGTTATTATAGAAGATTTATTCAAGATTTTTCTAGAATAGCCATTCCTTTAACTAAGCTAACCTGTAAATCTGTTAAGTTCGAATGGGGATGTCACACCCCAACCGATGGCGGAATCATCGGGGAGTGGCACTGAGCGAAACAGATTGTCCAGAAGTTTCCATAACAACTATCTTTACCATTCAATTTAAATTAACATGTCCCATACCATGTCTCAAACAGTAAGCAAATTATTAAAGATAAACATCAAGACAAATATTCTGTTCCGACAACTCAGATTCAAAATAAAAATAGTTTATTTATTGGTTTCTAGGACTCCATTTCCTAGCTTCAATTTCATCACAGCGCAGGGAGCATCCTAGACCTTTCCTAGCCTCAAGTTCACAGCGTGCTAAGCATGTAAACTTCCTAAGCACCTGTCACATACGTTAAAATAAAATCAATACATAAAATGTAAAGGTGAGCATACAAGTTTGATAATAGCATATAGAGTTCGAATTCGTTTACGCATAACCAGCACGTACACATAGTGAAATGAAGCACGGTAGTTATAGACATAGACCCATCGATACCAATGACTGCGGGTTGACTGCATGAGGCAGTTCGCAATACATGATTACCACCGTAATCTATGCAAGTAAGAGATCCTTAACAACCCCCGTGAGAACGGGTGCTGAGTCCAAACTATAGTACTATCGTTGCTAAGGCAGGTAGACAGCATTCCATGTGTAAACATAACAAACAAGCATTCATAAGCCACGTATAACATGCATTAACGGTTAGCGTTCAAATAGCTTGAGTAGTGTGACAATTGTAGTTTGAATATTCGTAACGTATGTAACACCCAAAAGTGCTAAAAGCAAAAAGGGATGGAGTATACTCAGAGCGATTAATGGATTGAAGGGAGCGCTTAGCGAGTACGGTTAGCCTGAATAGATTCGATAGCGTAATGATAAGTGACGCGTAAAACAAAACAAAGTGAGAGTGGGTAGGATGACTGATCGTGCGGATTGGTCATCCGTGCTGATTGTTCATCCGTGCGGATTGGTCATCCGTGCGGATTGGCCATCCGCGGATTGGCAATCCGTGCGGATTGGCAATCCGTGCGAATGGTAACCCGCCCGGATTAGTCATCCGTGCGGACAACTTGTCCGTGCGGATAACTTGTCCGTGTGGATAACTATTCGAGTGGATTGTTTCTTCCTATTCTAAGGATGTGTTTGTGTATGATGGCTTGTCCTTTGAAGTTTTCGTTGTAGCATTTTGAAAACATTTAAGTATTTCTACCCTTCAAGCCGGTCGCGCGGACGACAGTCCGTGCGGACAACAACATTTGTGGTGAGTCCGGATGATAGTCCGTCCGGACAACGACAATCCGTCCAGATAGTCTGTCCGTGCGTACAAACGGTCCGTGCAGTTGAACATGTTGAAAATTGTTTAAGGTCTTAGTATCTCATGATCCGAAGAGTAATCCATTCAGAGCGTTGTCCGAGCGGATTATCCATTCGTCGATACTCAAACCTTGCTTGGTTGTGGGTCCCAAGTGTAGTTCGCCCGGGTGACAACCCGTCCGGATAGTCTATCCGTGAGGACAGATTGTTCGTGCGGATAACATCTCCGTTCTGGTTGTTCCGTTTGTCTATCCTTGGTCGCTTTTGTCATTTTATCGAGACGTTCTGATTACGTGGCAACCCCTTTGGAATGGTATTCCTGCCCGCATGACTAAGCCGACCTGGAATCACCCTAGCGTGACCGGTCAGCGGCTCAGAATGGTCATTCCGGTTTAACCCGAAATCAGGTGTCTTGTAGGTAGAATCCGGATCTAGGACTAGTGCATCACTAATATTGAGTAGAAGACTAGAACTGACCCGATTCTAACCGTTTTTTAGGGTAAAAGGGGAGAAAACTTGTGTTTATTTCTTTCAACTCTTTTATCCTTTGAAAAGTTCAGATTTTAGGTGAAGTTGTTGTGAAATCTTGTGGAAACCGTTCAGATCTGAGTTATTCTTGGTGGAATGAGGTAAAACTTGAAGTTCATGAGAACTTCATGATGACGTCACCCTAGAATACCTCAAATCTTGATGATTTCACGGTTAAAATTTAATATTTGAAAGATAGAAAGGTGTAGAAGTGTGTATAGATCAAGAATGTACAAGATTTAGGGCGAGATCTTACCTGGATTGAGAGAAATCGAAGAAAAGGTGAAGAAAGTGTGCTGGTCAGACGTCACTTGCCAAAAGTGGAAAGTTTGGAGAGTGACCCGTGTTTTTATAGGATGCCAAAAGGGGAAAGGGTCGTCTGTGCGGATTGCACATCACCCGGATTGGTTATCCGTGCGGATGACAATCCTGGTCCGGATTCCCTCAACACTCCTCAGGCGGTCATCCGTGCGGATGGTCTGTCCGTGTGGATGGGCAATCCGTGCGGATTGGCTGTTCATGCGGATAGACAACCCGTGCGGATTGGCGCCTGGGTGGTGTGTTCGGTGCGACGATCTTTCGACGTTTCGATTTCGATTGCGAGCGATTCGATAGGGTTTCCTAGTCAAATTACTTTTAGTCCCAACTATTTCGTAACTCGCGGAATCATTTCTCCACTATCTATCTTAGTTCGATCGTGATTCGAGTTCGAGTTCGATTACCTTCGAGTTAGATTTCGAGTTCGATTGAGTTCACTTGATTACCACAACATAACATAAATAAACATGCACAAGTAACACGTAAGACACACTCACACGTATATGCAGTAAGTAAAATACACCGTTCGAGTTGCGATTCGATGTCGATTCGATTAGTATAGTTTGATTATTAGTTGATTAACTTTATCGCATTGTTACTGCCTATAATTCACAGTCATAGGTCGATTGAAATATGATTAACACGAATCGATTATTGAAATGAACAACACTTACTCCACATAATATAAGTAAAATAAAGACATTTCTACAAATCAAGTTGCGCGAATCGGTCGTTGACTTCGACCTTGACTTTGACTTTCACTTACGAAAACACGGGGTGTTACAGCCTCCTCTTGTTTAGGGAATTTCGTCCCGAAATTAAGCTGAAAGCTGCTACAACCGCCCTGAATCACGTGAAGACTTTCTCTATCTAGGCTTTCTCTTGGAACAACTGCGGGTACTTTGCCTTCATGTCGCTTTGGAGTTCCCAAGTGAACTCCGCGCCTCGTTTGCCTTCCCATCGGACTTTCACAATAGGAATGCGTGAGCGCCTGAGCTGCTTGGTCTGGCGATCCATGATTTCGACAGGCTTTTCCACGAAGTGTAATGTTTCGTTCACTTGTAGATCGTCTAGAGAAACATGTAAGTCATTGTCGGCGATACACTTTCGTAGGTTTGATACGTGGAAAGTAGGGTGGACGTTGCTAAGTTCCTCCGGTAACTCGAGTCTGTAGGCGACTTTTCCGATCCTTTCCAGAATCTTAAAAGGTCCAACATATCGAGGCGCGAGTTTCCCTTTCTTGCCGAATCGGACTACACCATTCCAAGTTGATACCTTTAGGAGTACGTAGTCACCGACGCCAAATTCACGGGGCTTGCGCTTTTTATCGGCATAAACCTTCTGTCGATCCCGAGCTTTCACCAGGTTGTTTCTGATTTGGAAAATTTTGTCTGTCGTTTCTTGTAATAGCTCAGAACCGGTTAGTTGCGAGTGACCGATCTCGTGCCACACAATAGGCGATCGACATCTTCTTCCATACAATGCCTCGAAAGGTGCCATCTCGATGCTAGAATGATAGCTACTGTTATACGAGAATTCAACTAACGGCAGGTGTTTATCCCAATTACTACCAAAGTCTAGAACACACGCACGGAGCATGTCTTCAAGAGTACGGATCGTTCTTTCAGTCTGGCCGTCAGTTTGAGGGTGGAAAGCGGTACTTAGATTGAGCGTTATACCGAGTGCCGTTTGAAACGTTTCCCACAATCGTGAAGTAAACCGGGCATCACGGTCAGAGATGATGTCACGAGGCGTCCCATGATTACAAATGATCTCGTCGGTGTAGATTCGGGCTAGTCGTTCCACCTTGTAGTCTTCTCGTATGGGCAAAAAGTGAGCTGATTTAGTCAATCGGTCGACCACAACCCATATGCTGTCGTGACCTGATGAAGTGGGTGGAAGCTTGGTTACGAAGTCCATAGCTATGCTCTCCCATTTCCACATGGGAATTGGTGGTTGTTCGAGCAAGCCAGAGGGTGTTTGATGTTCAGCCTTGATTCTAGCACAAGTTAGGCATCTTCCGACGTAGAGAGCGATATCCCTTTTCATGCCCGGCCACCAGTACTTGTAACGAAGATCCTGGTACATTTTGTCAGCACCGGGGTCAACTGAGTAGCGGGATTTATGGGCTTCATCCATGATAATCTGTCGCAAATTGGTTCGCTTGGGAATCCAAATTCGGTCTAAAAAGTGAAATATCCCATTCGATTTGCTCACAAGCTGGGCTCCATCGTGGTAGATTCTTTCGTTCTTCAAAGTGCGTTCGTTGAAACATGCATGCTGAGCGTCGCGAATGAGAGTTTTGAGGTTGTGCTGGGCGTGAACATTATGAGTGCTAAGCAGGTAGCTCCGTCTGCTAAGTGCGTCGGCAACAACATTTGCTTTGCCTGGGTGATAACGAATCTCACAGTCGTAATCGTTGAGAAGTTCTACCCATCGGCGTTGACGCATATTAAGTTCCTTCTGATTAAAGATATGCTGTAGGCTCCTATGATCGGTGAAGATCGTACACTTAGTACCATACAGGTAGTGTCGCCAAATCTTTAATGCAAAAACAACCGCGCCTAGCTCGAGATCATGAGTTGTATAGTTCTTCTCGTTGATTTTGAGCTGACGAGAGGCGTAAGCTATGACCTTGTCCCGTTGCATAAGAACACACCCGAGACCAAGGTTGGAAGCATCACAATAGACAATGAAATCATCGTTTCCGTCGGGCAACGTGAGAACAGGAGCATTGCAAAGCATGTGTTTGAGGGTTCGAAAGGCAGACTCTTGTTTAGTTCCCCAAACAAAAGGCTGGTCCTTATGTGTAAGAGAGGTAAGTGGTGCAGCAATCTTCGAGAATCCTTTAATAAATCGGCGATAATAGCCCGCTAGTCCGAGAAAGGAGCGGACTTCAGACGGGTTCTTAGGTGTAACCCAGCTCTTGACAGCTTCAATCTTCGCAGGATCGACGTGAATACCTTGACTATTAACAATGTGACCCAGAAATTGGACCTTCTCCAACCAGAATTAGCACTTGGAGAACTTGGCATAGATTTGGTTCCCCTGGAGTAACTCGAGGACCAAACGTAGATGTTGCGCGTGTTCGGCTTTCGATTTGGAGTAGATCAAGACATCGTCGATGAATACGATGACAAAACGATCGAGGTATGGTTTACACACGCGATTCATCAGATCCATGAAAACCGCTGGTGCGTTGGTTAGACCAAAAGGCATGACAACGAATTCGTAATGGCCGTATCGAGTGCGAAACGTGGTTTTGGGTATATCCTCCTCTTGAATGCGTAGCTGATGGTAACCTGAACGTAGATCTATTTTCGAGAAACACGTAGCGCCTTGTAGTTGGTCAAAAAAATCATCGACACGAGGCAGAGGGTAGCGGTTCTTGATAGTTAGCTTATTCAATTCCCGGTAGTCGATGCACATCCGAAACGACCCATCCTTCTTTTTGACGAAAAGGACTGGCGCGCCCCAAGGAGAGGTGCTCGGGCGAATGAAGCCTTTTTCTAGTAATTCCTGGAGTTGGGTTGAGAGTTCGCGCATTTCTGACGGTGCGAGTCGGTATGGAGCTTTGGCGATAGGATTAGCTCCAAGAATGAGGTCAATACGAAAGTCGATATCACGACTTGGCGGTAGTCCGGGAAGGTCCTCTGGAAAAACTTGAGGGAATTCTCGAACCACATGAACGTCTTTCACTTCCTTTTTCTCTTTCTTTTCCTTCTCCGATGCTACGACGTTAGCCAGGAAAGCTCTGTATTCCTTGCGAAGATGCTTGCTAGCTTGGAGGCATGACATAAGTTTGAGCCCCTTTGAGGTAGTATCGCCATAAACACACAATAAGTCACCATTGGCGAGCGTGAAACGAATCATCTTGTCGAAACATACAACTTCAGCATGGTTTTCTTGAAGAAAATCCATGCCTATAATGACGTCAAAGCTTCCGAGTTGCATCGGAATAAGGTCGATTGGGAAGATGTGATTGTTGAGCTCAAGAGTACAATCACGAAGAACGGAATTGACAGCGACAGTTCTTCCGGTAGCGACTTCTACATCGAACTTCGAGGATAGTTGGGAACGTTTACGATTAAGGAGTTTCTCAAATTCGAGCGACACAAAGCAATTATCGGCTCCAGTATCAAACAAACATGAAGCATAAATACCATTCACAAGGAACATACCATTGACCACGTTGTTGTCGGCCTGGGCTTGACGCACGTTGAGGTTGAAAGTTCTGGCACGTGCGGCCTGTTGTTGCTGCTGCTGTTGCTGCTGCTGTTGTTGTTGCTGCTGTGGCTGCTGTTGCTGAGGCTCTTGTTTCACGACCCTGTTTGGGCACATGTTGGCGAAGTGGTTCGGGTCGCCACACGCGAAGCATGCTCTGGCTTTGACTGCGGGTGCCGGAGGAGCTTGTTGATCCTGTGGGGCAGTGATGAGAGCTTGATTTGCAGGAGCTTGACGAATACGGCAATTGGCAGTAAAGTGGCCGTATACATTGCAATGAGCACAAAAACGGCATTGAATAGCAGTCGGGTGGTGGTAGGTGCAAGTAGGGCAGAGCGGTGTGGCCCAGTGTATGAACGCTTTGCAGGCGGTGCATTGGCCACATGCGCCGCTACTTGGCGCTGTTGGGCAGGTACAGCTTGAATCGGTGCAGCAGTGATCACACAGTTCTTGTTGGTGGAGCTGTTCTTTCTCTTGTTCTTTCTCTTGTTGCTTGATGAGGTGGGTTCAGCAGTGGGTGCGGTAGCTGTAGCTTGATGTAGATGCTTGGAAGTCTTATCCTATACCCCAGCCTTAACTCGTTTGTCGTTGATCTCAGCGGCCAACAGATAAGTTTCCTCGATCGTTGTAGTCTTAGCCGCTTGCATGAAATCAGCAACGCAGTCGGGCAAAGCTCGGATATATTTCTTGATGGTCATGTCGGGAGTCTTGACTTGATCGGGACAGATAATGCTGAGCTGCTTGAAACGAGCAGTGAGACCAGCATTGTCGCCATCCTTTTGCTGAATGTGCCAAAATTCATCTTCCAGCTTTTGTTGTTCGTGAGGAGGGCAGAATTCCTCTAGCATAACTTCCTTGAGCTCGTCCCACGACAGACCGTAGGCTGCATCGTTCCCTCGCTTGTTCCTCTCGGCCGTCCACCAGTCCAGAGCACGGGACTGAAAGACGCCGGTAGCGTTCAGAGTTCGAAGGTCATCAGGGCAACCACTCTATCGTAGAGTAACCTCGATAGAGTCAAACCAGTGAAATAGTGCTGTAGGACCTCCTTCGCCAGTGAATTCTTTTGGCCCACACGACTTGAATTGCTTGAAACTGAAGGGCCTTGCAGCAGCTTTAGGAGCTTCGGTTCTCGATTCCTCGGATGATTTGCTGGCATTCTCATAGACGTCACTCACGGCCTTTGCCACACTTTTAGCGATAATGGAAGCAAGGCATTTGTCCCTCTTTTCCTGACGAGAGAGTGCATGATGGGATCCAGACGACATGGTCTGCAACAGACATCATCACATGACTCATCACATTGTATTCGAATCTCACCTCACACGTCTACTACTTACTAAAGCTCAGGAACACGTGTACTTACGTAAATACTTATCACGAGATCACATAATCACATAACACATAGAACACGTAATCATTTAGTACCTAAGCACGTAAGCATAGAAGCGAAGAAACACATACGCATTTAATCAATAGAGGCAATCAGAAAACAGAAACCTACCATTCCAAGTCGGCGATCGTTCGAAAAGAGCGTAATGTAAGCTAGAGAGAAAGGCAGAAGGTGATTCATGTTTCTTGTACGTTTTCAGATCTATCAAAGAATCACAGTTATAATTACGTCTCATGTGTTCGGTCTCGTTCGTGTACAGATTCCGTACGTCGCATGTTCAGTTCGCAATCGTTTCGGAGTCAAAATAAGCATAAAATCACAAGATACAGTGTGAGTCGTGTGTGTCGATCGAAGTGGAAACAAAATCGAGCAACTCCCAAAGTTTAACATATAAACAGGAAGGCACATAAATAAGCACATAAAATCGTCAATCATCGGAGTCAGTAGTTGCAGACTCCGAATAAGGGCACATAAAGTTCGAGAAATGGATTGCCTGCGGCTAGTAGGCTTCGACTACCCAGAGTGATTCGACTATTCACAAGGACCCGTTGCGCACATTAACCTCCAGGACAGTGCCTTTGCCTCGATTCTTGGGTATTTGACACGCATCCCATTGGTCATACCGTGACTTTAGGTCGTTGGAGTCCATCGAGACTTTGGTGAGAGTTTTGTATGAAGGGCGGAACAAGTTGTCAAGGTCAGGGCTTCACCCCTGGCTTAACAACTTCGTCCCTGTTTTGATAAAGTTGAGGAGATTATTCATCAAAATGTGGATTTCACTCCTAATTTGGCATAATTCTCCCCGTTTGTAGTTAAAACGTAAGTTGATTAAGCAACTTTAGTCGAGAGTTTGCGGTTTTCACACCTATTCTCGACCTTATTGCTTGTTCATTGTTAAAATTTCGAGTGCGGTGATAGCGTGAAATAAGTGAGAATAGCGAAGAAGATAAGCTCGTACATAATCTCTACTGGTTATGCACAAGTCGGTCTATTGGTTCTTAACTATAGTCTAGGTATCTAAGACTTTGACCCGGACTAGGTCGAGTCTTGCCTAATTCCCTATAGTTATGGCTCTGATACCAATCTGTCACACCCCAACCGATGGCGGAATCATCGGGGCGTGGCACTGAGCGAAATAGATTGTCCAGAAGTTTCCATAACAACTATCTTTACCATTCAATTTAAATTAACATGATACCATGTCTCAAATAGTAAGCAAATTATTACAGATAAACATTAAGACAAATATTCTGTTCCGACAACTCATATTCAAAATAAAAATAGTTTATTTATTGGTTTCTAGGACTCCATTTCCTAGCTTCAATTTCATCATAGCACAGGGAGCATCCTCGACCTTTCCTAGCCTCAAGTTCACAGCGTGCTAAGCATGTAAACTTCCTAAGTACCTGTCACATACGTTAAAATAAAGTCAATACATAAAATGTAAAGGTGAGCATACAAGTTTGATAATAGCATATATAGTTCGAATTCGTTTACGCATAACCAGCACGTACACATAGTGAAATGAAGCACGTTAGTTATCGACATAGACCCATCGATACCAATGACTGCGGGTTGACTGCCTGAGGCAGTTCGCAATACATGATTACCACCGTAATCCATGCAAGTAAGAGATCCTTAACAACCCCCGTGAGAACGGGTGCTGAGTCCAAACTATAGTACTATCGTTGCTAAGGCAGGTAGACAACATTCCATGTGTAAACATAACAAACAAGCATTCATAAGCCACGTATAACATGCATTAACGGTTAGCGTTCAAATAGCTTGAGTAGTGTGCCAATTGTAGTTTGAATATTCGTAACGTATGTAACACCCAAAAGTGCTAAAAGCAAAAAGGGATCGAGTATACTCACAACGATTAATGGATTGAAGGGAGCGCTTAGTGACTACGGTTAGCCTGAATAGATTCGATAGCGTAATGATAAGTGACGCGTAAAACTAAACAGAGTGAGAGTGGGTAGGATGACTGATCGTGCGGATTGGTCATCCGTGCGGATTGGTCATCCGTGCGGATTGGTCATCCGTGCGGATTGGCAATCCGTGCGAATGGTAACCCGTCCGGATTAGTCATCCGTGCGGACAGCTTGTCCGTGTGGATAACTATTCGAGTGGATTGTTTCTTCCTATTCTAAGGATGTGTTTGTGTATGATGGCTTGTCCTTTGAAGTTTTCGTTGTAGCATTCTGAAAACATTTAAGTATCTCTACCCTTCAAGTCGGTCGCGCGGACGACAGTCCGTGCGGATGGTAGTCCGTGCGGACAACAGCTTTTGTGGTGAGTCCGGATGATAGTCCGTGCGGACAACGACAATCCGTCCGGATAGTCTGTCCGTGTGGACAAACGGTCCGTGCGGTTGAACATGTTGAAAATTGTTTAAGGTCTTAGTATCTCATGATCCGAAGAGTAATCCATTCAGAGCGTTGTCCGAGCGGATTATCCATTCGTCGATACTCAAACCTTGCTTGGTTGTAGGTCCCAAGTGTAGTTCGCCCGGGTGACAACCCGTCCGGATAGTCTATCCGTGCGGACAGATTGTTCGTGCGGATAACATCTCCGTTCTGGTTGTTCCGTTTGTCTATCCTTGGTCGCTTTTGTCGTTTTATCGAGACGTTCTGATTACGTGGCAACCCCTTTGGAATGGTATTCCTGCCCGCATGACTAAGCTGGCCAGGAATCACCCTAGCGTGACCGGTCAACGGCTCAGAATGGTCATTCTGGTTTAACCCAAAATCAGGTGTCTTGTAGGTAGAATCCGGATCTAGGACTAGTGCATCACTAATATTGAGTAGAAGACTAGAACTGACCCGATTCTAACCGTTTTTTAGGGTAAAAGGGGAGAAAACTTGCGTTTATTTCTTTCAACTCTTTTATCCTTTGAAAAGTTCAGATTTTAGGTGAAGTTGTTGTGAAATCTTGTGGAAACCGTTCAGATCTGAGTTATTCTTGGTGGAATGAGGTCAAACTTGAAGTTCATGAGAACTTCATGGTGACGTCACCCTAGAATACCTCAAATCTTGACGATTTCACGGTTAAAGTTAAGATTTGAAAGATAGAAAGGTGTAGAAGTGTGTATAGATCAAGAATGTACAAGATTTAGGGCGAGATCTTACCTGGATTGAGAGAAATCGAAGAAAAGGTGAAGAAAGTGTGATGGTCGGACGTCACTTGCCAAAAGTGGAAAGTTTGGAGAGTGACCCGTGTATTTATAGGATGCCAAAAGGGGAAAGGGTCGTCAGTGCGGATTGCGCATCACCCGGATTGGTTATCCGTGCGGATGACAATCCTGGTCCAGATTCCCTCAACACTCCTCAGGCGGTCATCCGTGCGGATGGTATGTCCGTGCGGATTGGCGCCTGGGTGGTGTGTTCGGTGTGACGATCTTTCGACGTTTTGATTTCGATTGCGAGCGATTCGATAGGGTTTCCTAGTCAAATTACTTTTAGTCCCAACTATTTCGTAACTCGCGGAATCATTTCTCCACTATCTATCTTAGTTCGATCGTGATTTGAGTTCGAGTTCGATTACCTTCGAGTTAGATTTCGAGTTCGATTGAGTTAACTTGATTACCACAACATAACATAAATAAACATGCACAGGTAACACGTAAGACACACTCACACGTATATGCAGTAAGTAAAATACACCGTTCGAGTTGCGATTCGATGTCGATTCGATTAGTATAGTTTGATTATTAGTTGATTAACTTTATCGCATTGTTACTGCCTATAATTCACAGTCGTAGGTCGATTGAAATATGATTAACACGATTCGATTATTGCAATGAACAACACTTACTCCACATAATATAAGTAAAATAAAGACATTTCTACAAGTCAAGTTGCGCGAATCGGTCGTTGACTTCGACCTTGACTTTGACTTTCACTTACGAAAACACGGGGTGTTACAGGGGATTAAAACAAGAAGAAGCCTTTAGAATTCTTAAGCAAAGATTAACCCATACACCCATACTAGCGTTACCAGAAGGAACTGAAGATTTTGTAATCTGTTGTGATGCTTCTAAATTAGGTTATGGATGTGTATTGATGCAACGACAAAAGGTTATAGCTTATGCATCTAGACAACTTAAGAACCATGAAGTGAATTATTCAACCCATGATTTAGAGTTAGGAGCTATAATTTTTGCTCTTAAGATTTGGAGACATTACCTTTATGGTAGTAAGTTTACCATATTCACTGATCATAAGAGTTTAAGGTATATTTTCAAGCAAAAGGAGTTGAATATGAGACAAAGACGCTGGATGGAGATGCTTAGTGATTATGACTGTGATATCCAGTACATGAAGGAAAAGCAAATGTAGTGGCAGATGCTTTAAGCCGAAAGTATCATGAAAAGCCAAAAAGGGTACATTCTCTTAAATTAAATCTGCAAGTAGATTTAAATGATCAGATAAGAGAAGCACAAGAATCAGTAATCAAGGATGATACTAAAAAATTAAAAGGTATGTTAAAAGAATTAGAATAAGGAACAGATGGAATTTGGAGATTCCATGAAAAGAGAATGTGGATACCTAAATTAGGAAACCTGCGTCATCATATATTAGAAGAAGCCCATAAGTCTAAGTATACGATGCATCCAGGAAATGACAAGATGTATCAAGATTTAAGAAAGAATTTCTGGTGGATATGAATGAAAAAGGACATAGCAGCCTATGTTTCTAAATGTTTAACTTGTTCACAAGTCAAAGCTGAACACCAGAAACCCACAGGTTTGTTACAACAATTAGAAATGCCAGTGTGGAAATAGGAATTAATAACAATGGATTTTGTTACTAAATTACCCAAAACAAAGAAAGGAAATGATACAATCTGGGTGATTGTAGATAGACTAACCAAGTCAGCTCATTTCTTACCAATGAAGGAAACTTTCAGTATGGAACAACTAGCTAAATTATATGTAAATGAAATTGTTTCTTTACATGGTATTCTGTTAGGCCCTAAAGTGTGAGACTGACGCATCAAATTAATACAACAAGCTATGGTTACGAGCTGGGTCTTACCAGGTTAGTTTACATTAGGATGTGGACCTTTATAGGTCATTTGGGCCAAGCTTTAGGCCATGTGGGCCAAGCAGACCCAAGGGGAGCCCATGTGGGAGATGGGCCTGTCTATGTATATAAACAAGTTTTTGACTTGTTTTAGGGTTTAGAACCTTTGGAGCCCCAGTGACAGAATTTCTAGAGTTACAGAGAGAGAGGCGATTTGGTTGAGAGCTTGTACCAGACGATTTTGCTAGTTCATAGTAATAGAATCGTGTGCAAGTTTAAAAGTGATTCGGTGTGTTTTTCATATTCGGTTCATATTTTCATATTTCTTCGGTTTATTCTTGAATCACATCAAGTTTGGATTCCGCACAAACTTGGTGTTGTTTGATATCATTGAAAGATCCGGTTAAACGGGACTTACAAGTGGTATCAGAGCCTTTAGAACCTATTTCTAGGCTCGGTGTGATATCAAAGATTCAAGAATTTCGTTATTTTTGGTTTGATGTTCTTCGCGTTCTTCATTGTGTTCATCCAAATTTTATGAAAAATTGTTATACTTTGGTACTTTGATTTTTGAAAAGGTTGTTAAAAGGATTAGACGGAATTTTTTTTTTATTCATTCTAAAATATCCTGTTTTAAATATTCTCAAAGTTTTCGGTGGAAAGTTGTTGATTTGACTAAACTTGTCATATTTTTATAAATACAACAACTTTTCATATTTGAGTTATCCTCCACTAGATCTCGATCAGCTATTCATCGACAGATTCTTGAAGATTTTGAGTCTTTATTCATCATCTATTCATCGAAATCATCACGACCATTCACTGTGTTCTTCAGATTTTGCATGAGTGTTCATCAAAAGTCTTTGAAAAACATCATACTTTGCTTGTTGATCGTTTTTAAAAGTGTTTAAAAAAAGGATAACATTAAGTTTTTTTTTTTAAATATTGAAACTTTTGCAATATCTTTAAAATTTTAAAAAAGATTTAAAAATCCTTATTTTTCGGTAACTTGATACAACTGCACGTGGGTTTTCTTTGGAAAGTGGAAACAGCTAATTGCAAGGGATTTGAGAAGTTTTCGCATCACCGGTTTCAGTTCACAGCGGTCTCGAGTCGTCATCTTCTGCCGTTTCGAGTCATCATGTTCTAAATCGCAACCAAGGTTCCTAGTTGGAGTTCTCGAGTCAGCCATCTTCAGTACGAGTCGCAACCATCTTCATTATCATCTGATCTCGAGTCCTATCTCCACATATTCAAGTCGCAACCGCAATCACCTTTGTTTCGAATCTTCATCACTTTCAAGGTCTCGAGTAGCAACCACATACACAGGTCACTCATCGTCTTCATAGTCTCGAGTCGCAACCAGCAACCACCATCTTCATTGGTTTCGAGTCATACATTCTCTGGTTTCGAGTCACGGTCTCGGCTCATCCTGTTTGGTTTCGACTCGCAACCTCGATTACGAGTCGCAACCACCGTTTCGACTCGTCCGACTCGCAACCACGTTCCTTAGTTTGATTTCGAGTTGTCGTCTTCTAGCTCTAGAGTCTCTATCGTTCATTTTCATCATCACGACCACAAATCGCCGGAACCTGCAACTCCGTCTCCGGTATACCGTCATCACCGTGCCATCTCCGCTAACCACCTTCGACATTACCCACCTGCAACGAACAAGACAACTACGACCATCATCACCATCAATTCCGAGTTTTCTCCTCCTAAACTCTATATCTATCTATATGTTCCTCTTTTTTTTTTTTTTTTTTTTTAAACTTGAGAACTAGAAACAAATAAAAACTCGAAATATAAACAACTACCATAATATACAATTACAATTGCAATGGGATCAAAATTCGTTCTTAGGCAGACTAAGGAACACTTTTCAGTACGAGCCTAATCAAACTGGTCTATGCGATTGCCAATATGTTTGTCCACTTAAACTTTAACGCTCAACTTTCAATTTTTCAACTTCGTGATATGCTTTACATCTCATGCTTGTAAAGTGAGATGATCATGATAAAAGTGAGAAAATGAGTTTAGGTGTATATATAGATACCTTCATTGGCTTACAAGCATGAGATGTAAAGTGAGACGGATAAAGAGATTCACCCTTCATTGCCTTAGGTGAAGATACCCTTCTCACTTTTATAAAGAGATGCTTTAATGCTAACCACCTTCGACATTACCCACCTGCAACGAACAAGACAACTACGACCATCATCACCATCAACTCCGACCACCATTGTCACATTACCACCGTCATTCATAACCTCCTCCACCCTTGAGCGACCACCGTGCATCACCTCCGACAACCATCCTCGTACTCCGATCAGCGTCTTTGTTCATTACTGTTCAAGTCCGACCACTATTTCCGTCAACCACCTTCGTTTTCTAACTAGGGTTCGGCTTGTGTTGATAAACGGAGAAGAAGAAATACAGTTATCATTTGTTTTAAATAATATTTTCGGTTATAATAATCATTATCATAAAGCAATCATTACACAATCATTGTTTATAATAATAATAATAATAGTTAATAATAATAATAATAATAATAACAATAAACCTTTATATTTTTTTTTAAATTTATTAAAGTAACTTAAAAAAAAAAAACTTAAAAAAAAAATTTTAAAAATATAATATAAAATAAAATAAAAATTGTTTTGTTTGGTTGTGAAAAAGGTTTGACAGGTTTTGAGGTGCGGTTCAGATAGCGGGTTCTTTCAACTGCTAAGGGTTTGAGTTAGCGAGTACACAAGTTCTCGCTTTGGGTTTGTGTTGAGGAAATAGTTTAAAGCGCACATTTTTGGGGATCTCATTTAAAAAAAAAAAATGTCTTCTAAGAGAGAGTTGCTTGAGCAGGAACTCGAAGGATTCAGATACTTATATGGTGAATCTATAGAAGCACTTACAGGCCGGTTTGCTGAACTGCTCTCTGAAATGGAGAAGGCAGAGATGGTGGTGTCTACTCGCATGAGCAACAGAAAGCTTCTGGATGCTATAAAAGAGATTCCAGATCAGGCGAACTGTAGTTGGTTTCGCAATGTTAATCAGATATTAGTGACAACCGACTGCAATTGTTACAAAATGAAATCGGATGAGCTGATCTCAATCATCAAATCATATGACAATGCTGACAAACAGTCTACTCAAGGCAACACATCTGTTGCAGTTTGCTCATCCACACAAAATTCAGCATTTATGTTTAACAAACCCCTGGCTCAAGGAATTACTAAAGAACGTGAAGATATACTTTCTGTCTTTTGCACTCCTGAGTGTAGAGAAAGGGTTAAGGCATATCATTTACACAACGCTGAGCTAATACAAGATTATCAAGACATAAAAAATAAAAATTTTACTTTATCAAAGAATGAAAAGCTTTATAAAGTTAAAATTGAAGCTCAGCGAAAAGACATCGTCAAACTCAAGGATGATGTAAGTGTGAAATCATCTCAACTCTTATATGTTCAGGAGAAACTGTGCACTGTGACTAAGGAACTGGAAGATATCAGAGATAGATATCAAATAAATGAGCTTAATATTAAGAAATTTGATTCTTCCAGCAAATTGGTCAAAAACTTGTGTAATTCACAGCTTGCATACAAGGAAAATAAAGGGCGTGGTTTGGGTTTTAATCAGGCTCCTCCTCCTTATAATGACAATTATACTTATTTACCTATGACTGAGGAGGAGATGATGAATGAGAGTAGAATGACTTATGGTCCCAAAAACAATAAGTCATCATTAAATGACAAACCAAATGGGAAAAAGAAGTCTGCTCAAATAAATTTTGTTTCTAAAGGCTCTATTGATCCTAACATTTCGTCTTCATGTGCAGATAAAGTATCTGAAGTAAAATGTGAAGATGTTCTTGGGAGTGAACCAGTTGTTCATACTAATATTTCTGAAAATTATTTTGAACAAAATGAATCTGATATTGCTTTTGGTCGGTCTTTGTTTGCGTCTTTCTCTGCTTATGTTTCGTCTTGTGTGCCTGATGTTTTGGGTAAAACTGATAATGTTTGTGGTGAAACTTTGAACAATAAGTCTGGTGATGAATTTTCTTCAGTTAATGATTGTGATTGTGATGTTTCTAACTCTTCAGTTAATGATTGTGTTACAGGTGAGGTCCCTCAGGATACATTCAGTGAAACCACTGAAACTTCTTCTCAAGAAAATCAAGAATGTCCTGATTCATCTTCTGAATCGGTCTCAGTGGACGTCCCTAATGTCGAAGGTGGTTAGCGGAGAGTTTAGGAGGAGAAAACTCGGAATTGATGGTGATGATGGTCGTAGTTGTCTTGTTCGTTGCAGGTGGGTAATGTCGAAGGTGGTTAGCGGAGATGGCACGGTGATGACGGTATACCGGAGACGGAGTTGCAGGTTCCGGCGATTTGTGGTCGTGATGATGAAAATGAACGATAGAGACTCTAGAGCTAGAAGACGACAACTCGAAATCAGACTAAGGAACGTGGTTGCGAGTCGGACGAGTCGAAACGGTGGTTGTGACTCGTAATCGAGGTTGCGAGTCGAAACCAAACAGGATGAGCCGAGACCGTGACTCGAAACCAGAGAATGTATGACTCGAAACCAATGAAGATGGTGGTTGCTGGTTGCGACTCGAGACTATGAAGACGATGAGTGACCTGTGTATGTGGTTGCTACTCGAGACCTTGAAAGTGATGAAGATTCGAAACAAAGGTGATTGCGGTTGCGACTTGAATATGTGGAGATAGGACTCGAGATCAGATGATAATGAAGATGGTTGCGACTCGTAGTGAAGATGGCTGACTCGAGAACTCCAACTAGGAACCTTGGTTGCGATTTAGAACATGATGACTCGAAACGGCAGAAGATGACGACTCGAGACCGCTGTGAACTGAAACCGGTGATGCGAAAACTTCTCAAATCCCTTGCAATTAGCTGTTTCCACTTTCCAAAGAAAACCCACGTGCAGTTGTATCAAGTTACCGAAAAATAAGGATTTTTTAAATCTTTTTTAAAATTTTAAAGATATTGCAAAAGTTTCAATATTTAAAAAAAACTTAATGTTATCCTTTTTTTTTTAAAACACTTTTAAAAACGATCAACAAGCAAAGTATGATGTTTTTCAAAGACTTTTGATGAACATTCATGCAAAATCCGAAGAACACAGTGAATGGTCGTGATGATTTCGATGAATAGATGATGAATAAAGACTCGAAATCTTCAAGAATCTGTCGATGAATAGCTGATCGAGATCTAGTGGAGGATAACTCAAATATGAAAAGTTGTTGTATTTATAAAAATATGAAAAGTTTAGTCAAATCAACAACTTTCCACCGAAAACTTTGAGAATATTTAAAACAGGATATTTTAGAATGAATAAAAAAAAATTCCGTCTAATCCTTTTAACAACCTTTTCAAAAATCAAAGTACCAAAGTATAACAATTTTTCATAAAATTTGGATGAACACAATGAAGAACGCGAAGAACATCAAACCAAAAATAACGAAATTCTTGAATCTTTGATATCACACCGAGCCTAGAAATAGGTTCTAAAGGCTCTGATACCACTTGTAAGTCCTGTTTAACCGGATCTTTCAATGATATCAAACAACACCAAGTTTGTGCGGAATCCAAACTTGATGTGATTCAAGAATAAACCGAAGAAATATGAAAATATGAACCGAATATGAAAAACACACCGAATCACTTTTAAACTTGCACACGATTCTATTACTATGAACTAGCAAAATCGTCTGGTACAAGCTCTCAACCAAATCGCCTCTCTCTCTGTAACTCTAGAAATTCTGTCACTGGGGCTCCAAAGGTTCTAAACCCTAAAACAAGTCAAAAACTTGTTTATATACATAGACAGGCCCATCTCCCACATGGGCTCCCCTTGGGTCTGCTTGGCCCACATGGCCTAAAGCTTGGCCCAAATGACCTATAAAGGTCCACATCCTAATGTAAACTAACCTGGTAAGACCCAGCTCGTAACCATAGCTTGTTGTATTAATTTGATGCGTCAGTCTCACACTTTAGGGCCTAACAATCTCCCCCTAGACTGATGCCTTAGGTGAAGATACCTTCATTGGCTTACAAGCATGAGATGTAAAGCATATCACGAAGTTTGCTTCATTGGTGATGATGTAAAGCAAACTCTTTTTGTATCTTCACCTAAAGCATCTCTTTATAAAAGTGGTCTATGCGATTGCCAATATGTTTGTCCACTTAAACTTTAACGCTCAACTTTCAATTTTTCAACTTCGTGATATGCTTTACATCTCATGCTTGTAAAGGGTATCTTTTGTATTTTTCAATTTTTCAACTTCAAAATGATCATGATAAAAGTGAGAAGGGTGAATCTCTTTATCCGTCTACATCTCATGCTTGTGCTAGTTCTGATCAACAGGTACAGAAGAACTCAGAAAAGGCACATGGAACACAAGCAACGCAAGCTCGGTCATCTAGACCCATCAAAACAGCTAATGCTGTTAACTCTCAGAATCTCCATACATTGAAACGACAGACATGTTTCAACTGTGGAATTCCTGGACACATTGCTAGAAATTGTGTTCATCATCCAAAAGTGCAACAAAATGCCAACACTCACTTGTGTGCTGATGTTTGTGAGCCGGTTCACAACACGCAAAAGGAGCCAAAACGAGCAGATCAAAATCGAGGGTATAAGAAGTCTGCTCATCAAGGACAAGGCAGCAATAATCCTCATAAGGCTCATGACAAGGTGAATGAAAGATCCAATCAGGGAGAAAAGACGAAGAATGGTGCTCATAGCAACAAGAGTTCTGCAAACAGCAAATATAAGCACCCAAATTCGTCTTCGTCTGAAAGTCGTATGCAGGCGCATCCAACACGAAGAGGACTGGTTTGTCCTTCAGGGTCTGAAAGAGCAAAGCCAGCTGATCAAAATGCTTTCTACATAAAGAGACAAACATGCTTCAATTGCGGCATTGCTGGTCACATAGCTCGGAACTGCACACATCGTCCCTACGTACCATATTATATGCTAAATCGGAGGGTTACACCAAAGGACAACTACCATTCTAAGCCAATGAAGGTATCTTCACCTAAGGCAATGAAGAATGTGAATCCCAAGGTTAAACCTTCTGATGGAGATTGGAATGCTGCTAAAGCAAAAAGAAAACAAGCTTTGAAACCTACACAAATTTCAAAAAATAACAAGGTTGATAAGCCAACTGTTTTGCCAAAGGCATCTAAGAAACTAGAAAAGCCTAAACAAATTTGGAGAGCAAAACAAAAAGCAGCTACATCTCCAATTTTTGAAACGAAAGGGGACTTGTGTCTAAAGGAAGTGTCTTATTTTGATGCTTCAGGAAAACCCAGGACCACGATGGCCTGGGTACCAATGTCTTACTAATCTCCTTACCTTTCAGGAACAACTAAGGAGGAGCTGTTGACAATCTCTGGAATGTTGATAGCGGTTGTTCCAGAGATAAAAACGGGTAACATTTCACTGTTGCAAAAAGTTCAATTTTTTTTTACAGATGATATGTTACCTTTGGAGGAGATAACAGAAGTAAGAAATGATCAGCAAAAGGTACCATTTAAATTCAGTACTTTGATTTGAATTTGATTAGTCTTCAATCTAATGACGGAACGGTTAAGCAAAAATATTTTTTTTCTCTTTCTTGGTTCATTACTTTGTATATAAATTGTCCTTTCTCTAGTAAATGGTAAATTTGCGCAAAAATACAAGATTTATGCACAAATTTAGGGGGGGAGAGGAACATATAGATAGATATAGAGTTTAGGAGGAGAAAACTCGGAAAAATACAAAAAGAGTTTGCTGTATATATGCATTGTTTTAGGGGGAGAAAATGAGAAAAATACAAAAACATTAGAAAAATGAAAAAGCCAAAAAGAAAGATTGCATGATATGGGAAGTGAAATAAATATTCGTGTTAAAGGGTTTGACTAACACATGTAAGGTGCCCTAGCTGAAAAGACTAGGATCTACTGCGATATGTTGATAGGCTTGACGCTCAACATGATAAAAGATACTAAGTGTTATAAACATAACGAACTATGTACCATGTGGGTAACATACCAACGGCGTATGATTTTATGGTCTTAAATCTTACGTTGATAGATAGCCAACATCTGAGGTTTCGGGTCTTTATATTGTTGAATCATCCGGGGATATCTTGGCTGTCCTTCTGTTCCGAACTAAAATTGTACATGAACCCAGGAAAGAAAGTCACTTGGAATTAGTTCATTTCTATTTGAATGTCTGTATGTTCTCCCGATACACACAATTTTGATCTGGTTCTGAAATCTTCTCTGAAAAAGTCGTGTACCTCCTCTGCTGCATCCAGATATATGCTGACCTGGAGGTGCTAGGCAACGTCAGCTTCTGCTGCATCCAGATACATGCTGACCTAGCTGTACGTTGTCGCGCTATAGATCTAATACACCCGAAAGAGGCCCTCAAGTGCCCAAAAGAAACCCGAGAAACCTATATCAAATTGAGAAAAATTCATTTGATCTGTATATTATACCATCTCTACTTAAGATCTATTCTGTTCTCTTCTCAACCTATTCCCAGTTAAGATTTCAGAAATCTGGATTGGACTTGTGAAATATGTGGTAGGGAAGATACTTGCATGATAGAGTGTGCTATTTATATTTCCAGGATTTGATTAGTATTTATTTGGGTGTTCATTGTTAAAGAATTCAAAACATGATAAAAGAGATTATATGCAGACCTAGACACAGTCAGGATATCTTAAAGGATGACATCAGTATACTCACCTGCTACGATGAATCGTTGTGCTTACCTTGATCGCGGGGGTATGCCTTGGAATGGGACACACGGGTATAATAGTATAATATTACCTAAAGCATATCACGAAGTTGAAAAATTGAAAGTTGAGCGTTAAAGTTTAAGTGGACAAACATATTGGCAATCGCATAGACCAGTTTGATTAGGCTCGTACTGAAAAGTGTTCCTTAGTCTGCCTAAGAACGAATTTTGATCCCATTGCAATTGTAATTGTATATTATGGTAGTTGTTTATATTTCGAGTTTTTATTTGTTTCTAGTTCTCAAGTTTAAAAAAAAAAAAAAAAAAAAAAAAGAGGAACATATAGATAGATATAGAGTTTAGGAGGAGAAAACTCGGAATTGATGGTGATGATGGTCGTAGTTGTCTTGTTCGTTGCAGGTGGGTAATGTCGAAGGTGGTTAGCGGAGATGGCACGGTGATGACGGTATACCGGAGACGGAGTTGCAGGTTCCGGCGATTTGTGGTCGTGATGATGAAAATGAACGATAGAGACTCTAGAGCTAGAAGACGACAACTCGAAATCAGACTAAGGAACGTGGTTGCGAGTCGGACGAGTCGAAACGGTGGTTGTGACTCGTAATCGAGGTTGCGAGTCGAAACCAAACAGGATGAGCCGAGACCGTGACTCGAAACCAGAGAATGTATGACTCGAAACCAATGAAGATGGTGGTTGCTGGTTGCGACTCGAGACTATGAAGACGATGAGTGACCTGTGTATGTGGTTGCTACTCGAGACCTTGAAAGTGATGAAGATTCGAAACAAAGGTGATTGCGGTTGCGACTTGAATATGTGGAGATAGGACTCGAGATCAGATGATAATGAAGATGGTTGCGACTCGTAGTGAAGATGGCTGACTCGAGAACTCCAACTAGGAACCTTGGTTGCGATTCAGAACATGATGACTCGAAACGGCAGAAGATGACGACTCGAGACCGCTGTGAACTGAAACCGGTGATGCGAAAACTTCTCAAATCCCTTGCAATTAGCTGTTTCCACTTTCCAAAGAAAACCCACGTGCAGTTGTATCAAGTTACCGAAAAATAAGGATTTTTTAAATCTTTTTTAAAATTTTAAAGATATTGCAAAAGTTTCAATATTTAAAAAAAACTTAATGTTATCCTTTTTTTTTTAAAACACTTTTAAAAACGATCAACAAGCAAAGTATGATGTTTTTCAAAGACTTTTGATGAACATTCATGCAAAATCCGAAGAACACAGTGAATGGTCGTGATGATTTCGATGAATAGATGATGAATAAAGACTCGAAATCTTCAAGAATCTGTCGATGAATAGCTGATCGAGATCTAGTGGAGGATAACTCAAATATGAAAAGTTGTTGTATTTATAAAAATATGAAAAGTTTAGTCAAATCAACAACTTTCCACCGAAAACTTTGAGAATATTTAAAACAGGATATTTTAGAATGAATAAAAAAAAATTCCGTCTAATCCTTTTAACAACCTTTTCAAAAATCAAAGTACCAAAGTATAACAATTTTTCATAAAATTTGGATGAACACAATGAAGAACGCGAAGAACATCAAACCAAAAATAACGAAATTCTTGAATCTTTGATATCACACCGAGCCTAGAAATAGGTTCTAAAGGCTCTGATACCACTTGTAAGTCCTGTTTAACCGGATCTTTCAATGATATCAAACAACACCAAGTTTGTGCGGAATCCAAACTTGATGTGATTCAAGAATAAACCGAAGAAATATGAAAATATGAACCGAATATGAAAAACACACCGAATCACTTTTAAACTTGCACACGATTCTATTACTATGAACTAGCAAAATCGTCTGGTACAAGCTCTCAACCAAATCGCCTCTCTCTCTGTAACTCTAGAAATTCTGTCACTGGGGCTCCAAAGGTTCTAAACCCTAAAACAAGTCAAAAACTTGTTTATATACATAGACAGGCCCATCTCCCACATGGGCTCCCCTTGGGTCTGCTTGGCCCACATGGCCTAAAGCTTGGCCCAAATGACCTATAAAGGTCCACATCCTAATGTAAACTAACCTGGTAAGACCCAGCTCGTAACCATAGCTTGTTGTATTAATTTGATGCGTCAGTCTCACACTTTAGGGCCTAACAATCTCCCCCTAGACTGATGCCTTAGGTGAAGATACCTTCATTGGCTTACAAGCATGAGATGTAAAGCATATCACGAAGTTTGCTTCATTGGTGATGATGTAAAGCAAACTCTTTTTGTATCTTCACCTAAAGCATCTCTTTATAAAAGTGGTCTATGCGATTGCCAATATGTTTGTCCACTTAAACTTTAACGCTCAACTTTCAATTTTTCAACTTCGTGATATGCTTTACATCTCATGCTTGTAAAGGGTATCTTTTGTATTTTTCAATTTTTCAACTTCAAAATGATCATGATAAAAGTGAGAAGGGTGAATCTCTTTATCCGTCTACATCTCATGCTTGTGCTAGTTCTGATCAACAGGTACAGAAGAACTCAGAAAAGGCACATGGAACACAAGCAACGCAAGCTCGGTCATCTAGACCCATCAAAACAGCTAATGCTGTTAACTCTCAGAATCTCCATACATTGAAACGACAGACATGTTTCAACTGTGGAATTCCTGGACACATTGCTAGAAATTGTGTTCATCATCCAAAAGTGCAACAAAATGCCAACACTCACTTGTGTGCTGATGTTTGTGAGCCGGTTCACAACACGCAAAAGGAGCCAAAACGAGCAGATCAAAATCGAGGGTATAAGAAGTCTGCTCATCAAGGACAAGGCAGCAATAATCCTCATAAGGCTCATGACAAGGTGAATGAAAGATCCAATCAGGGAGAAAAGACGAAGAATGGTGCTCATAGCAACAAGAGTTCTGCAAACAGCAAATATAAGCACCCAAATTCGTCTTCGTCTGAAAGTCGTATGCAGGCGCATCCAACACGAAGAGGACTGGTTTGTCCTTCAGGGTCTGAAAGAGCAAAGCCAGCTGATCAAAATGCTTTCTACATAAAGAGACAAACATGCTTCAATTGCGGCATTGCTGGTCACATAGCTCGGAACTGCACACATCGTCCCTACGTACCATATTATATGCTAAATCGGAGGGTTACACCAAAGGACAACTACCATTCTAAGCCAATGAAGGTATCTTCACCTAAGGCAATGAAGAATGTGAATCCCAAGGTTAAACCTTCTGATGGAGATTGGAATGCTGCTAAAGCAAAAAGAAAACAAGCTTTGAAACCTACACAAATTTCAAAAAATAACAAGGTTGATAAGCCAACTGTTTTGCCAAAGGCATCTAAGAAACTAGAAAAGCCTAAACAAATTTGGAGAGCAAAACAAAAAGCAGCTACATCTCCAATTTTTGAAACGAAAGGGGACTTGTGTCTAAAGGAAGTGTCTTATTTTGATGCTTCAGGAAAACCCAGGACCACGATGGCCTGGGTACCAATGTCTTACTAATCTCCTTACCTTTCAGGAACAACTAAGGAGGAGCTGTTGACAATCTCTGGAATGTTGATAGCGGTTGTTCCAGAGATAAAAACGGGTAACATTTCACTGTTGCAAAAAGTTCAAATTTTTTTTACAGATGATATGTTTCCTTTGGAGGAGATAACAGAAGTAAGAAATGATCAGCAAAAGGTACCGTTTAAATTCAGTACTTTGATTTGAATTTGATTAGTCTTCAATCTAATGACGGAACGGTTAAGCAAAAATATTTTTTTTCTCTTTCTTGGTTCATTACTTTGTATATAAATTGTCCTTTCTCTAGTAAATGGTAAATTTGCGCAAAAATACAAGATTTATGCACAAATTTAGGGGGGGAGAGGAACATATAGATAGATATAGAGTTTAGGAGGAGAAAACTCGGAAAAATACAAAAAGAGTTTGCTGTATATATGCATTGTTTTAGGGGGAGAAAATGAGAAAAATACAAAAACATTAGAAAAATGAAAAAGCCAAAAAGAAAGATTGCATGATATGGGAAGTGAAATAAATATTCGTGTTAAAGGGTTTGACTAACACATGTAAGGTGCCCTAGCTGATATGTTGATAGGCTTGACGCTCAACATGATAAAAGATACTAAGTGTTATAAACATAACGAACTATGTACCATGTGGGTAACATACCAACGGCGTATGATTTTATGGTCTTAAATCTTACGTTGATAGATAGCCAACATCTGAGGTTTCGGGTCTTTATATTGTTGAATCATCCGGGGATATCTTGGCTGTCCTTCTGTTCAGAACTAAAATTGTACATGAACCCAGGAAAGAAAGTCACTTGGAATTAGTTCATTTCTATTTGAATGTCTGTATGTTGTCCCGATACACACAATTTTGATCTGGTTCTGAAATCTTCTCTGAAAAAGTCGTGTACCTCCTCTGCTGCATCCAGATATATGCTGACCTGGAGGTGCTAGGCAACGTCAGCTTCTGCTGCATCCAGATACATGCTGACCTAGCTGTACGTTGTCGCGCTATAGATCTAATATGTCACACCCCGACCACGTAGAACATACAAAACGTGGCGGAAACATCGGGGAGTGTGGTAACAGAATTAATGTTTCAAATCCATGGCAATTGAAGTTTTGTTTTATTGATTTAAAAGTGTTACAATGTCTTAATAAACAAATAAATACAACATAATTAACTAGTCTTGCATCTTTTATTGTCACTAAAGCCCAAGTCTGTCTATGTGTAACTTGATCATCTTATGCAACAGCTCCTGAAAAACACATGTGAAAATAGGTACGTCAGCATAAAAATGCCTGTGAGATACATAGGTTTTGTGAAAATAAGATTCATGACTTATGTTTGAGAAAATGTTTAGTCATGAACCTTGTTATTTGCTTTGTCTTTTAAATCATTTGAAAAACGATAAGATCAGATGATAAGTATAAATAAATGTAAGGTTAAATGAATAACCAAGTAAAAATGTGTTTGCATAAGATAAGTTGTTTATAAATCAATGTCTTGTGAAAAGTATGTTATTTGTATGAAATGTTCTATGTCTCAAACTGAAATGATTCAAAATAACGTTACGACATGTAATACCATACAAACACTTATATATAGGAAGTACCAGCGGCGTATCCACCATGCTTGTATCATATTACACACGTATCGTTACTTAATCACTTAATCAAACCAAACCAAACAATGTAAAATGATCATGTCAAGATGTAAATCATGTCAAAATGTCTATATCAAATATCCATGTCTAATGTCTATGTCAAATATCCATGTCAAATGTCTATGTCAAATATCCATGTCAAATGTCTATGTCAAATATCCATGTCAAATGTCTATGTCAAATATCCATGTCAAATGTCTATGTCAAATGTCTATGTCAAATATCCATGTCAAATGTCTATGTCAAAATGTCATGTATGGCAAGTGAAATGTCTCAACTAAACCATATGCACAAAAACAAAGTATTGAAGTAAAACTTGGTTTAAATCAAAGCTATGTTTTGTGTAAATGCATGCAAATATTTAATATGAACATCTATGCGGTATTGTGAATATGCATACATCCAAGCCTGGCGACTGTGGTGATAAACCCTTTAAACAAATTAAAGGTCTATCTGTCTTAATATCAACGAATTCGGTCATTCCTTTCATCCCCTTTCCCTGGGACGTCCGGAACGGGAGTTGTCAATTCCTATGGTACCACTACCTACTAACGAACGGCATGATCGGTGTTAATGAATGTATTGTCCCATGTAAACAAACCAAATGTCATACCAAAATGTAAGCATGTGTTGAAAACAATGTACTAAGTATGCACGCAATGGACATACATAGCATAAAATGTAAATGTAAAACGATGTACTAAGTATGAACTAAATGGACATACATAGCATAAAACACAATGAGATCATGTACTATAAGTGTACTATTGAACATAGCAGGTATATGATGTGAAAACAGGAAAGCAGGAAAGTAACAAGTAGGCACATGTGTTCCACCCCAAAACAGTTTGGAAAAACAGTAAAAGAGGGGTCTATGTACTCACTTGAGATTGCTCAGAAGTCCTAGGATAACCACCAAGCAAAGCTAGAGATCACGGAATCAAACGGCACCTAATATAGGTAACTATGTTAAATAACCGGACCTAAATCGGAAGACTGGATAGAATGAGGTTTCGTAAACCAAACGAGTGTAGAGACTCGTGTCATTTGGTTTAACAAAGCCTACATACTAAATGAAACTTAACATAATTGTTTACGACCCATTACGACCCGTTTAGGAAGCTTATGCTACTTTAACGCGTCGTGCGCGTGAAACGCGTTTGGACCGCCTAACTAGTCCTATGACAAGTATTACATGCCTAAACATGTTACATAATCAGTTACGTGACAAAAGTTTAGGTTACATATGCTAAATTACCAATTATGTATGAAAAGGGTATTTTGGTAATTTACCTAAGGCATATAAACTACCTATCATACAACTACTTAAACGCCGTGACCATAAGGTATAACCTCGGAAGGTTATTCCCTACAATATGGTCACCTAATGTATTTGGTCGGATCCTAATGATCGACCAAACTGGGTCGGGTTCGAAGGTATAGGCGATTTATTAGATCGCCTACCCTACGACCCTAGGCAACGTGGTAATCAGTAGGCATAGTCCCAAGGGACTATAACCATCGTGATTACAATCACGTTGCGAAGTTCAAACGAACTTCGCATTGACCATTACTGGTCAACGCTGAAAGTCAAACAAAGTTTGACTTTCTGACTCGAAAAGCAGTAAAAATAAGGAAAAGAACGAAAGAATACTTACGAAGGGTCCCCGAATGCTAACCCAGATCGAAATAGCTCAGGTATGAAACGAAGGTTCCAACTTAGAGCTTTCTTAATCAGATTTGTGGGTTTTGAACAAATGGGGGGTGGGTATTTATAGTATTCGGTCCTCCGTTAAGATCGTTTCTTGGAAAAGAGGGCACGATCAAGGCCGTACACTTGTCGGAATGTTATGGTGCCTCAAAATGCTCACCACCATAAGGAATTGACATGTGGAAGTGGGATTAGAAGTGCAAAACAGCTGCAACCAGCTGTTTAATACATTTAATCTGGTCTGATAGTGGGAAGCGGCCCGCTTCAGGATTAGCCAAAGACAATGCGGGCCGCTTGGGCCTTCTGATCCGCACAAAACTTTCAAAAATGGCAGTTTCAGTCCCTGCACGTGTTTAAGGCCATTTCCGACACTTCCAAGGCCCGTAAAGCCAACTTTAAGGCCCTAAAATGTTGCCTAAACATTGTGGACATGAAACATGTTCAAAAATATGCCGGATGATGGTTCGTTTGGCCGTACGAACGCGATGTTCGCTTAATTACGACGGAATGCGCATAAGCGCGAAAAACGAACCAAATGACGCGACGAATGGATTTTTCTTAAGGCGAACACTAAAATATAATGTAGTCATGCTTACATAAATTTTTGGATGCCCAGATGTATTCAGAACGTAAGTTATGCGCGAAAATGCAAACTTGTGCACTTTTTGACACTTTTAGTCCCTGAATGACACAAAAGTTTATTTTAGCACACCGAACCCCTCAAAGCCTATTTCTAAGCTATGTAAAGGATATTTATGGTATGTTTAACATATGGTCTTGTTCCGGAAGGTCTGTTACAGTTCAAATTGGCATACTTTCGCAGTTTGTCAACTTTAGTCCCTGTAAGCGATTTAACTTTGATTTCACCACACCAAACCTTCCAAAACTTATATCTAAGTTATGTAAAGGTTATTTTAGGTATGTTAAACCTATTTCACTATTCCGGAGTGTTTTTTGCATTAAACTGGTTATATTTACGCATTAGTGCGCGTATAACCTTCCAGAAAGCGATTTAGAGTTTGAAATTGAACAGAAATTGATATGTGCAAATGATACACATATTTTTACAAATCCCAAGTATGAAATACAATATTTCATTGGTTTGGTATTTGTTTGATGGCCGTGGAGGCACAGGTGTTACAGTCTCCCCTACTTTAGGAAATTTCGTCCCGAAATTTATTTAGAGGAAACTTGTGAGAGTCTAAAACATGAAGTTGAAAAGATCGAACAATATTGGTTAGGGTTCTGAACTTCTAGTAACCTTAATAACATCATGTTTTCAATGTAAGAGGGATACTTATATACAAGTATATGAAGCGTCATTGGTGCGTCCACCGTACCTCCATTACATCGTTATCATTTTGTTATTGTTGTCGCTATCGGTTCTTACACATAATAAATCTTACTGGGTTTCTATGCATTGAATTCCATAATTATGTAGGCCTCCATAATTACGTAGTTCCTTGTACAGTCCGCACAGTCTATTTTTATAATGTGTTGTGTAAAACCAAATGAACAACTCTGTGATGAGTGTAACTAGACCGCCATAGAGTCCTTTAGACTAAATCAATAAATGATTTAAATAGACTATCAAGGAGTCTGTTCAGCTACATCACTAGATGTCACTCTTTAACCAAATTGTGAATCAATCTTTTTTGACTAGACCACTAAAGGGTCTCTTATAAATCATGGAGTAGTACTATATCAATCCAAAGGGTCTTAACTATTATATAGAAGCCCATTAAGGATTTAAGGTAGTACCTTTTGACTATCCTGATACGAATCCCTCATATGAAGATATGAAAGATTCTGCGAGGATTTGGATAACGAATTATCCAGAGTATAAAAACACAAAAATGCATAAAAGAAAACATAAGATGCATAAACACATAGTCACATAACCACAAAATTGTTTAACTAGAAGTTTGTTCTGCTAACAGAGTACATGTATTTAAAGCACACTAGGAATCCATCTCGTGGATTTCATTTGGTACTTTAAACATTATCAAGAATCTAACTATAAAGATAGCAAGATTTCAAAAAGAAAATTCGATTTCGATTATTAGGAACCGAAGTGTTCGAATTAAGGTACATAAAGAATCCAATTAAGGACTCTGATTTGAATGATGATCATCCACAAGGATCTAATTGTGAAGATAAAAAGATCCCTTATGGATTTTAGAAGTTGAAGATGTTTTGATACCTTGCACTGGACGTGCTTATGTCAAAACATGAAGTAAAAATGCTTATGAAATTGAGATGCTAGATATGCCAAGGCGACATATGAAGCAGAATTTTGAAGGTTAAGTCAATGTATGAGGAAAATATTTTTGAAAACTATGCATGGGGTTCTTTTAAGAAAAAGGTGTTTAACGTTTTTGAAACCTTATATATAATACTTTTTGAAATAAAGTAGGTGTATTAGGTAGATATATTTACAAAAATGTTTTAAAATCATGCGAGATGAATTTTGAAATTATGTATAAGGTTTTTGAAAGACATGAATGATGCTTTTCGAAATCATGCACTTGATCAGAAAATGTATTGTGTTAATATTGTCTTCAGACTATATGAAATATTTTGAAATTAGAAAGGTTGGTTTTGATAACATGGCCAATGTTTTTGAAATAACATAGATAATGCATCTAGAAAAATTGTTTTCAAAATATATGAAAATGTTTTGAGATCATGAAGATTGTGTTGAAATACTTGTACTGTGTATGTTGAAAAAAAAATCAAAACGTAATGGGTAAGAGATTTGAAAATATCCTTAGTTATCTAACCAAGGATTCAAAAGCACAGATGTGCAGAAGCATGATCACTCATAATGTCACTTTAATCTTTGTACTTTGTTTCTTAGAATGAAACGAGTACTTAAAATTTTTTTGAGGGAATCATGAGCAATCATTTGAAAGAGAGAATCACAAGAGTAGTTTGTAAGGAACATAGTTCCTTGATGTAGGTATCATAGGAAAATTATACACATATGTAACGATACTTGTATATCAGCATTTGTGAACAACGATTTATTTATAAACAAAACAGATTGTTTCACATTACAAGGAAACAAAAGAACAAAAGGCATAAGACAGCAACATCCTTTGTTCAGCCGAATGCTCATCCAAGGGTTGGATTTGCATTAGCAAGCTTTGGGCAGTTGTGGCGGAAGTGACCCATCTCTCCGCAGTTGAAACATGAACCCAGTGGGAATTTCGCAGCATTCCCTTGAACCGGAGCTTGAACCTGAGCAGCCTGATTTTGTCTCAGACGACAAGTATTGGCCAAATGCCCAAGTCTACCACACGTTGTGCATTTCTTGCAATCTTGTTGTGCAACGTGATGACCGTTGCAACGGGCACAATGTGGTGCGGTACCAGCATATGCCTTCTTTGCAGGTGGTGTTGCCACCCGGATGGGTCCTGCTTGATTTGCTACTGCCGCAGTTGGACAAACCCTTGCCGTATGACCTATGAGTCCACAAGTTTGGCATTTGCGGCACTTCACACTAGCCTGATGATGAAGGCTACATTGGTTGCACAAGGGTGCAGTTCCGTTGTATGGCTTCCTAGCTGGTGGCCCTGCCATATGGATAGGTCCCGCTTGATTAGGTGTAACCGTTGCGGGTTTCCTTGAAGCCTTACGCTTCCTTGACTTTGGTGTAGTCTTGACTTCTGCTTCCTTCAGTGGCTCTTGAGTGGCTTCATTGTCGAGACGAGAGGCTTCATTGTTAAGACGAGCCATGGCAATACCTAAATCCACAGTCCTCTGAATCACTTCGCCAATTTGCTGGACAAATTTGGCTGTTCGCTCGGGCATTTGATCAGTGCCAAGAGGAATAGACATTCTAGAAGAAAATGAAAGACAGAGAAAGAAACGAGTGAAAAGTTATTGGATAATCAATACAGAATGGTAACGAATGAAAATTGTGATCATTTGTTTGTTACCTAAGGCAAACAAATGAGATGGTGATAAATCAAAGTAAATAGGTCAAAAATAATGTATCGCGAAGACATGCTCGCCTATAAGTGAACACTCATTCTAAGAATTCCCAGGTAAGCACAACTGGTCTCGCGTCTGATGAGATGTATACGAAGTGCTTGCCTAGCCAGAAAACCCAGAATATAGGCATTCACCCTTCCAGTTTGCACGTGTTCACATTATTTAAAACCCAAAACCTTGACGAGAGTTTTGAAAACTCAAAGGGGTTCAAAACCATATAATAGAGAGTTCAAAACCTTACAATAGAGGGTTCAAAACCTAGTAATCAATCATCCTAGAACAGATGATTAGTTTTCAAAGCGGTTTTGAAATTTATGTTCTTGTTGCGGTTGTCGCCTAAGGATAGGCGACAGTATCGTTTTATGACTAAACGCAAGTAAACTCGCGTTAGGGTCCTAAGAAGGTTATAGACTAGGTCAAAGCATTACTAATTACTAATAACCTAATTCCCTATAACCATTGGCTCTGATACCATCTTTTCTGTCACACCCCGACCACGTAGAACATACAAAACGTGGCGGAAACATCGGGGAGTGTGGTAACAGAATTAATGTTTCAAATCCATGGCAATTGAAGTTTTGTTTTATTGATTTAAAAGTGTTACAATGTCTTAATAAACAAATAAATACAACATAATTAACTAGTCTTGCATCTTTTATTGTCACTAAAGCCCAAGTCTGTCTATGTGTAACTTGATCATCTTATGCAACAGCTCCTGAAAAACACATGTGAAAATAGGTACGTCAGCATAAAAATGCCTGTGAGATACATAGGTTTTGTGAAAATAAGATTCATGACTTATGTTTGAGAAAATGTTTAGTCATGAACCTTGTTATTTGCTTTGTCTTTTAAATCATTTGAAAAACGATAAGATCAGATGATAAGTATAAATAAATGTAAGGTTAAATGAATAACCAAGTAAAAATGTGTTTGCATAAGATAAGTTGTTTATAAATCAATGTCTTGTGAAAAGTATGTTATTTGTATGAAATGTTCTATGTCTCAAACTGAAATGATTCAAAATAACGTTACGACATGTAATACCATACAAACACTTATATATAGGAAGTACCAGCGGCGTATCCACCATGCTTGTATCATATTACACACGTATCGTTACTTAATCACTTAATCAAACCAAACCAAACAATGTAAAATGATCATGTCAAGATGTAAATCATGTCAAAATGTCTATATCAAATATCCATGTCTAATGTCTATGTCAAATATCCATGTTAAATGTCTATGTCAAATATCCATGTCAAATGTCTATGTCAAATATCCATGTCAAATGTCTATGTCAAATATCCATGTCAAATGTCTATGTCAAATATCCATGTCAAATGTCTATGTCAAATGTCTATGTCAAATATCCATGTCAAATGTCTATGTCAAAATGTCATGTATGGCAAGTGAAATGTCTCAACTAAACCATATGCACAAAAACAAAGTATTGAAGTAAAACTTGGTTTAAATCAAAGCTATGTTTTGTGTAAATGCATGCAAATATTTAATATGAACATCTATGCGGTATTGTGAATATGCATACATCCAAGCCTGGCGACTGTGGTGATAAACCCTTTAAACAAATTAAAGGTCTATCTGTCTTAATATCAACGAATTCGGTCATTCCTTTCATCCCCTTTCCCTGGGACGTCCGGAACGGGAGTTGTCAATTCCTATGGTACCACTACCTACTAACGAACGGCATGATCGGTGTTAATGAATGTATTGTCCCATGTAAACAAACCAAATGTCATACCAAAATGTAAGCATGTGTTGAAAACAATGTACTAAGTATGCACGCAATGGACATACATAGCATAAAATGTAAATGTAAAATGATGTACTAAGTATGAACTAAATGGACATACATAGCATAAAACACAATGAGATCATGTACTATAAGTGTACTATTGAACATAGCAGGTATATGATGTGAAAACAGGAAAGCAGGAAAGTAACAAGTAGGCACATGTGTTCCACCCCAAAACAGTTTGGAAAAACAGTAAAAGAGGGGTCTATGTACTCACTTGAGATTGCTCAGAAGTCCTAGGATAACCACCAAGCAAAGCTAGAGATCACGGAATCAAACGGCACCTAATATAGGTAACTATGTTAAATAACCGGACCTAAATCGGAAGACTGGATAGAATGAGGTTTCGTAAACCAAACGAGTGTAGAGACTCGTGTCATTTGGTTTAACAAAGCCTACATACTAAATGAAACTTAACATAATTGTTTACGACCCATTACGACCCGTTTAGGAAGCTTATGCTACTTTAACGCGTCGTGCGCGTGAAACGCGTTTGGACCGCCTAACTAGTCCTATGACAAGTATTACATGCCTAAACATGTTACATAATCAGTTACGTGACAAAAGTTTAGGTTACATATGCTAAATTACCAATTATGTATGAAAAGGGTATTTTGGTAATTTACCTAAGGCATATAAACTACCTATCATACAACTACTTAAACGCCGTGACCATAAGGTATAACCTCGGAAGGTTATTCCCTACAATATGGTCACCTAATGTATTTGGTCGGATCCTAATGATCGACCAAACTGGGTCGGGTTCGAAGGTATAGGCGATTTATTAGATCGCCTACCCTACGACCCTAGGCAACGTGGTAATCAGTAGGCATAGTCCCAAGGGACTATAACCATCGTGATTACAATCACGTTGCGAAGTTCAAACGAACTTCGCATTGACCATTACTGGTCAACGCTGAAAGTCAAACAAAGTTTGACTTTCTGACTCGAAAAGCAGTAAAAATAAGGAAAAGAACGAAAGAATACTTACGAAGGGTCCCCGAATGCTAACCCAGATCGAAATAGCTCAGGTATGAAACGAAGGTTCCAACTTAGAGCTTTCTTAATCAGATTTGTGGGTTTTGAACAAATGGGGGGTGGGTATTTATAGTATTCGGTCCTCCGTTAAGATCGTTTCTTGGAAAAGAGGGCACGATCAAGGCCGTACACTTGTCGGAATGTTATGGTGCCTCAAAATGCTCACCACCATAAGGAATTGACATGTGGAAGTGGGATTAGAAGTGCAAAACAGCTGCAACCAGCTGTTTAATACATTTAATCTGGTCTGATAGTGGGAAGCGGCCCGCTTCAGGATTAGCCAAAGACAATGCGGGCCGCTTGGGCCTTCTGATCCGCACAAAACTTTCAAAAATGGCAGTTTCAGTCCCTGCACGTGTTTAAGGCCATTTCCGACACTTCCAAGGCCCGTAAAGCCAACTTTAAGGCCCTAAAATGTTGCCTAAACATTGTGGACATGAAACATGTTCAAAAATATGCCGGATGATGGTTCGTTTGGCCGTACGAACACGATGTTCGCTTAATTACGACGGAATGCGCATAAGCGCGAAAAACGAACCAAATGACGCGACGAATGGATTTTTCTTAAGGCGAACACTAAAATATAATTTATTCATGCTTACATAAATTTTTGGATGCCCAGATGTATTCAGAACGTAAGTTATGCGCGAAAATGCAAACTTGTGCACTTTTTGACACTTTTAGTCCCTGAATGACACAAAAGTTTATTTTAGCACACCGAACCCCTCAAAGCCTATTTCTAAGCTATGTAAAGGATATTTATGGTATGTTTAACTTATGGTCTTGTTCCGGAAGGTCTGTTACAGTTCAAATTGGCATACTTTCGCAGTTTGTCAACTTTAGTCCCTGTAAGCGATTTAACTTTGATTTCACCACACCAAACCTTCCAAAACTTATATCTAAGTTATGTAAAGGTTATTTTAGGTATGTTAAACCTATTTCACTATTCCGGAGTGTTTGTTGCATTAAACTGGTTATATTTACGCATTAGTGCGCGTATAACCTTCCAGAAAGCGATTTAGAGTTTGAAATTGAACAGAAATTGATATGTGCAAATGATACACATATTTTTACAAATCCCAAGTATGAAATACAATATTTCATTGGTTTGGTATTTGTTTGATGGCCGTGGAGGCACAGGTGTTACATAATACACCCGAAAGAGGCCCTCAAGTGCCCAAAAGAAACCCGAGAAACCTATATCAAATTGAGAAAAATTCATTTGATCTGTATATTATACCATCTCTACTTAAGATCTATTCTGTTCTCTTCTCAACCTATTCCCAGTTAAGATTTCAGAAATCTGGATTGGACTTGTGAAATATGTGGTAGGGAAGATACTTGCATGATAGAGTGTGCTATTTATATTTCCAGGATTTGATTAGTATTTATTTGGGTGTTCATTGTTAAAGAATTCAAAACATGATAAAAGAGATTATATGCAGACCTAGACACAGTCAGGATATCTTAAAGGATGACATCAGTATACTCACCTGCTACGATGAATCGTTGTGCTTACCTTGATCGCGGGGGTATGCCTTGGAATGGGACACACGGGTATAATAGTATAATATTACCTAAAGCATATCACGAAGTTGAAAAATTGAAAGTTGAGCGTTAAAGTTTAAGTGGACAAACATATTGGCAATCGCATAGACCAGTTTGATTAGGCTCGTACTGAAAAGTGTTCCTTAGTCTGCCTAAGAACGAATTTTGATCCCATTGCAATTGTAATTGTATATTATGGTAGTTGTTTATATTTCGAGTTTTTATTTGTTTCTAGTTCTTAATATTAAAAATACAAAAAATAAAAAAAAAAAATACAAAAAAAAAAAAAATACAAAAATAGTGTCTTGCTTTTCTATAAAACCAAAAATCCAAAAATAGAGTGTTTAATTGTTTTTCTTAAAATAAAAAATGTAACCGTTCTTGAAGATTTGACTGATCATCAAAAGTTGAAAGAATTTAAATTGTGAAATCCGAGTACAAGTACTTGGATGTACCTGGTGTTCATATGGTACTCTCCCTGTTGCATAAGAGATGTTTGCTTATGAGTTTGTGAGCATGTGCAGAACTTGATTTCAATCAAGAACAGGGGTTGATGAAGACTGAGATGCTGTTAGTTGCTGAAGAAGCCTGAAGCAGCACAATAACAAGATGTACCTGAGTCAGAAGAACCGGATACGAAACGCCGTCTGACAGTGAAAGTTCATTTGAAGAAGTACCATGAATCTTGCTTGAAAGACAAAGACTGAAGAAGAAAAGAGCTGCTGAGAATCCTCCTCTCACATTCTTTTTGACAAAGATATTTCAAGAAAAGCTGATCGAGATCCTGATATGAAGCTAACCACAAGAGCTGAAGAAAGAGACCCAGTGCTGAGAGTTCAGAAGTCAAGAACTTCCACAACATCTGCAGCATAGAGACAACCATAGACTTCGTTGAAGACGTTGCTGAATTCATGGTATGAAGACAATTTGATGGCATCAGTCTAGGGGGAGATTGTTAGGCCCTAAAGTGTGAGACTGACGCATCAAATTAATACAACAAGCTATGGTTACGAGCTGGGTCTTACCAGGTTAGTTTACATTAGGATGTGGACCTTTATAGGTCATTTGGGCCAAGCTTTAGGCCATGTGGGCCAAGCAGACCCAAGGGGAGCCCATGTGGGAGATGGGCCTGTCTATGTATATAAACAAGTTTTTGACTTGTTTTAGGGTTTAGAACCTTTGGAGTCCCAGTGACAGAATTTCTAGAGTTACAGAGAGAGAGGCGATTTGGTTGAGAGCTTGTACCAGACGATTTTGCTAGTTCATAGTAATAGAATCGTGTGCAAGTTTAAAAGTGATTCGGTGTGTTTTTCATATTCGGTTCATATTTTCATATTTCTTCGGTTTATTCTTGAATCACATCAAGTTTGGATTCCGCACAAACTTGGTGTTGTTTGATATCATTGAAAGATCCGGTTAAACGGGACTTACATATTCCTTTATCAATTATTTCTGATAGAGATAGTCGATTTACCTCTCATTTTTGGTCAAGTTTCCAAAAGGCAATGGGAACCAAGTTAAATCTAAGCACAACTTATCATCCTCAAACGGACGGACAAAGCGAAAGGACAATTCAGACAATGGAAGACATGCTTAGAGCTTGTGTAATTGATTTTGGAGGTAATTGGGACGATCACTTACCTTTAATAGAATTTTCTTATAATAATAGTTATCACACAAGTATCAAAGTTGCACCCTTCGAAGCACTTTATGGACGAAAGTGCCGAACCCCAGTCTGTTGGGCAGAAATTGGGGAGAAGCAACTATCTGGACCTGAGATAGTGCAGGAAACAACCGACAAGATTATTCAAGTCAAAGAACGACTGAAAGCAGCACGTGATCGACAAAAGAGCTATGCCGATAACTGACGCAAGCCCTTGGAGTTTCAAGTAGGAGATAAAGTATTGTTGAAAGTCTCTCCTTGGAAAGGAGTGGTAAGATTCATCAAAAGAGGAAAGCTAAGTCCCAGGTATATTGGACCTTTTGAAATTATTAGAAGAATAGGACCTGTAGCCTATCAGCTACAACTGCCAGAGGAAATGGCAGGAATACATGATATGTTTCATGTATCTAATCTCAAAAAGTGTTTAGCTGATGAATCACTGATAGTACCTCTTAAGGATATAGAGGTAAATAAACAACTCAAGTCTATAGAAAGGCCTCTACAAATTGAAGACAGGAAAGTCAAGAACCTCAAGCATAAAAGATTAGTTCTGGTCAAAGTAAAGTGGGACTCCAAAAGAGGACCTGAGTACACATAGGAACTTGAATCTGAAATGCAAAGGAAATATCCGCACTTGTTCCAGTAGATCTCGATGACGAGCTCTAAAACAAGGTGGGGAGAATGTAACAACCCTCGGTAAAATCGACACTCTCATAATATTTCCGACACCTCTGTATATTTTAAAATACCCTCATATGTCTTTAAATACACCCCGTATGTGAAAACCGAGCCCGAAATATGTTATAACATATAAAATAAATTAAAAACAATAAATATTAAGCTGAGGCGGGCCGCGTAGACCCACCCCAAGCTTTTAAGCGGGCGGTATAGAGGTTGGAACCTGATTTCGTTAGTTTTCATAAGTTAAGGCGGGTCGCGTAAGACCCCGTTTAAGTTAACGCGGGCCGCGTGAGATCGAAATGGTGGCGCAGCCCGGTGATGACACGTGTCATCATCGTGGCGGGTCTAGATCATGACCGGGACAAGCTATGTTGTTGACTAGGGTTGACGCGGGCTGCGTAACCCTTGTCTGTTCTTTACGCGGGGCGCGTGAGGACCAGATTTCAGCACTATATAAGCATGCAACGGGTTTTCGTTTTCCGTCGCTCATTCCTTTCATTCTCAATCACAATTTCTGTAGTAGGCTTAAAATACGCGGGTATTATACCCCCTAATTAGCGAAGTTCTGCCCTGTTGTAAGTATTATAACCCTAGTTTCGTAGTAAATACACTGCCCAATTGATTTAGGGTTTCGTAACAAGTGTCGTGGTTCTGCCCGACGTAGTTGTTGGAATGTCGTCTTGGGGAGGGTATCATTAATATTTTCAAAGGGTTATGATACTAACCAATGTACATTTGTATAAATTATAGATTATATCCAGGAAACCCTTACGCGAAGTCTAAGATAGCAATGTGAGTTTATCCTCTTTTTGATAACCTTTTTGTAACTATTTTACAAAACCTTTAATGCTTAATAATGTGATTAAGTAGTGATTGAGTCTTTGTAGTTCTTCAATTACTGCCGGTATGTTGGGGTTTTGTATACAAAATTTACTACACTGTGAGTAGTAAGTCGGGGATGACAGTACGTTACCATTGGACGACGAGTTAGCCAATGTGTAATATGACCCACAAGTCAGGATTGACAGTACTGAATGAGTAATTGTGTAGAAATAAACATTGTGATCGCTCTCAATACTGTTTTAATTGATAAAATGTTTCTTGATTAAACTGGGATTCACTCACCAGTATTTCCCACTGACAAATGTTTTTAAAACGCGTTTTAGGTAACACAATGTGACAGCCAATTAGTAAAAAGCCAGCTGGAGAGCACTGAAGGCTTGGGAAAAAAATGTGGCTATAAAAGTTACCTAAAAGACGATGTTTTAAATTCAATAAAATAGGGTTTATCCCTATAAAAGTATTGTAATATGAAACTTGGGTTTTGCCCATGTGATTATTAATATTAAATGAGGTGGTTTTACTCTGATAAACATTTCCTAACTACGATCCTGATGTAATTTCCACTGCCAAATTAACAAGCTGATACCACCAAACTCTGAGTTCGCATCTGCCCGTTCCCGAGATAGATAAGGGATCGGGGGTTGCGACAAGTGTGCTTTAGGAACTAGTACCCTATGCTTGAATGGTGGTGCACACCATGAGTCGGATTAGTGACTTAAGGGTAATATAAAAATGAGTGTGAACTAAGTGTATAGGATGTGGACAACTAGTAAAGCGTGATGTTACGACTACATTAAGTTGGCTAACTTGGCATGATTAGACTTATGAATATGTTTATGAGATTTTAAAGAATCATGTATATGTGTTAGAACAATTATGTGTACGTACGTATGATAATAAATTTGAGTAAGTGAATGTTGAACATTGTGGTTGTCGGTTCATGTCATATGCATGATAAGCTTGACTAATGAAAGTCTATGTAGCTAAGAGCTAGGAATGGATGTGATATGAACGAACATGCATACTAACTATGATATGGACGTAATGACTTGAAATGATAGGAATCCCATTTGAAATGGACTCAAGAATGGAAGACTAACGGATCAAGGGTAAATAAAAGAAGCTATGCTCAAACTCGGACGCACGAGGTAAGTGATTCCGATTCACTTCTTAGTATGTACGTAGTATTTAATATTTATGAGTGCAGAAAAATATGCAAGAATCATGTAATGAATGAGAAGTATGGAGGTAAGTGTTATTTTAGTATAACAAAGGAGTTGTTTATAATGAAAGTAAACTAGTAGGATTAAACGGGTCAAGTAATGTATAAAGGAGTTTACAAGCTGTTTGCATATAAATCAGCTTTTGATGCGACCCGAAGTGATAAATGGATCCGTAATTAAATTGCGGACGCATAGGAAAAAGAATCACGTAAACCGGGTTAGTAGAACGAAAGTTATGGCAGTTTAAAGTTAGAAATTGGTTATTATTTGGAGCTGGACAACTGCAGCTCAAAATTAAGAACATTCTGTCGAAACAGGGCCTTGGCGTCGCGCGACGGCCAAGGGAGTTAATCGTCGCGTGGCGTGACGGGTATAATGGCTGGAAAATGTTGTTTTGTTGATGGTTCAGCTTAAGCAACTTGTTTAAATGGATTTCAAGCCTTTACAACTAATGTAATTATTGGTTTTGATCATAGGTAAATGATGGGAGGTTTAAGTATGGAATTACCCTAGTGTTAATGAAGAAAATCGTAAGTAAAGGTATATAGGAACGAATAAGTAGTAGGTCGATATGTATAATGCCTATATCATGTGAAATTATAACTGTGACCTGTTAGCATAAGTGTATCCGTGTAAAAGTAGTAGGCAAAAGCTCGTAACCGTATATGAACGAACGTAGGAAAATAAGATTGTATGGTCATATGTAGTAACGTATGTAAGTAAGAAGTGGGTTGCTATGAATGCACGTAAGAATTAGGAATGTATACGTTTGTGAATGCGAAATGTTATATATGTATTAAGGAATGGTATGGAATGGTTTCATTACGTCCGAGCATTAATGATTGCTAATGGTGTGTTTGAGATTGGAATGTAATGCAGGTATATGAACACCGGGTTCTTGAAGTATCGAAGTCGAACTCGGAACAAGAAAATACGAGAGGATAGTTGAATGAATCCAAGTTCCATTGTTAAATGTTATTCAGTATTAGACTATATGAGAATCATGTTGTATAATGTTGTCAATGACTAATGGTTAAGTTGTACGTGATGTTCACAGGTATTGCACGGATCTCTACCACTACTATCGAAGATAAGCATGCATTGATCGAGCCGCAAATCAAGGATTGTACGGGAAGAACGGCCACATAGTTTGGATTATGTATTGTCTTGAAGCGTTAATTTAATGTGGTTATTGTAAATTCTTTTTTTGTAAATATTTATCATTTGCATTTGAGCCTTTAAGTAAGTAATGTGCCTAAATAAGAAAGAAATTTTTGGACTCATATTTTTCCGCTGTGTCATATTTAAGTTCTTACAAGTTGGTCTTACAGGGAATCGTTCATTATACGAACGGGTCATGCCCGATGTAACACCTCGGAAATTCACGTCCTATAATATGTTGACACGTGTCATAAAGTTTAAACGTGTGAAAGAAATATTATGGAAGGACTAAAGTTGACAAACATGGAAAGTATGTAAATATACGTATTCTAAGTGTCAACTGTGAATAAATATATTGTATTTTAACCCTACAAGATGCTCCTACCTTCAAACGAATAAATCATGGATCATACGAAGCTAAAAGTGAGTGATTTCAAACTACAGGGACCAAATGTGTCAACATGTTTAATTTATACCTCTGAGTGACCTTTTGACAAACCCGAAGCTTTGTAAATATTAATTATGCTCACGAGAATGCACCATAAAAATTTCATAAAGTTTCGTTAACGTATGAGAAAGTTGTGATCAAATTCGTGTAAGAAGCGTTAAAGCGTAAACGTCGAAAGTTAGGACTTTTCGGGTGAAAATAAAGTTACCCGGGGACTTGGCAAAGTGGGTATATGTTTTAAGGCCTTACTATATCAGTTATAAGAGTTTACCATGCATAAAACAAGTGCCTAATCGGAGTTTGAAGGGTCAAGGACTGGATTGCAAAGAAAAATCAATAAGCTGATCTGGTAGGGGGTCGCGCCACGCGAGGGGACCCTCGCGTCACGCGAGGGTTGCCCAGAACCGCAAAACATGGACTGTTGTCTGCCAAGTGTTTTGTGCGCGACCTTTACCCGTTTTTCCACTTCTCCTGGCCCCTAAAACATCCCCTAAGCCTCTAGGACACATGTTAATCGATTGTGGGCAATCCTAGACCTTGTTGTCAAGCTCCTATGGTGAGTGAAACCACTATATAAGGCACTCCAAGTTCACAACTTTTCCTCACACCTTCTCCTGCATTTGTGGATGATTCTGGAGCTCAAGCTTGCTTCCTAGTGATCATATCTCGTGCATAGGACCTCAGTAAGTATTCTTCTTCTTCTCTAATTGAGTTTAGCTAGGTTAATTAGCTAAAAGTCAAACCGTCGTAATTACGGTTTGACTTCGAGATTAGTCAATAATGGCTCAGTCATATCTCGAATTAAAAATAGTTATGAGTTGGTATTTATGTGGGTAATAAAACCTTAAAAGGGTTTCCCCTGATCACCACTCTAAGCAGGTCTAATGCCGGGTCAAACTTTTAATTAAAAAGTCAACATAATACTTAAAATGTCATTTATGCATAATTAGCTATCTAGAACATGTATAACCTGTTTGATCATTGTTGTAACTTAGTAATTAGTGTAAGAACATGTCCAAACATGTTCAACCCGACTATTTCCTGTTTAGACCCGGTTCGGAACCGAAAGTCGCATAGTTTGACTTTCACTTTGACTTTCAGTTCTGACCCGTTTAGGCATATTTTAGAAATGTATCAGAGCTTTAATTGGACTAGGTTACATGTTAGAACCACCCTCTGTGATTATACACCTCAGTTCATTAGTTATCCAATTAATATGCATGTTTCCGTTAATTACTCATATGTTGACCATTATGCCCTTATTACCTTAAAACGTGATTTATGAAAATGTAAAAGTGTAGAAACCTTTGTTACTGATATATAGACTTGCATGCAAAGTTTGACATCAGTTGGACTTGTAGATTAAGAGTTATGCTCATTATCGCAAAACTAATGTTTTATGTTAACATAATGGCGTAATTAGCGTATAGCCTAGTTAAACATACTTTTTGGTATCAAATCTTTTACCCACTGATGTAATATATTATTTTGGGATTTTTAAAGATTTTTAATTAATTTTAGGCTGAGCATAACTCATAGTCGTAGGCTTAATTCGGTAATTGTCGGTTTTGCCCTTACGGGCCATAAAATGAGTTTTACATATCTAAACGACCCCAAACCTTTTGCCACTGATTAGTTATGATAAATAAATTATTTTAAGCCTTCTGGAAATATAAAAATATCAGATTTAAGTATCGAACCCGGTAATGGCCTTTAATCGCCTAAATTAGCGTTTTTAACGCATAGTATGTTTTAAAATTATATTGGACATACCCGGGTTGATACCTACTGATATAAGAGGCAAATTATAATATTTTAATAGTAAGCAAAGGGTGATAAACTCAGACTTCAGTTTTGAGTTTTTCGGCTTATGTGAAATTACCAAAATACCCCTACGGGGCCTAGTTTGGTTAAAAATGATAAGTTTCACATACATGCTTTAACCTACTGATGTAACTTAGCAAATTGAGTATATTTGCTGATTACATTAGACCTGTAACTCAGGTTGTCACTTAAACTCTTTTATAAACTTTTAAATGACCAAACTACCCCTACGGGGCCTAGTTTGTGTTTAAACACGTTTCGGGCATAACGAAAGATGCATTACTGATGTCACAACATATTTGAGACATAATTAACTTAGGAAACCTGTATATAGCTCTCATGACTACCCGTCACGCTTATTACGCGTACGATTCAGTTTATGTAACAAGTTTACATAAATTAGCCGAAACGGGTCAAACCTTAACGTTTTATCTCAAAATCCAGAATGTGAATAATAAACCCATATTAAACAAGTCTTCAAACTTGTCAGGTCTGAATCACATTCTATCCGGTCTTCGCTTAATCGTGCGTACGAACCGTATCTTGAAACTAGCCGGTCTAAGCTTAAGCTTAATAAAAGACCCGTTAGGATTCTAATAGGTTATATTAAACCTTCGTTCCAGATTAGGAGAAACAGTAAAAGCTACGTGCATTCTGCTTATTGTGATTTATACTTGCATCAGGTAAATACTTTTAACTTATTTTCCCTATACGGGCTTGGGTTACGGTACATAGCGTACCGCTTGATCGGGCATCAAATCTCCACGCTTAGTGGGTAGTTGAATAATTTGATCGGCTCGTTTTAAACAGATTTGTTTACTTTACAGCCTTTGGGGGGTTAATGACCATGTCCCGGATATCCTTGGCATCATCTTACGAGATGGCCACGACCTGAGCACGGGGTGTAGGCGTACTCCCGTGTATAACTCACTTAAAGTGGTGTGTCTATTGATCTTTAACCCGGATACGTTCCGGGCTACTGAACGCATAAGTAACATGTAATTCGTTCACAAGATTATAATATTAAATAATTCTCCCAAGTTAAATAAAATGATTTATGCCACGTGCATCCAAACCAATTTTCAATCATTTTCCAAAATGAGTCAGTTGAATGTATTTACCAGTGTAAACTGACGTATTTTCCCAAAAAGACTGAATGCAGGTACTAAACGAAATTTGGCTGGATTGTCTCCTAAGCATCAATAGAAGTCTCGCAAGCTTAGGATGCCAGAAGTCTGTTGAACCATAAATGTTATTTTGTTTCGATCCGTTCTGTGGATAAACACCGGATATTGTGACTTTGATTACAATAAATAAATTCGGTTGTATATTGTTTTTAAATTGCTTCCGCTGTGCATTATTATATTGTGTTGTTTGACTATTATGTTGCCAACCACGTCACGATACTCCCCCACCGGGCCCACCGGTGACACGTGGAAAAATCGGGGTGTGACAGGTTGGTATCAGAGCCAACTCTGAGTGAATTAAACACTAGCCTTTTGTGTTTAATCTCAGTTACACAATTGCACATATCTAAACCTTCGAGTCTAGACTTATAACTTAGGACAAATTCCACCTTCTTGGTATTTGTTTTGTCCTTTAAATTTTATATTTTATTATTGTTATCTCATGCTTTATTGACAGGTATAACAAAGATGCCTCCTAGATTCTTCCGAACACGAGGACGTGGAAAGGGGCCAGTTACCGCCCCCAACGATCATGAAGCTGGACCTTCACGAAGGCGAGCTCCATCCAACACCGAGAGTGACGACCCTCGGGAAAACCGAAGAAACCAGTACGAGCCGGCCAGATGATCGGTTTCGCATACTTCCACACCTCCTGCTCTCAATCCTTATGAACCCAATAACCCTCAACCGTCCTACATACCACTTCAGAGATCCCTATCTCATCATTCATATGGAGACCCTACACCTGCTTTTCGGGGACAGTTTAACCCGGTTGGGTTCATACCAGAGCCCATGGGCTTTAACCCACTAGGTCCAGAGGACCACTTTTCAGGAGATCAAGCCGACGATATGGACGAGGATACGGACCCCGTCATGCCGGCAAGTGGTACTCCAAACCATCCGATCGAAATCTCCGACGGATCGTCCTTCCACGGATCACCCTATGGTGGTCCAGACAGTTTCCAAGCCCTGTTCGATCAACACCAGTGGTATTATACACCATCGCACCACTCGTCGTCTCATGGGCAGCATCAACAGCAGCAGTCTCAGCAGCAGCAGGAGCCACAGCCACAGCCGCATCATCAAGATTCATCTGAGGATCACCGATTTGTGGCAGTTACGCCACCACCTCCACCGCCACCAGTTCAACCGGCACCTCCTCAACCGCCAAGGCGTAGGAGAACCGGTGCACGCATGTCGGTGCGACCGGGGGGCTTCAATTTCAGTTCCCCACAACAGTCAAGTGCTAGTCACTACCCGCCATACCAGGAGGACCCACAAATGGGTGGACCCTCCAACCCTGCTGTACTACAGCCACCGCCGATGGGATTTGAAAACCCCATCCCGGCATATACGGGTGGCATGGGATACAACCCGTTTGAACCTCCAACGCATCACGACTATGGGTACGCGGAGGCTGATCCATACATGGTAGCAGCGAACTACAACATCCAAGGACCCTATGGGGATCCATGGGGGGTGAGTTACCCGACTCAGGGATACTCGATACCTTCTAGACCCATCATCCGGGCTCAATCGCAGCCACCACGGTTTTCTCCCCCAGAAAGGGAGGAAATTCTTCATAGATTGCAGCAAGTTGAACGGGAAGCTCACGAGGATCGTAAGGAAAGACAGACGTTCTTCCAAGGGTTGGTTAGTTTGATCAAGGGAAAGAACAAGAAGGATCGTTGAATCCTTCCATAGTTATTTTCTCCTGTATTTATTGTTTGAACCCCTTTGAGGGTATATTTGGTATGTTGCTTTGAGCCCCTGCGTGGGCATGCTTATTGTTTGAACCCCTACGTGGGTGTATTGTTAGTGTGAGTCCCTACGTGGACATGTATGATATTTAGCCCCTGCGTGGGCATGTGTGTTATCTAACCCCTACGTGGGTAAGCTGGTAATTTGAAAGACCCGTTTAGGGCAAGTGTGTAATGCTTTGAATAAATTAATGGAATGTTATTTCTATGAATTTCATGATTGCCTTTTTGTGCATAAATAATTACAAGTGAAATAAATAAATTAAAATCATTTTTTTTATTTATCTGCCTAAGTAATTAATTAAGGATCTTAAAGTGTGAAACCTAGCTTCGTGTCAATTATAAGACCGGGCCAAAATGGTAAGACCTGTTTAAAAAGATTCAAATCCCTGTTAACATCTTAAAACATGTTAACACTCCTGGCAGAAGTGATTCGTTACGATCACATGTCATTTTATATATATAGGGATTCTTTAGAAGATTCCAAACCCAATTATGTGATCTCTGAATCATGGGTTAAGATCATCAATTAAGATGATCATATAATTTACCATACGTAGTAATATGATGCCTACGGGCCCCGCTCACTTTTATATGAGCCAAAAGACAGAGGTAGCTATGACTCCCTGTCTGATAAGGGTAATGAACTAGGTTCAAACCTTAAAAGTATTGATTCTCTGAAATCATAGTTTATAATTTAAATTGTCCATGTGACCAAGCCTTATGTGCTAATATATATTGTTATTTTTTTTTGTGTTTAGGATAAATTTTAATTAAAATCCTAAATTAACGCGATTAATAAATTAACCAAATATGGTCTCTGTTTACCATGGTTAACGAATTTCCCTAAGGGGTAATTCCATAATAAACTCCCAAATAAAATATTGTTCTTGTTTTCTGCAACAGTTCAATTCAAATGGCTGACTCAAATGAAATAAATAGCCATCCTGTGGAGCCGAATGAGAACGCCCAGATTACGTTAACGGGTGCTGAACTAAAAGCAATCATAGACGGCGCTATCACACAGGCTTTGGATAGACAGTATGAGGAATACAGTGGTACTCGAAGTAGGACCCACTCTGCATCACATTCAAAGCCCAGGACACATTCTGAGGCTCATAACAAGCCTCCTCCCAAGAAGGATGGACCCAAGAAAGACGGTGATGACCGTCAGTCCACCAACAATCAAAGTGTCCCGTCTCAGCATATAGTACTGCATCAAGGACCCCGTAACAAGGGTTGCAATTATAAGTACTTCGTGTCTTGTAAACCCAGGGATTTTACTGGGGAAAAAGGGGCCGTCGACTGTATGACATGGCTGGATGAAATGGACACGGTGGTGGATATCAGCGGGTGCGCTGAAGGGGATATAGTTAAGTTTGTGTCACAGTCCTTCAAGGGCGAAGCATTGGCATGGTGGAGATCTCTGATGGAGGCCTCCAGAAAGATCCCGTTGTATAGCATGTCGTGGGATCAATTCATTGCCCTGATCAAGGAAAACTTCTGCCCTCAACATGAGGTGGAGAAAATAGAATCTGACTTTCTATCCTTGGTGATGAAGAACCTCGACTGTCAAGCTTATCTGACAAGCTTCAATACACTGTCTCGGTTGGTTCCCTACCTGGTAACCCCGGAGCCAAAAAGAATCGCTCGCTTTATTGATGGTTTAGAACCCGAGATCAAGTCCAGTGTAAAAGCTTCTCGGCCAGTTACCTTCAGGTCTGTAACTGACCTTTCCTTATCCCTCACTCTGGATGCGGTCTGGCAGAGATCACAGAGGAATAAGGCAGCCGAGAAGAGGAAGCATGAAGATGATGGTTCGCGAAGGTCGAATAAGAAACACCGTGGGAACGGTGATAACAAAAAGGGATCTGAGTCGAGGAAGGATGGGCATAAGTCTGATGAGAAGCCCAAGTGTAAAATTTGCAAGAAGCAGCACTATGGAAAGTGCAGACTGGAGTCAAGCTCTCAGACTCAGTCAAAATCATTTGCTTGTGGAATTTGCAAGTCCACGGACCATAAAACCCTGGATTGCAAAAAGATGAAGGACGCAACGTGCTACCGTTGCAATGAGAAGGGGCACATCAAGACCAACTGCCCAAAATACAACAAGAAGCCTGAGGAGGCTAAGAAGACTAATGCCAGAGTCTTCAGAATGGACGCGAAAGAAGCTGTGCAGGACGATAATGTCATAACAGGTACTTTCCTTGTAAATGATGTCTTTGCAAGAGTACTTTTTGATTCAGGCGCAGATAAGTCTTTCGTAGATCATAAGTTTTGTAAATTGTTGAATTTACCTGTCAAAACCTTAAACGCAAACTATGAGGTAGAGTTAGCAGATGGTACCATAGAAACCGTCTCTACTGTGTTAGATGGATGTGTTATATCCATTAAGAACCATTCTTTTCCTCTGTCTCTACTTCCGTTTAAGTTAGCCGGTTTTGACATAGTTCTGGGTATGGACTGGTTATCTCATAACCAGGCCCAAATCGTCTGTAACATGAAGCAGGTAGTGATAAAGACTCCGTCTGGTGAGTCACTTACCATTCGGGGAGATACCCAGTATGGACTACCTGAGCACGTGAGTATGCTCAAGGCTTCCAAGTGTTTGAAGAAGGGGTGTGTCATCTACATGGCACAGGTGATTATTGATGAGCCCAAACCGAAGTTAGAAGACATCCCTGTCATTTCTGAATACCCAGAAGTGTTTCCTGAAGATCTACCTGGTTTACCACCAGATAGACAAGTTGAATTCAGGATAGATATCATCCCCGGAGCGGCACCAGTTGCTAGGGCACCGTACAGATTGGCACCCACAGAAATGAAGGAGTTGCGAACGCAGCTAGATGAATTGCTGGCTAAGGGTTTCATTCGACCTAGTTCATCTCCTTGGGGAGTGCCAATCCTGTTTGTCAAGAAGAAGGATGGGTCGATGCGTCTGTGCATCGACTATCGCGAGCTTAATAAAGTCACGATCAAGAATAGATATCCATTGCCCAGGATCGACGATTTGTTCGATCAGCTTCAAGGGGAAAGTTACTTCTCAAAGATTGATCTGAGGTCAGGCTACCATCAGTTGAAGGTTAAGGATGAAGACGTTCACAAGACTGCATTTAGGACTCGTTATGGTCACTACGAGTTCCTAGTGATGCCTTTTGGGCTCACTAATGCACCAGCCGCGTTCATGGATCTCATGAATCGCGTCTGCAAGCCTTACTTAGATAAATTTGTTATCGTCTTCATCGATGACATCCTTATTTATTCTAAGAATCAAGCTGACCACGAGAAACACCTTCGTTGTATTCTCAAACTCCTACGTCAGGAGAAGCTCTACGCCAAATTCTCTAAGTGTGAATTTTGGCTACGAGAAGTCCAATTTCTTGGACACGTGGTTAGTGAGCGTGGTATCTAGGTGGATCCCGCTAAAGTTGAAGCTGTTATGGATTGGCAAGAGCCAAAGACGCCTACGGAGATACGTAGTTTCCTGGGATTGGCAGGATATTACAGGCGTTTCATTGAAAACTTTTCAAGGATTGCTGCACCCCTAACCTCCTTAACTAAGAAGAAGGTTAAGTTTATTTGGGGCCCTAAGCAGCAAGAATCCTTTGACATTCTGAAGCAAAAGTTGAGCAACGCCCCGGTGCTGACACTGCCAGATGGAATTGAAGACTTTGTGGTTTATTGTGATGCTTCGCACACTGGCATGGGGTGTGTGCTTATGCAGAAAGGCAAGGTGATTGCCTACGCATCAAGACAACTGAAAGTGCATGAAAAGAATTACACCACCCATGACTTGGAGTTGGGTGCCGTAGTATTCGCACTAAAGCTTTGGAGGCACTATCTTTATGGTATCAAATGTGTGATCTACTCTGATCACAAGAGCCTCCAACATCTGTTTAATCAGAAGGAATTAAACATGAGGCAACGCCGTTGGATGGAAACCTTGAATGACTATGATTGTGAAATCAAGTATCATCCCGGCAAAGCGAATGTAGTCGCTGACGCCTTGAGCAGAAAGGAAAGGGTTAAACCCATTCGAATCAATGCCAAGCGCATGGAAATAAAGAACAGTTTGATAGAAAGGGTGTTAGCTGCACAGAAGGAAGCTGTGTTGGAAGCTAACTATCCTAATGAAAAGTTAGGAGTAACTGAGGAGCAGTTAACTCTTAGCAAAGACGGAATTCTGCAATTAAATGGACGAATATGGGTTCCAATTTTTGGAGGACTTCGTGATGTCATCCTCCAAGAAGCCCATAGTTCCAAATACTCCGTTCATCCTGGAGCTGATAAGATGTACCAGGATCTAAAGGCAAATTATTGGTGGATAGGCTTGAAAAAGTCTGTAGCCGCCCATGTAGCCAAATGCTTGACATGTGCGCAAGTCAAAGCCGAGCATCAGAAACCATCAGGTTTGCTACAACAGCCTGAACTTCCTACGTGGAAGTGGGAAATGGTAACTATGGATTTTATTACCAAGTTACCCAAGACGAGGAAAGGAAACGATACGATATGGGTTATAGTTGACCGACTGACTAAGTCAGCTCATTTCTTACCCATCAAGGAGACTTATAGCTCCGATATGTAACATATGGGTTATATGTTAGCCCAGTTATACGTTGATAAGATTGTAGCCCTACACGGCATACCTGTAGCTATTATCTCTGACCGGGATACTAGGTACACGTCACACTTTTGGAAGAGTTTCCAACAATCTTTGGGCACACGTTTGAACTTTAGTACGGCTTACCATCCTCAGACTGACGGTCAGAGTGAGCGTACTATTCAAACGTTGGAAGACATGCTACGCGCATGTGCGATCGATTTAGGAGGTAGCTGGGATAAGAACCTACCATTGATCGAATTCTCCTACAACAATAGCTACCATACCAGCATTAAGGTTGCGCCTTTCGAGGCATTATACGGTAGAAAGTGTAGATCGCCAGTTTGTTGGGCGGAAGTTGGAGAAGTCCAGTTATCAGGACCAGAGATCGTGTTCGAAACAACGGACAAGATTGTCCAGATTCGTAACAATCTCCAAGCTTCCCGGAATAGGCAGAAGAGTTACGCTGATCCAAATCGCAAGGATTTTCACTTCGAAGTAGGTGAAAAAGTCCTACTTAAAGTGTCACCCTGGAAAGGGGTGATGCGGTTTGGTAAGAAAGGCAAACTAAGCCCGAGGTATATAGGACCTTTTGAGGTTATCGAACGTGTCAGGTCAGTTGCCTATAAGCTGAACTTACTAGAAGAGCTCAGTGGAATCCACAATGTGTTCCACATCTGCAATCTAAAGAAGTGTTCCGCTGAGGAATCACATGTCATGCCACATACAGAAGTGCATATAGACGCGAGCTTAAAATTGTTGAAAAACCTTTGTCGATTGAAGATCGACAGGTAAGGAAGCTTCGAAGGAAGCATATACCTTTTGTTAAGGTCAAATGGGATGCCCGTAGAGGTCCCGATTATACGTGGGAGGTTGAATCCACGATGAAAGAAAAGTACCCTTACTTGTTTCAGTAAATCTTGGGTCGAGATTTATTTTAAGGGGGTGAGGATGTAACACCTCGGAAATTCACGTCCTATAATATGTTGACACGTGTCATAAAGTTTAAACGTGTGAAAGAAATATTATGGAAGGACTAAAGTTGACAAACATGGAAAGTATGTAAATATACGTATTCTAAGTGTCAACTGTGAATAAATATATTGTATTTTAACCCTACAAGATGCTCCTACCTTCAAACGAATAAATCATGGATCATACGAAGCTAAAAGTGAGTGATTTCAAACTACAGGGACCAAATGTGTCAACATGTTTAATTTATACCTCTGAGTGACCTTTTGACAAACCTGAAGCTTTGTAAATATTAATTATGCTCACGAGAATGCACCATAAAAATTTCATAAAGTTTCGTTAACGTATGAGAAAGTTGTGATCAAATTCGTGTAAGAAGCGTTAAAGCGTAAACGTCGAAAGTTAGGACTTTTCGGGTGAAAATAAAGTTACCCGGGGACTTGGCAAAGTGGGTATATGTTTTAAGGCCTTACTAGATCAGTTATAAGAGTTTACCATGCATAAAACAAGTGCCTAATCGGAGTTTGAAGGGTCAAGGACTGGATTGCAAAGAAAAATCAATAAGCTGATCTGGTAGGGGGTCGCGCCACGCGAGGGGACCCTCGCGTCACGCGAGGGTTGCCCAGAACCGCAAAACATGGACTGTTGTCTGCCAAGTGTTTTGTGCACGACCTTTACCCGTTTTTCCACTTCTCCTGGCCCCTAAAACATCCCCTAAGCCTCTAGGACACATGTTAATCGATTGTGGGCAATCCTAGACCTTGTTGTCAAGCTCCTATGGTGAGTGAAACCACTATATAAGGCACTCCAAGTTCACAACTTTTCCTCACACCTTCTCCTGCATTTGTGGATGATTCTGGAGCTCAATCTTGCTTCCTAGTGATCATATCTCGTGCATAGGACCTCAGTAAGTATTCTTCTTCTTCTCTAATTGAGTTTAGCTAGGTTAATTAGCTAAAAGTCAAACCGTCGTAATTACGGTTTGACTTCGAGATTAGTCAATAATGGCTCAGTCATATCTCGAATTAAAAATAGTTATGAGTTGGTATTTATGTGGGTAATAAAACCTTAAAAGGGTTTCCCCTGATCACCACTCTAAGCAGGTCTAATGTCGGGTCAAACTTTTAATTAAAAAGTCAACATAATACTTAAAATGTCATTTATGCATAATTAGCTATCTAGAACATGTATAACCTGTTTGATCATTGTTGTAACTTAGTAATTAGTGTAAGAACATGTCCAAACATGTTCAACCCGACTATTTCCTGTTTAGACCCGGTTCGGAACCGAAAGTCGCATAGTTTGACTTTCACTTTGACTTTCAGTTCTGACCCGTTTAGGCATATTTTAGAAATGCCTCAGAGCTTTAATTGGACTAGGTTACATGTTAGAACCACCCTCTATGATTATACACCTCAGTTCATTAGTTATCCAATTAATATGCATGTTTCCGTTAATTACTCATATGTTGACCATTATGCCCTTATTACCTTAAAACGTGATTTATGAAAATGTAAAAGTGTAGAAACCTTTGTTACTGATATATAGACTTGCATGCAAAGTTTGACATCAGTTGGACTTGTAGATTAAGAGTTATGCTCATTATCGCAAAACTAATGTTTTATGTTAACATAATGGTGTAATTAGCGTATAGCCTAGTTAAACATACTTTTTGGTATCAAATCTTTTACCCACTGATGTAATATATTATTTTGGGATTTTTAAAGATTTTTAATTAATTTTAGGCTGAGCATAACTCATAGTCGTAGGCTTAATTCGGTAATTGTCGGTTTTGCCCTTACGGGCCATAAAATGAGTTTTACATATCTAAACGACCCCAAACCTTTTGCCACTGATTAGTTATGATAAATAAATTATTTTAAGCCTTCTGGAAATATAAAAATATCAGATTTAAGTATCGAACCCGGTAATGGCCTTTAATCGCCTAAATTAGCGTTTTTAACGCATAGTATGTTTTAAAATTATATTGGACATACCCGGGTTGATACCTATTGATATAAGAGGCAAATTATAATATTTTAACAGTAAGCAAAGGGTGATAAACTCAGACTTCAGTTTTGAGTTTTTCGGCTTATGTGAAATTACCAAAATACCCCTACGGGGCCTAGTTTGGTTAAAAATGATAAGTTTCACATACATGCTTTAACCTACTGATGTAACTTAGAAAATTAAGTATATTTGCTGATTACATTATACCTGTAACTCAGGTTGTCACTTAAACTCTTTTATAAACTTTTAAATGACCAAACTACCCCTACGGGGCCTAGTTTGTGTTTAAACACGTTTCGGGCATAACGAAAGATGCATTACTGATGTCACAACATATTTGAGACATAATTAACTTAGGAAACCTGTATATAGCTCTCATGACTACCCGTCACGCTTATTACGCGTACGGTTCAGTTTATGTAACAAGTTTACATAAATTAGCCGAAACAGGTCAAACCTTAACGTTTTATCTCAAAATCCAGAATGTGAATAATAAACCCATATTAAACAAGTCTTCAAACTTGTCGGGTCTGAATCACATTCTATCCGGTCTTCGCTTAATCGTGCGTACGAACCGTATCTTGAAACTAGCCGGTCTAAGCTTAAGCTTAATAAAAGACCCGTTAGGATTCTAATAGGTTATATTAAACCTTCGTTCCAGATTAGGAGAAACAGTAAAAGCTACGTGCATTCTGCTTATTGTGATTTATACTTGCATCAGGTAAATACTTTTAACTTATTTTCCCTATACGGGCTTGGGTTACGGTACATAGCGTACCGCTTGATCGGGCATCAAATCTCCACGCTTAGTGGGTAGTTGAATAATTTGATCGGCTCGTTTTAAATAGATTTGTTTACTTTATAGCCTTTGGGGGGTTAATGACCATGTCCCGGATATCCTTGGCATCATCTTACGAGATGGCCACGACCTGAGCACGGGGTGTAGGCGTACTCCCGTGTATAACTCACTTAAAGTGGTGTGTCTATTGATCTTTAACCCGGATACGTTCCGGGCTACTGAACGCATAAGTAACATGTAATTCGTTCACAAGATTATAATATTAAATAATTCTCCCAAGTTAAATAAAATGATTTATGCCACGTGCATCCAAACCAATTTTCAATCATTTTCCAAAATGAGTCAGTTGAATGTATTTACCAGTGTAAACTGACGTATTTTCCCAAAAAGACTGAATGCAGGTACTAAACGAAATTTGGCTGGATTGTCTCCTAAGCATCAATAGAAGTCTCGCAAGCTTAGGATGCCAGAAGTCTGTTGAACCATAAATGTTATTTTGTTTCGATCCGTTCTGTGGATAAACACCGGATATTGTGACTTTGATTACAATAAATAAATTCGGTTGTATATTGTTTTTAAATTGCTTCCGCTGTGCATTATTATATTGTGTTGTTTGACTATTATGTTGCCAACCACGTCACGATACTCCCCCACCGGGCCCACCGGTGACACGTGGAAAAATCGGGGTGTGACAGGTTGGTATCAGAGCCAACTCTGAGTGAATTAAACACTAGCCTTTTGTGTTTAATCTCAGTTACACAATTGCACATATCTAAACCTTCGAGTCTAGACTTATAACTTAGGACAAATTCCACCTTCTTGGTATTTGTTTTGTCCTTTAAATTTTATATTTTATTATTGTTATCTCATGCTTTATTGACAGGTATAACAAAGATGCCTCCTAGATTCTTCCGAACACGAGGACGTGGAAAGGGGCCAGTTACCGCCCCCAACGATCATGAAGCTGGACCTTCACGAAGGCGAGCTCCATCCAACACCGAGAGTGACGACCCTCGGGAAAACCGAAGAAACCAGTACGAGCCGGCCAGATGATCGGTTTCGCATACTTCCACACCTCCTGCTCTCAATCCTTATGAACCCAATAACCCTCAACCGTCCTACATACCACTTCAGAGATCCCTATCTCATCATTCATATGGAGACCCTACACCTGCTTTTCGGGGACAGTTTAACCCGGTTGGGTTCATACCAGAGCCCATGGGCTTTAACCCACTAGGTCCAGAGGACCACTTTTCAGGAGATCAAGCCGACGATATGGACGAGGATACGGACCCCGTCATGCCGGCAAGTGGTACTCCAAACCATCCGATCGAAATCTCCGACGGATCGTCCTTCCACGGATCACCCTATGGTGGTCCAGACAGTTTCCAAGCCCTGTTCGATCAACACCAGTGGTATTATACACCATCGCACCACTCGTCGTCTCATGGGCAGCATCAACAGCAGCAGTCTCAGCAGCAGCAGGAGCCACAGCCACAGCCGCATCATCAAGATTCATCTGAGGATCACCGATTTGTGGCAGTTACGCCACCACCTCCACCGCCACCAGTTCAACCGGCACCTCCTCAACCGCCAAGGCGTAGGAGAACCGGTGCACGCATGTCGGTGCGACCGGGGGGCTTCAATTTCAGTTCCCCACAACAGTCAAGTGCTAGTCACTACCCGCCATACCAGGAGGACCCACAAATGGGTGGACCCTCCAACCCTGCTGTACTACAGCCACCGCCGATGGGATTTGAAAACCCCATCCCGGCATATACGGGTGGCATGGGATACAACCCGTTTGAACCTCCAACGCATCACGACTATGGGTACGCGGAGGCTGATCCATACATGGTAGCAGCGAACTACAACATCCAAGGACCCTATGGGGATCCATGGGGGGTGAGTTACCCGACTCAGGGATACTCGATACCTTCTAGACCCATCATCCGGGCTCAATCGCAGCCACCACGGTTTTCTCCCCCAGAAAGGGAGGAAATTCTTCATAGATTGCAGCAAGTTGAACGGGAAGCTCACGAGGATCGTAGGGAAAGACAGGCGTTCTTCCAAGGGTTGGTTAGTTTGATCAAGGGAAAGAACAAGAAGGATCGTTGAATCCTTCCACAGTTATTTTCTCCTGTATTTATTGTTTGAACCCCTTTGAGGGTATATTTGGTATGTTGCTTTTAGCCCCTGCGTGGGCATGCTTATTGTTTGAACCCCTACGTGGGTGTATTGTTAGTGTGAGTCCCTACGTGGACATGTATGATATTTAGCCCCTGCGTGGGCATGTGTGTTATCTAACCCCTACGTGGGTAAGCTGGTAATTTGAAAGGCCCGTTTAGGGCAAGTGTGTAATGCTTTGAATAAATTAATGGAATGTTATTTCTATGAATTTCATGATTGCCTTTTTGTGCATAAATAATTACAAGTGAAATAAATAAATTAAAATCATTTTTTTTTATTTATCTGCCTAAGTAATTAATTAAGGATCTTAAAGTGTGAAACCTAGCTTCGTGTCAATTATAATACCGGGCCAAAATGGTAAGACCTGTTTAAAAAGATTCAAATCCCTGTTAACATCTTAAAACATGTTAACACTCCTGGCAGAAGTGATTCGTTACGATCACATGTCATTTTATATATATAGGGATTCTTTAGAAGATTCCAAACCCAATTATGTGATCTCTGAATCATGGGTTAAGATCATCAATTAAGATGATCATATAATTTACCATACGTAGTAATATGATGCCTACGGGCCCCGCTCACTTTTATATGAGCCAAAAGACAGAGGTAGCTATGACTCCCTGTCTGATAAGGGTAATGAACTAGGTTCAAACCTTAAAAGTATTGATTCTCTGAAATCATAGTTTATAATTTAAATTGTCCATGTGACCAAGCCTTATGTGCTAATATATATTGTTATTTTTTTTTTGTGTTTAGGATAAATTTTAATTAAAATCCTAAATTAACGCGATTAATAAATTAACCAAATATGGTCTCTGTTTACCATGGTTAACGAATTTCCCTAAGGGGTAATTCCATAATAAACTCCCAAATAAAATATTGTTCTTGTTTTCTGCAACAGTTCAATTCAAATGGCTGACTCAAATGAAATAAATAGCCATCCTGTGGAGCCGAATGAGAACGCCCAGATTACGTTAACGGGTGCTGAACTAAAAGCAATCATAGACAGCGCTATCACACAGGCTTTGGATAGACAGTATGAAGAATACAGTGGTACTCGAAGTAGGACCCACTCTGCATCACATTCAAAGCCCAGGACACATTCTGAGGCTCATAACAAGCCTCCTCCCAAGAAGAATGGACCCAAGAAAGACGGTGATGACCGTCAGTCCACCAACAATCAAAGTGTCCCGTCTCAGCATATAGTACTGCATCAAGGACCCCGTAACAAGGGTTGCAATTATAAGTACTTCGTGTCTTGTAAACCCAGGGATTTTACTGGGGAAAAAGGGGCCGTCGACTGTATGACATGGCTGGATGAAATGGACACGGTGGTGGATATCAGCGGGTGCGCTGAAGGGGATATAGTTAAGTTTGTGTCACAGTCCTTCAAGGGCGAAGCATTGGCATGGTGGAGATCTCTGATGGAGGCCTCCAGAAAGATCCCGTTGTATAGCATGTCGTGGGATCAATTCATTGCCCTGATCAAGGAAAACTTCTGCCCTCAACATGAGGTGGAGAAAATAGAATCTGACTTTCTATCCTTGGTGATGAAGAACCTCGACTGTCAAGCTTATCTGACAAGCTTCAATACACTGTCTCGGTTGGTTCCCTACCTGGTAACCCCGGAGCCAAAAAGAATCGCTCGCTTTATTGGTGGTTTAGAACCCGAGATCAAGTCCAGTGTAAAAGCTTCTCGGCCAGTTACCTTCAGGTCTGTAACTGACCTTTCCTTATCCCTCACTCTGGATGCGGTCTGGCAGAGATCACAGAGGAATAAGGCAGCCGAGAAGAGGAAGCATGAAGATGATGGTTCGCGAAGGTCGAATAAGAAACACCGTGGGAACGGTGATAACAAAAAGGGATCTGAGTCGAGGAAGGATGGGCATAAGTCTGATGAGAAGCCCAAGTGTAAAATTTGCAAGAAGCAGCACTATGGAAAGTGCAGACTGGAGTCAAGCTCTCAGACTCAGTCAAAATCATTTGCTTGTGGAATTTGCAAGTCCACGGACCATAAAACCCTGGATTGCAAAAAGATGAAGGACGCAACGTGCTACCGTTGCAATGAGAAGGGGCACATCAAGACCAACTGCCCAAAATACAACAAGAAGCCTGAGGAGGCTAAGAAGACTAATGCCAGAGTCTTCAGAATGGACGCGAAAGAAGCTGTGCAGGACGATAATGTCATAACAGGTACTTTCCTTGTAAATGATGTCTTTGCAAGAGTACTTTTTGATTCAGGCGCAGATAAGTCTTTCGTAGATCATAAGTTTTGTAAATTGTTGAATTTACCTGTCAAAACCTTAAACGCAAACTATGAGGTAGAGTTAGCAGATGGTACCATAGAAACCGTCTCTACTGTGTTAGATGGATGTGTTATATCCATTAAGAACCATTCTTTTCCTCTGTCTCTACTTCCGTTTAAGTTAGCCGGTTTTGACATAGTTCTGGGTATGGACTGGTTATCTCATAACCAGGCCCAAATCGTCTGTAACATGAAGCAGGTAGTGATAAAGACTCCGTCTGGTGAGTCACTTACCATTCGGGGAGATACCCAGTATGGACTACCTGAGCACGTGAGTATGCTCAAGGCTTCCAAGTGTTTGAAGAAGGGGTGTGTCATCTACATGGCACAGGTGATTATTGATGAGCCCAAACCGAAGTTAGAAGACATCCCTGTCATTTCTGAATACCCAGAAGTGTTTCCTGAAGATCTACCTGGTTTACCACCAGATAGACAAGTTGAATTCAGGATAGATATCATCCCCGGAGCGGCACCAGTTGCTAGGGCACCGTACAGATTGGCACCCACAGAAATGAAGGAGTTGCGAACGCAGCTAGATGAATTGCTGGCTAAGGGTTTCATTCGACCTAGTTCATCTCCTTGGGGAGTGCCAATCCTGTTTGTCAAGAAGAAGGATGGGTCGATGCGTCTGTGCATCGACTATCGCGAGCTTAATAAAGTCACGATCAAGAATAGATATCCATTGCCCAGGATCGACGATTTGTTCGATCAGCTTCAAGGGGCAAGTTACTTCTCAAAGATTGATCTGAGGTCAGGCTACCATCAGTTGAAGGTTAAGGATGAAGACGTTCACAAGACTGCATTTAGGACTCGTTATGGTCACTACGAGTTCCTAGTGATGCCTTTTGGGCTCACTAATGCACCAGCCGCGTTCATGGATCTCATGAATCGCGTCTGCAAGCCTTACTTAGATAAATTTGTTATCGTCTTCATCGATGACATCCTTATTTATTCTAAGAATCAAGCTGACCACGAGAAACACCTTCGTTGTATTCTCAAACTCCTACGTCAGGAGAAGCTCTACGCCAAATTCTCTAAGTGTGAATTTTGGCTACGAGAAGTCCAATTTCTTGGACACGTGGTTAGTGAGCGTGGTATCCAGGTGGATCCCGCTAAAGTTGAAGCTGTTATGGATTGGCAAGAGCCAAAGACGCCTACGGAGATACGTAGTTTCCTGGGATTGGCAGGATATTACAGGCGTTTCATTGAAAACTTTTCAAGGATTGCTGCACCCCTAACCTCCTTAACTAAGAAGAAGGTTAAGTTTATTTGGGGCCCTAAGCAGCAAGAATCCTTTGACATTCTGAAGCAAAAGTTGAGCAACGCCCCGGTGCTGACACTGCCAGATGGAATTGAAGACTTTGTGGTTTATTGTGATGCTTCGCACACTGGCATGGGGTGTGTGCTTATGCAGAAAGGCAAGGTGATTGCCTACGCATCAAGACAACTGAAAGTGCATGAAAAGAATTACACCACCCATGACTTGGAGTTGGGTGCCGTAGTATTCGCACTAAAGCTTTGGAGGCACTATCTTTATGGTATCAAATGTGTGATCTACTCTGATCACAAGAGCCTCCAACATCTGTTTAATCAGAAGGAATTAAACATGAGGCAACGCCGTTGGATGGAAACCTTGAATGACTATGATTGTGAAATCAAGTATCATCCCGGCAAAGCGAATGTAGTCGCTGACGCCTTGAGCAGAAAGGAAAGGGTTAAACCCATTCGAATCAATGCCAAGCGCATGGAAATAAAGAACAGTTTGATAGAAAGGGTGTTAGCTGCACAGAAGGAAGCTGTGTTGGAAGCTAACTATCCTAATGAAAAGTTAGGAGTAACTGAGGAGCAGTTAACTCTTAGCAAAGACGGAATTCTGCAATTAAATGGACGAATATGGGTTCCAATTTTTGGAGGACTTCGTGATGTCATCCTCCAAGAAGCCCATAGTTCCAAATACTCCGTTCATCCTGGAGCTGATAAGATGTACCAGGATCTAAAGGCAAATTATTGGTGGATAGGCTTGAAAAAGTCTGTAGCCGCCCATGTAGCCAAATGCTTGACATGTGCGCAAGTCAAAGCCGAGCATCAGAAACCATCAGGTTTGCTACAACAGCCTGAACTTCCTACGTGGAAGTGGGAAATGGTAACTATGGATTTTATTACCAAGTTACCCAAGACGAGGAAAGGAAACGATACGATATGGGTTATAGTTGACCGACTGACTAAGTCAGCTCATTTCTTACCCATCAAGGAGACTTATAGCTCCGATATGTAACATATGGGTTATATGTTAGCCCAGTTATACGTTGATAAGATTGTAGCCCTACACGGCATACCTGTAGCTATTATCTCTGACCGGGATACTAGGTACACGTCACACTTTTGGAAGAGTTTCCAACAATCTTTGGGCACACGTTTGAACTTTAGTACGGCTTACCATCCTCAGACTGACGGTCAGAGTGAGCGTACTATTCAAACGTTGGAAGACATGCTACGCGCATGTGCGATCGATTTAGGAGGTAGCTGGGATAAGAACCTACCATTGATCGAATTCTCCTACAACAATAGCTACCATACCAGCATTAAGGTTGCGCCTTTCGAGGCATTATACGGTAGAAAGTGTAGATCGCCAGTTTGTTGGGCGGAAGTTGGAGAAGTCCAGTTATCAGGACCAGAGATCGTGTTCGAAACAACGGACAAGATTGTCCAGATTCGTAACAATCTCCAAGCTTCCCGGAATAGGCAGAAGAGTTACGCTGATCCAAATCGCAAGGATTTTCACTTCGAAGTAGGTGAAAAAGTCCTACTTAAAGTGTCACCCTGGAAAGGGGTGATGCGGTTTGGTAAGAAAGGCAAACTAAGCCCGAGGTATATAGGACCTTTTGAGGTTATCGAACGTGTCGGGTCAGTTGCCTATAAGCTGAACTTACTAGAAGAGCTCAGTGGAATCCACAATGTGTTCCACATCTGCAATCTAAAGAAGTGTTCCGCTGAGGAATCACATGTCATGCCACATACAGATGTGCATATAGACGCGAGCTTAAAATTGTTGAAAAACCTTTGTCGATTGAAGATCGACAGGTAAGGAAGCTTCGAAGGAAGCATATACCTTTTGTTAAGGTCAAATGGGATGCCCGTAGAGGTCCCGATTATACGTGGGAGGTTGAATCCACGATGAAAGAAAAGTACCCTTACTTGTTTCAGTAAATCTTGGGTCGAGATTTATTTTAAGGGGGTGAGGATGTAACACCTCGGAAATTCACGTCCTATAATATGTTGACACGTGTCATAAAGTTTAAACGTGTGAAAGAAATATTATGGAAGGACTAAAGTTGACAAACATGGAAAGTATGTAAATATACGTATTCTAAGTGTCAACTGTGAATAAATATATTGTATTTTAACCCTACAAGATGCTCCTACCTTCAAACGAATAAATCATGGATCATACGAAGCTAAAAGTGAGTGATTTCAAACTACAGGGACCAAATGTGTCAACATGTTTAATTTATACCTCTGAGTGACCTTTTGACAAACCTGAAGCTTTGTAAATATTAATTATGCTCACGAGAATGCACCATAAAAATTTCATAAAGTTTCGTTAACGTATGAGAAAGTTGTGATCAAATTCGTGTAAGAAGCGTTAAAGCGTAAACGTCGAAAGTTAGGACTTTTCGGGTGAAAATAAAGTTACCCGGGGACTTGGCAAAGTGGGTATATGTTTTAAGGCCTTACTAGATCAGTTATAAGAGTTTACCATGCATAAAACAAGTGCCTAATCGGAGTTTGAAGGGTCAAGGACTGGATTGCAAAGAAAAATCAATAAGCTGATCTGGTAGGGGGTCGCGCCACGCGAGGGGACCCTCGCGTCACGCGAGGGTTGCCCAGAACCGCAAAACATGGACTGTTGTCTGCCAAGTGTTTTGTGCGCGACCTGTACCCATTTTTCCACTTCTCCTGGCCCCTAAAACATCCCCTAAGCCTCTAGGACACATGTTAATCGATTGTGGGCAATCCTAGACCTTGTTGTCAAGCTCCTATGGTGAGTGAAACCACTATATAAGGCACTCCAAGTTCACAACTTTTCCTCACACCTTCTCCTGCATTTGTGGATGATTCTGGAGCTCAAGCTTGCTTCCTAGTGATCATATCTCGTGCATAGGACCTCAGTAAGTATTCTTCTTCTTCTCTAATTGAGTTTAGCTAGGTTAATTAGCTAAAAGTCAAACCGTCGTAATTACGGTTTGACTTCGAGATTAGTCAATAATGGCTCAGTCATATCTCGAATTAAAAATAGTTATGAGTTGGTATTTATGTGGGTAATAAAACCTTAAAAGGGTTTCCCCTGATCACCACTCTAAGCAGGTCTAATGTCGGGTCAAACTTTTAATTAAAAAGTCAACATAATACTTAAAATGTCATTTATGCATAATTAGCTATCTAGAACATGTATAACCTATTTGATCATTGTTGTAACTTAGTAATTAGTGTAAGAACCTGTCCAAACATGTTCAACCCGACTATTTCCTGTTTAGACCCGGTTCGGAACCGAAAGTCGCATAGTTTGACTTTCACTTTGACTTTCAGTTCTGACCCGTTTAGGCATATTTTAGAAATGCCTCAGAGCTTTAATTGGACTAGGTTACATGTTAGAACCACCCTCTATGATTATACACCTCAGTTCATTAGTTATCCAATTAATATGCATGTTTCCGTTAATTACTCATATGTTGACCATTATGCCCTTATTACCTTAAAACGTGATTTATGAAAATGTAAAAGTGTAGAAACCTTTGTTACTGATATATAGACTTGCATGCAAAGTTTGACATCAGTTGGACTTGTAGATTAAGAGTTATGCTCATTATCGCAAAACTAATGTTTTATGTTAACATAATGGCGTAATTAGCGTATAGCCTAGTTAAACATACTTTTTGGTATCAAATCTTTTACCCACTGATGTAATATATTATTTTGGGATTTTTAAAGATTTTTAATTAATTTTAGGCTGAGCATAACTCATAGTCGTAGGCTTAATTCGGTAATTGTCGGTTTTGCCCTTACGGGCCATAAAATGAGTTTTACATATCTAAACGACCCCAAACCTTTTGCCACTGATTAGTTATGATAAATAAATTATTTTAAGCCTTCTGGAAATATAAAAATATCAGATTTAAGTATCGAACCCGGTAATGGCCTTTAATCGCCTAAATTAGCGTTTTTAACGCATAGTATGTTTTAAAATTATATTGGACATACCCAGGTTGATACCTACTGATATAAGAGGCAAATTATAATATTTTAACAGTAAGCAAAGGGTGATAAACTCAGACTTCAGTTTTGAGTTTTTCGGCTTATGTGAAATTACCAAAATACCCCTACGGGGCCTAGTTTGGTTAAAAATGATAAGTTTCACATACATGCTTTAACCTACTGATGTAACTTAGAAAATTAAGTATATTTGCTGATTACATTATACCTGTAACTCAGGTTGTCACTTAAACTCTTTTATAAACTTTTAAATGACCAAACTACCCCTACGGGGCCTAGTTTGTGTTTAAACACGTTTCGGGCATAACGAAAGATGCATTACTGATGTCACAACATATTTGAGACATAATTAACTTAGGAAACCTGTATATAGCTCTCATGACTACCCGTCACGCTTATTACGCGTACGGTTCAGTTTATGTAACAAGTTTACATAAATTAGCCGAAACAGGTCAAACCTTAACGTTTTATCTCAAAATCCAGAATGTGAATAATAAACCCATATTAAACAAGTCTTCAAACTTGTCGGGTCTGAATCACATTCTATCCGGTCTTCGCTTAATCGTGCGTACGAACCGTATCTTGAAACTAGCCGGTCTAAGCTTAAGCTTAATAAAAGACCCGTTAGGATTCTAATAGGTTATATTAAACCTTCGTTCCAGATTAGGAGAAACAGTAAAAGCTACGTGCATTCTGCTTATTGTGATTTATACTTGCATCAGGTAAATACTTTTAACTTATTTTCCCTATACGGGCTTGGGTTACGGTACATAGCGTACCGCTTGATCGGGCATCAAATCTCCACGCTTAGTGGGTAGTTGAATAATTTGATCGGCTCGTTTTAAACAGATTTGTTTACTTTACAGCCTTTGGGGGGTTAATGACCATGTCCCGGATATCCTTGGCATCATCTTACGAGATGGCCACGACCTGAGCACGGGGTGTAGGCGTACTCCCGTGTATAACTCACTTAAAGTGGTGTGTCTATTGATCTTTAACCCGGATACGTTCCGGGCTACTGAACGCATAAGTAACATGTAATTCGTTCACAAGATTATAATATTAAATAATTCTCCCAAGTTAAATAAAATGATTTATGCCACGTGCATCCAAACCAATTTTCAATCATTTTCCAAAATGAGTCAGTTGAATGTATTTACCAGTGTAAACTGACGTATTTTCCCAAAAAGACTGAATGCAGGTACTAAACGAAATTTGGCTAGATTGTCTCCTAAGCATCAATAGAAGTCTCGCAAGCTTAGGATGCCAGAAGTCTGTTGAACCATAAATGTTATTTTGTTTCGATCCGTTCTGTGGATAAACACCGGATATTGTGACTTTGATTACAATAAATAAATTCGGTTGTATATTGTTTTTAAATTGCTTCCGCTGTGCATTATTATATTGTGTTGTTTGACTATTATGTTGCCAACCACGTCACGATACTCCCCCACCGGGCCCACCGGTGACACGTGGAAAAATCGGGGTGTGACACCCGAATTTTGTAAATAATAATACTTTCTTTTGTAGTAAGAAATATGGGCGTTACAATAAGGTATGTCACAAAACCTAGATTGGTTAAAGTTGAAAATTTAGACAAGTAGGTTACTTGCAAATAGATGGTTGGGTTATGATCCAAAGTCGAAATTGAATGTCTATGTATGTTTAATTTTGTTAGTTATGATGATATTATGAAATACTTGATGTAATATTACTTGAAGATTATTAACAAGTAAACTAGAAGGTGGGTTTTTGACTAAATAGTGAAGGTGATGATATGGTTGTGCTAGAAATCATCATAAATGATAGTTGAAGCGAGACACTTGAACAAATCGCAAGTTTGAGTGTTTGACCATACATGATAGAGGATGAAGTTTGATGTTAATTTTGGTAAAAATGACTAGTTATGAGCTAGTTAGTAAATGTGTAACAATATGCCCAATAGGTGTTTGTTAAAATGCCTAAATAAAAGCTAAGATGTTGAAATTTTGAGCGATACGCACATTAGAATAATATGGCAAATTATGCGAAATATGAAATGATAAGAGTTCTAAATATCATGTCGATTTAGACTTAATGTTGTAAACCATGTGATTGAAAGTAGTTAACTTTGATAAGCTAATAACAAATCATGAAGTCGAATAGTAGCTTCGACATAGAAAATAAGTGAGGTGGAATAGTCGTGATTGTTAATGACTAATTTAACCGCCTTGTAAATGATTGACAATAGTTTGAAGCTTAACGAGCTAGGTGGAGGCTTGGGAAAGAAGCGGTCAAATGAATCAAGTACGAGAAGAGAAGCGTAAACCGGATGAGAGGTAAGTGAAACTTACACCCCTTGTAGAATGTTTGCTTATTTTATGAGTATAAATACGATAAAGATAATATGGGAAACATCGATTTCCGACGCAATTGATGCGGGTCGGACTAATATAAATAATAAAAACCATGGGTTATGGTAAAAAGGGTGAAATGGTAAATTGGTCATGAAAGGACTAAGGAATTATGAGTTTTTGATAAGATTACCTTGTAGTGTAATCTAACATTAAGAAAAATGGTAAAAATGGAATTTGGTCAAATGTTGACTAATGTAAACCGAGGTTAAAAAGGTACTCATGGCGTAAGCCGAAATGGGCTAAATAAGTAAGGAGAGGGATCTAACGAAGGGAAAATCCGAAATGGGTCGGATGGGCAAATTGGTAGCTAAAAACCATGTTTTTGCTACTCATGTAAAGGTTTGGCCATTTAGGCCAAACGAGTCAAATGGTGGTGGTAACACCATTTGACAATATCGACTAATGTGGTTGTCGAGTCTTATGATTAACAGGAACAATTAGCAATTCGGATGATTGCGTCGCCATAGATTTGTGATAATAAAAGCAAGGTATAAATCGGGTCTATTTGTTGACCCGGGCCAGGTACGCATATTTAGAATTATACTTAAAAAGTTATATTTTGGTCAAATATTAGTGAAAGTCCTTCGTCATAAATGAAGAACTAAAATTGACCAAAAAGCCCTTGATGGGTAAATTAGGCAAATGACCCATATGGGTTATTTAGGAACTTGTATGGCGATTATGGAATATAGGTAGATACTTCAAATATGAAATCGCGAAGTGTGAAAAGAAATGAAATAGTTTTAGACTAAACTGCTTAGATCCCCTAAACGGGTCAAAACGGATTCATGCGCATGGCTTGCGTACTAATAGCATAATTCATAAGAACTATAAACCTGAGCTAGAGATCTTGAGTTAAACACATTGATGTATGCATTTGGTTGTTTAAGAAACATGTTGGTGGTTTTAAATTCAAACGGGTCAAAATGTCGATTTTGAATAGTAAGTTGAATGCTTAAAAATTTGGAATTTTATTAGTTTGAATGATAAATTATAACCCCATAAGATGGAGAATCGAATTACGGTCGCGTGGGAAAAAGAATCACGCGAAACGGACATGTATAACTAAAGTTATGAAATTTTTAAGGTTAGAATTTGGTTAAAACTCGGAGCTGGGCATTTGCAGCTCAAACAAACAAACCTGCTGTGAAAAATAGGTCGTCGCGCTACGCGACGACTAATTAACAAACTGGTCGCGCGACGCGACACTTGTCGCGGGTCGCGAAAGCTGAGACGAAAACGGTCGCGTGGCGCGACCGATCTATATTTCAGAATTTTTTATTCTTTTTCCATTGTTGGGCTGTAGGACTTGATTATACGTATTTAAAAGTTGTCAAAACTAACAGTTTATGTGGTTTTGGCATTAGGTGAGTGCTCACAAGATTCCGGATGAAGATCAAGCGTCTTTCAAGAACCGAACACACCGAACAAGCTTCCGCATTGATCTAATTTGTTTAAATTAATATGTATATACTAAGAATTGCATTTAAACGTTTAAACTAGTTAGAATGATAACGCCAATATTTTGATCATGTATGATTATAAACCCAACAAAGTTTTTGTAAGCTCGCATTTTTGTAATAAATGCGTGTTAAATATTATAAATTCTGTTATTTTAAGATGGGTTTTACAGTTTTCTAAAACGCAATGGACTGAAAACACATAAAAATGTGTTTTACCTAAAATGCAATGCACCAAAAACACAAAGAAATGTATTATTTATAAAACGCAATGGCCAGAAAACTTTTAAAAATGTCTTATTTCTAAAACGCAATGGTCTAAAAAACAAAAGAAAGTGTTCTCATCTAAAACGCAATGGACTGAAAACACCTAAAAATGTGTTTTACCTAAAATGCAATGCACCAAAAACACAAACAAATGTCTTATTCCTAAAACGCAATGGCCAGAAAACATTTAAAATGTCTGTTTTATAAAACGCAATGGACTGAAAACACATAAAAATGTGTTTTACCTAAAACGCAATGCATAAAAAAACACAAAGAAATGTCTTATTTATAAAATGCAATAGCCAGAAAATACTTAAAAATGTCTCATTTCTAAAACGCAATGGCAAAAAAAAAAAACAAAAGAAAGTGTTCTCCTCTAAAACGCAATGGACTGAAAACGCCTAAAAATGTGTTTTACCTAAAACGCAATGACTAAAAACACTTCAAAAATGTGTTTTTCTAAAACGCAATGACCAGAAAACACATAAAAATGTCTTAGTTCTAAAATGCAATGACATAAAAACACCAAAGGAAGTGTTCTCTCTAAAATGCATTGAACCAGGACAATTTACAGAAAATTAAAAACTGTAAATTTACAGAGGCAAAAACTGTCTACGAATACAGTTTTCCAGAGGCAAATTTACAGAAAATTAAATTTTCTCATGCATTTTTATTAAAGCAATTAAAGCAATTTAATCGAAAAAAAAATTCCAGCCAGGGGCTCTGCCCCTTGGACCCTGCTACTAGAGACGCTGCCCCCGGACCCCCGCCAAGATCGTAAAACGCAATGACTAAATCAAAAAACCCAGATTGTAAAAATGAAATTAAAGAATTTCTTACATGGATCGAAGCCGGTTTTCTTTAACGATTGACGAAATTTGAATAATAGAAACACTTATCAGCGATCGAATTGAACGAATCGAGTGATTATCTTCAAAATCACGGGAAAAAAAATGAGATTTTGAATGAAATTAAACTGGGTTTTCTTCAAAAAAAAAAAAAAAGCTGAAGAACACGTTGATCGGGTGTTTGAATCATTGATTGATGACGAAAATCGCACTATAATGTAGTGATTATTGAGATAGTAAGTGAAGAAAAGGTTAAAGATGGTGAGTTTTGAAAATGGTGGGTTTTGAAGTTACTGGGGAGAAGAAGGAAGAAGAAAGGATTGGATTGACTAAAATACCCTTTCTCTTTATTTTAAATTTTGTCATATGTCATAATCCTATTGCTTTCTATCATTTTTAGCCAAAATAAACTTCCGATTTAATCATCACCCATATAACATAATGTAATTAGTATACTATAAAAAGGCTATGTCGGTGGTGGGGCATTTTTTTATTTATTTTTTCTTTTTTTTTTTGTCTTTTCTAACATTTGAATTTTCTTTTTTTTTTCTTTTTTTCTTAATTTACGTTTTCGGCCCTTATGCTTTGTGTGTTGTTTCTTAAATACCAAATTCTTTTGCAATTTACAGTTTTCATCAAATTTTTAACTTTACGTTTTTACCCCTTGCATTGATTTTTTTTGGTTCAATGTTGTTTTACGTATTTTTTCCCATCTCTTGTAATGTACGTTTTCGGCCCTTATGCTTTGTTTGTTGTTTCTTAAATACTAAGTTCTTTTGTAATTCACAGTTTTCGTCAACGTTTAAAGTTTACGCTTTTACCCCTTGCACATTTTTTTTTCTTTCTTTTTTGTGGTTTTGTTTTTTTACTTATAACCTTTAATTTTCAGCATTGACTCTTACAACCTCCTAACTTTCTAAATACTTTTAATCAACTTTTACGTCTTTATTTTTTTTTCGTGTGGCTATAAACTTAAGTTGATTAGCATTCACACTGACAACCTTTTTACTTTGTAAATACTCTTCTAATCGAGTTTCCCACTTGATGTAAGATATGTGTCAACATACTTTTGTATCGGATCAAAAATCGGGTTGCCCCGCCACAAAGCGCGGGTGTAACACCCTAGTTATAAATAAAAGTAAAAAAGCCAACGGTAACTATAATTTCATTAGATAAATAGGCATATATTGCTTTGACTTTCTGGGATTGTGGAGTTATTGATTTTGACTTTTATTCTGCAATTATCATGTTAGAGCATTCACATCCAGGCCATCAATTTGTGTGTGTGAAGTTTTTATAATATAAAGAGTATAAAAGGTGGTTGTGAGTGGAGGAGAGAGAAATTGTTACTGTTCATCTGTATATTTGGGGGGACACTGTTCACCCACTATAATTTTTTAATATATATTGAAAGTGGTTGTGAGTGAATGAGAGAGAAAAATGTAATATATATTGAAAAGGAGAGAGAAAAAGTATTTGTTTTTAGTGGAAATATATTGATATAGGAGTTGTTTTTTAGTGGAATGTATGTATATTTTTAGTGGATTGGATGTGAATGCTCTTAGTGGCACTAGGTGTCATACTGTGTGCGTATGTATGTTTTCATATGAAGAAAAGGTTTTTAATATTATACTAGTACCGATACCTGTGTGTAAATACGGGTGTAGTGGTGAAGCTTGAGATTTTCGAATTTTCGATTGAGGGGTTGAAAACGTATATACCAAAAAATTTCTATAAAACGGGGGGTCGAAAACGTATATATCCAAAAACTTCTATACGAAAAGTACATACTCTCCGCTACTGAACGAAAAATTCGGAGGGTCTGCCGCCCCCTCCCGCTCCCACTATGATGCGCCAATGCAAAGGTGGTTTTTAAAATTCATATATACCACAATTTAATAGAAAATATAGATAGGTGTATAAATATTGAAATTTTTAGTTTAGTTTATTATTTAACTAGGTTATAACCTCGTGTATTACACGGGTTAAGTAAATAAAATATCAAATAGTTAATAACGAAGATTTAACAATTATAAAACGATATTTTAAGGCACTTTTCTGATATCCGAACAAAATTTTGTTTTATATATGATCAAAACTTGTGATATTTGTCAAGTTTATAAATATGAAAGCATTTGAACCATCAATTAGAAGACAAAATGTATCATCGACTTTCTCACGACGTAAACCCAAGTTTTATTTAAATAACAATGGTCTTAATTTATTAGTTCTAAAAATATTGTTGAAATGTTTAGATTAGGCATATACCAATTAGCCAATTAGATAAACTTATTATAAATTTATAACTTTAAAATTTAAATATATGAACTTGAGTTGCATCTTAAAAGGATGGTTATCTATAAGATATTGAACTAATAATATTTAGTAGGTGGGTTATCTAAAAAATAAGATATTAAACTAAATAATATTTAGTAGGAGGGTTATCTATAATTAATTAGAAGAGATTAAACTAAAATAATAATTATCTATAAGAGATGATCTAATATGATGACAAGTGTCACTAAAATGGTTTCTTTTATTATACAGTAAGATTAATATTAAATTAATCATAAGTTATTCTCAAAAACCATATATAGTCATACTGTGGAGATAAAGACGAATGCATTTATTTGGTTAAAATATAAGACAAAATTGTTCACATTAGAATGCTGAATTTTGTTAACAAAATCTGTTGTTAAAGAAAATATTACACTGCTGGTTAGATGATTAAAATTACGGGTGGTAAAGTGGGCAAGTTTGGTGGGTTTGGGTAGTAGGTCTAGATGGGTTTGGGTTAGAATGGATTCAAGTTTGGATTAGGATGAGATGAAAAAAATAATAATAAATATTAAAAATTAAGGAAAAAATATATAAAAATTAAAAAATAAAAAATTTAGAAAAAATTAAAAAATAATAAAATAATAAAAATATATAAATATTCAAAAATTAAAAATTTATGAAAATTTGTAATGTATACACAGGCAATGTTGCATTTTTGCTCTAATGTGAATAACCAACTTCCTAATTCATGACCTGCTAATGAGTAACACCTGGATTAAATTGAGGCAACCGTTGTACTCATTTCTTCAAAGCAGACTCTATCCATGGAAACTCATTTCTTTAAAGCAGACTCTATCCATGGAAACAAACAAGGTCAAAAGAGTGCCCTTTTTAAATGCTCAACTTGGATCAGGTGAGATGAGAACATATTCTAAGGCTAGTCGGCATGGGGGTCATCCCCGCTCCGTCGGGCTTCGGCGACGGACCAAACACCGTGCTCCCCCCCTGCGTCCCGTCTTCGGCGTCGAGTTCCAGCCGTTTGCGACGATCCAACATAATTGGGGCCCAACCAAAAAGTAGCCGTTTAAAAAAAAAATTATTTTCTAATTAAAATTAACGGTAATAATTCAAAATATACCCCAATTCACTTCCATTTTTATAAATACTCACCTCTTTAACCATTTTTTTCACAACTTTTCACCCACTACCACCCCATCTCTCTCACATTTTATAAATCACTCTTCCCTTTTTATAAAAACTCATCATATTTTATACCATTTTTTACCCGTTACCACCCCATCTCTCGCTCAAAAATTATCATGGCTTCACCCATGTCTTCCATTTCTTCAATTTCTTCTATGTCTTCATCGGCTTCGTCTGCGTGGTATTCATCATCTTCGGAAGAGGATGATATTATGCACAACATGATTATGAACGCGGCTCAGGTCTTCATGGCGGCTGATCAAGGGTCGTCCCAACGGCTAACTAGACGAGCAAAATATAACCGAGACCAAGAAGGTATTTTACTTTTTTTTTTCCTTATGTTTTATATAGATTTGAAAATGTATTTTATAATTAATTTCATTTATGTTTCGTTTTAAATTTATAGCCGGCCACGCTAAACTACTAGCCGATTATTTTGCCGACGAACCCGTGTACCCAGCCGAGATTTTCCGACGTCGGTTCCGCATGAGTCGTCCACTGTTTTTACGCATTGCAGGCGACATGGCCCAGTCTGATCCGTTTTTTACATTGCGGAACGACGCTAGGGGGCTAAGGGGTTTCAGTAATTTACAAAAATGCACGTCGGCCATTCGCCAACTTGCGTACGGTTACGCACCCGATGCATTAGACGAGTATATTAGGATGTCTGAAAGAACCGCACGTCGATGTTTGCACAAGTTTTGCGAATGGGTTGTCAAATTGTATAGCAAGCGATACCTGCGGAAACCGAACGCAAACGACGTTCAAAAATTATATCAAGCACACGAACAGAGACATGGTTTCCCAGGAATGCTCGGGAGCATTGATTGCATGCACTGGGCGTGGCAGAACTGCCCAGTCCAATGGCAAGGTCAGTATACTAGGGGAGATCATGGACATCCGACTATTATTCTAGAGGCGGTTGCGTCACAGGATCTCTGGATCTGGCATGTTTTTTTTGGTCTACCCGGTTCGCTCAATGACCTTAACATCATATACCAGTCACCGATATTTGAGGATGTAGTGGCGGGTACAGGTCCAGACACAAGCTTTACAGTTTCGGGGGTGGAATACAGGCGAGGTTACTACCTAGGCGATGGGATATACCCAAAGTACTCGACAATCGTTAAAACTATTCCGCACCCGACAGACGACAAAAGAAAAAAGTTTGCGAAGTTTCAAGAGGGTGCGAGAAAAGATATTGAACGGGCTTTTGGTGTTCTACAAAAAAAATGGCACATCATTGAACATCCAGCACGTTCGCAAACACCAAAGAGGTTACGACACATTATGTACGCTTGTATCATCCTTCATAACATGGTCATTGAAGACGAAGGTAGAGCGATATGCGAGTACGACGAAGACGCGTCAACTGGAAATTCTGTTCCAGTTAGTGCGGAACAACAAGATTTGAACATGTTCGCTCTACGTAACGAGTACACACATCATAACCTACAAGCGGACTTGGTGGAGTACATTTGGAACAACGCTCAAAACGAACCCGACAACGACATGGAAGACGAAGACGAAGACTAGTAGCTTATTTTAATATATTAGGATATTTTTAAGTTTTTTTTTTAGTTTTTTTTATGTTTATGTAATGTGGTTTTATTATTTATGAAAATATTTTGTTACTTTATTTGTTAAATGTTAAAAAAATGTTGAAGATTAAAAAAAATAAAAAACATAAAAAGTGGTGGAGGATGATGACTAGGACCATCTTACCATGCCCTGTAGTTTTGGAGGATGGACCATCCTTGGGAGGATGATGACGTGGAGCCTACGTGGCGGATCATCCTCCAAGGATGATCCATCACCATACCGAGTAGCCTAATCAAAATAGGTTCGGGTTGAAATGTGTCGTTTTAGAAAGAGCCTCACTGAACTGATCCAACAGTTAATTATTAATCATTAACCATTCCATAAAATCCAAATAGCAGTCATGGTAGCAAATAAAAATGATATAAACACCATCTTATCTTCACTGATGAAAAAGATTAATAATTAATATCGATTACATGTATAAGAATTCGGATACTCGTTAACAAATTTAGACACTTGATTCTTCCTATGCAGAAACTTATGCCAAAGTTCACAAGATTTTTAGGCCAACAGCAAGAACAGAAACTAGAATAAGTCAAGTTTCAAGATTTTGCATAACAAGTTTGGATTCACATGTTAAACAATATATTGTAACACCCAAAAAATAATTATAGAAAGTGGTTAGTAATAGTATGCAATTTGGGCTTAAATTAATAAAGTAGGTTTTTTTTAAATAAATAGATTTGGGCTCAAAATAAAGTTAGTTAGGGAAGGCCCATGGATTATGAAGTATAAAAGGAAAGAGATGAAACCCTAGCCCTCATAATTGTCATCTTCACCAAATTCTAGAGAGAGAAAGCTAGAGAGAGGAAATTAAAGAAAATGGATTCAAGATCACGGAATTGGATATAGAAGCTTGGAATCAATCGCTAGACGTTTGAGGATCATCATAGCATCATCATGCTTGAAATCCTGGTAACAATCGCCGTAAATCTTTGATTTTGAGGTTTTGGGGTTTTTCGAAAAAAAAAACTTGGGCTTTTAGCATAAATATCGGATTTTTACGTATCACTGAAGCTAAAACAGATCTTGCTTCATGGAAGTCAAACAAACAATTTAAACATAAAAAGTTGTGATTTCAGGTCGAAAACGTTACTGCATGTTAGAATCTCTGTTTGGGCGACTTTACCATGTTTTTCCCAGCGACTTTGTTCATGCATGGCGACTTTCAGGCTGGGTTGAAGATGAAGTGCACCGATACTGAGGCCGCCAATGATTGGCGACTTTTCCATGGACGACCTTGCCTTCAACGACTTTATTCGCTAGGGTGTGAAAGTCCTAAAACGAGTTAGGAAATAGTGCTGGCGGCTTGTTCTCCGGAATATTATAAAATGATGAGTTTTCGCGGTTTTATGTAGACCATGTGATGATTTTTCTAGCATAGACACCGTAGTACTAAGTTGTTAACGGTAAACAAGTGAGTTTCTCGACCCTTCCTACCAAAGAAATAAACTCCCTCTTCCGCAATATAAGAACTCCAAAACATATCGAACAAATTTCTGGTCCCAGGTTTCCGGCCATTCCATTGCCTCCCGCAGCTCCTCGCGCTATGTAACATTTTAAACATCCCCGAGGGCCAGCAAACTCAAAATCCACACTTATCTCGTTGTTTGTTATTAGATCCAGAAAAGCCCGAAAGAATGCTCCTTTTGTGGTGGCTCATGTTGACATGCCGCAAACACGTGAATTCCATGTTGACCCAATTCAATCTTTTGTGAGTATACATCGCCTGATGGTAGCATGCTTCTACAAACCATGTGTGGTATGTCAAAGTAAACAATACATCCGACTGTGGTAGATTGAACTTAAACACCTTGACGGGTCTTCAACGAACTACGAATTAGCAGTGGAGGCGCATGAGCTATCGCTTTTGAAGAACAATGCATCCATAATTAGCGGCGTGGTGACGTTTGGATCAAGGTCACTATTTAAAGAGAGCTTCTATAACGTCTCAACATTCATGTAACAAAACCAAAGATGCGATGAAAGTTGGCTGACAACAGCATGCCGAACATATCTTTGACTTTGACTATACTTAGCCTTTGCCCATTTACACAGAAAGTTGTAAACAACATCTTCTGTTCTAACCTCTAGAACATCGCTGCTAATAGTTGCCTCAATGATATTCAGTGGAAAACCAACAAGACTCCTCTCAAATCTGCCATATTCAAAAAAAGAAATGTAATACATATTCACAATTCATAAGAAAATCGTATAGTAGTTATGAGGAGTCTTACCTTTCCAAGTCTCTGTACTTGGAAATAAAGTGACCTTTCGTCTCAACTTGTAATGGCCGTATTTGAATAGTTTCTATATACTCAATGACATAGTTCGTTAATGACTGCACATCTTCTTCAGTTTGTAGATATGATTCGAGTTGCAGGATCTATAATGCACGGTCCTCTCTCATACCTCTCCTCAATTGGCCACAACAAAACTTCATATAATCTTTAACATCGTACTTATATGTCAGAGTTAGAAGACTAAACAATTGTTTAGCTGTAAGAGCCATCAACATCCAACTGTTACCGATCATGTGGTCCACCAGTACCAAAAAATGACTCGGCCTCTGTTGAAACCAAAATTAAAATACAAAAGCAAGGGTTAATAAAAGGTAAAATCTTTTTTTGAAGTGTCCACCAGAATTCCCATGCACTACAAGTTGTTTTTACGTGAGCCCCTGTAATAATAAATTGCCTTACATGATCACCCTAGCGTTCTCTCGTTCAAAGCAGACAGTCAGTCAGAGAGGGGACACTACTGTCTACTTACCGTTAACATAGAAGGGACCTTCGTGATGGTCCACGCACCAACGTCCGTTGTCATTACTCGCAAAATGGCACGACGTTAGACGAAATAGAAATAGAGAGAACCCGTGACAATAACAGCTGGAGGGGCACCTTCAGGGTGAGTACTTCATCTTCCTTGTATGGATAAGAGTATCATCGATCATGATTAGTATGAGCCAAAGGGACCTCCTCCCACTAATAGAGTTGTTGTCCAAGGCTACTACATCCGCCTCGTCGTCACTACCGTAGTCAGGCATCTCCGCATTCGAAGGAAAAAACAACCATCTTCTATGGAATCAAGCTTAAGGTCTCACTTAGGAACCACGCCCACCATAAGCTCTACAATAGATGCAAGGTCAATATTTTCAACATGCGAGTCAATAATGACAGTAGAATTCGAAGTCGAAGGTGTTTCGTTCTTGGCCAAATATTTCGTACAACACATATATAAATAGATTATATAAATATAATCACATAAAATCCCATCTAACCAGGATTTCTATCTTGTATAAGCTGAACTTGTAAACTGTTTATAACATGTAGTCTGATAATGTAATGTGTCTATAACACAAATGACTTGTTACGAAAATAAGGTTTAGATGAGTGAAGGCTTTGCATTCTATATCTCGCTCGAGGGCGAGATATACGAATCAAACCCTCCAAAATGGATGACATCGACTCCCGACTCTTGTTCTTTTCTTGTCTCCTTGTGCAAAGTCCACTAATTTCCTGAAATACATGTAAGTTGAAAAGTCAACAAAATTTGGTGAATTCATATGTTTTATTTGTATCAAATGAATCTTTAAAGTGTGAGATGAATTTGTATAAGATCCGGTATGTAAACGTCTATGAAACCGTTGATCATTAATGTTTTGCAAGGACACTAATATGTGTGCCGACATGGGAAGCAATCCAACCCTTGACGATTTTTGTGTCGATTACCCTCGACTGGGACACAAAAACACTTTTCTGTGTGTGTCCCATGGACCAAGAGTGGGGCTCGCCAAAACCCGATAGATCTACCCCTTCTCTTCCTCGGTCTGTATGTGATTAATGGTGCTTAAGTTCCACCATATTCGCACATGATCTAAGTGTGTTTCATCCCCTAGCTTATCATACCATTGTACACGTATCTCCCCTGATAGTTGTAAAACTGAAAAGCGTTTAAAAGGAAAAGGGGGCATGAACTCATTGAATGCGTCTGTGCGTAAGCTGCTAGAAATCAAATGTGTTTTCCTCATTTGTGACACAACCTACAAGTGTCCTAAAATCGTTAGACGCTTAGGTCTATGTATAATCTACGTACAAGTCTTCCATCTTGAATTTGTATTAGGACTCCTAAAATAGTTAGGCACTGAACTATGTTTTAGATGGATAAATTTCTAAGTTGTTAATATATATTTCACAAAATATATATTTTTGTATATTCGTGAGTTGTATGAACGGGCCTAGCCCTCTTGTGACTCCGTGTCTCGCACGAGTGTTATGTACATGTCCACGACATGTGTAGGGCCGAGCCCTTTGTAGTCGGGTCTCACACGTTTGTCTCGTTGACGACGTTAGTGGATATAGTATATATTCTTAAAATATATTTTCTTGTTTAATGTGATCTTTGATCACCTTCTAAGACTGTCTCCAACGCTGGAACAAAATGGAGATCCTTTGCTGCCTTTAATATCTTAAGATGATGTGGCTGGGTGACATGGATGAGAGAGAGAGGGGAGAACATCCGAAGCCAATGGCTGAGAGAGAAGAGATGAAAAGGGTGGTTGTGAGAGGGGAGGTGGGACCTACTGGTCTTGAGCCTGTTGCAGAAGAGGGAGGAAAGGGCTGGGCAGCTGAGGTGGCACCGGGCAAAGGTTAAGGGCGGAGGGGAAGGGCTTTATGCAATGGAGACAGTCTAAGTGTATGTGTATATATATTTTCAAATAAATATATATATAATCCAAGTTCGATAGGTGTTAAAAATAATATATTTTTAACTTGTTCTTGTATGTCTATGCTTATACTATTTTATGTGTTCTTGTCTTTGTGTACCTTTGACTAAGTCAAAGTAGATGTATGATTTTGTTAAATAGTATTTCCAATATTAATTTAGTATAAATATACTTGTATGAATACTTTGAATATCTTGTATCTTCACTAAGTGTATACTTAGACAAGTATACATTCATTTAGGTATAAATACCCATGTATTTTGTATGTAGTGACTTAAATCATTCCTTGTGATTTTTATGTCTTTCTGGAATTATATTTCTTGTAATAATATACTTTAAGGTTCCTTAAAAATAATGCATTTTTAAGATCGGTTTGTAATATATATATATTTTTCATACTTATTAAATATATATATATTTGTCACTTGTTAAGTATTTATGTTTTTGTTACTTGTCTAATTTTTATATAACCATTTCTGAACCTTGTTAATATATATATCTTTCTCTTAATACATATATGTTTTGATAATTTGTACAAATGTCCACATGTCCAACATTTGTCATGGGAATATATATTTATCCATATCTATACTTGTCTTGGCTTTTTAGTTCATATGCCCATGTATGGGTAAGTATATGTATATTTATTCTTTGTAACTTTTGATTTTGATGTGCATTTTGTATGTGCATTTCTTGTGGGTATTTAGTTAAATATAAATCCATATATTTACACTGAATATATAATATAATACACATAAGTATACACATAAGCAAGTATTGTGTGGTGACAACTAAATATATATATTTATTTTAATCTTTAAGAAAATTCTATTCTCTTAACTTATATTTTTGTATATAAACTTGGGAAAAATTATGTTTAATGTCTTTAAACATCTTAACTTGTAAAAATCTTGTTAAAAATATATTTTTCTAATACTTTAATTTCTACAAAAATTTTGCCATAGTTTCCCCTAGATTTAAGGGTTTTCCCATGTTTACAACATGCTTAGAAATTGATTTTCCAACTCAACAAGATCATCCAACATTTCAATAAGACTTTATATTTAGTAAAATTCCAACAATGAACTTATGAACTTGTAAACAACATCAAACTTTTAGATCTACAACTTCCTCATGTTCATTATCATTTTCAACAAGTTTATGTTAAACTTTAAAACATACCTTTTCAAGATCAAAACTTTTTAACAAGATCTTTATATATTTTTACTTGTTACATCTTCTAAAAGTCATTCAAGTAACATTTTCAAATCCATAACATCTTTGTTGGTGGATCTTACTAGATCTAACATTTTTATGTTAGATCTATATTTTTAACATAATATTAACAAGTTCTCTTTGTCCATAACAACATCACTAGATCTAACACAAAATCAACTTCAACAACAAGTATGTAAGTTAGATTTTTTAGTGTTTAGTTATGTTTTTACCATGTATTTTTAAGTGTACTTCAGGATGGTTACTTGCACTTTTATAAACTTTATAAAATAAAAAGCATAAAATGTGGTAGGGTGAACTTACTACTAGCACAAGGTTAGGGAAGAACACTAGATGCAAAGAAGAAAAAGATGAAGAAGATTTAGATTCAAGTCTTGGATAAAAGTAAATGGTGGTGGATAAAAGGCTTCCTTCACTTGTAAACACCTTTGTTCTTCATGCACATCATCTTGTATGTATATCATAGAAATTATTGTTGAAGCTTTAAAAATGGAGGTGATTTGGTAGGTGGTTGGCCGAAAATGGAGGCGAAGATGGAGATGTTTGGTGTGTGTTTTGGTTGGTGTAAGAGGTGAAGATGATAAGGTTGGTGAATGTTATATGATGTTCAAAATGGACTTCATCCATTCTATACATTTCATTTTATAATTTGCTAGAAGTCCACACATGGACATCATCCATTTTATAAACTAATTGCATAAAATGCTAGAAGTCCACACATGTGGTGTGTGGAGCCCACTTGAGGGGAGGGTAAAGTGTAACATTTTTATAACATGTGATGGTTAATCTTTAGGTATTTAGGGGATTAGTGGAAGTCTTGCACAATTAAGATGCTAATGGCGTTTATGATATTAAATGACCTCTAACTAGTCCACTAGACTAGCATATCATGTTTGGATAGCAAAAATGCCATTTGTTTGGTCATCGGGTCCTTAACGGACAATATGTGAAGCGTGCACGGTAATACCGGGAATGATGTCTTTGATATTTGATTGATATCCTCGAGTTTATTTAAGATGATTATCATCATTTACAAGCTTTGTTTATGCTAAAAATGTTGACTTTTATGTTGCGGACAAGTTGTAGGTGTTAAATTACAACTCGGATCGGACAATTATTAATTTAGGCATTTTTCTGGAAAGTTAAGGTGTCATTGCAAATGATGCCTCTAATTAAGGTTTTTTTTATAAATTTGTGATGATATGCTTTCATATCATTCGTTAGGCGTTTCAGGAAGTTTCTGAACTCTCCTAGCATAAATAGTGTGTTCAGATGAATAGTGTTTTTCAGCATTCTTCGCCAACGTATTAGGACATAGTTGTTTGTTTTCACGACATGGCGAATCAGCAATATGAATTGTAATGTTTTAACATATCCTATCACTGCTAGACTTTGTACGACTCAATCATTCATAAATTAAGTCAAAAGAACGTAATTAAATTGTGTAAATAGTGATTAAGTTGTACGAAATTATCATGAAATTATGCCGGTTGTCACATCTTGTATGGACCTATACGTTTGTTTTAGTTGTTGTATTTTATATAGTAAGAGATGATTTTTTTTACAAAAGTCGCACTCAGATCACAACAAATCTATATCATGGTATACTTGGAGTAGCTATTTTACAAGGCATTATAGTACTTAGCCATTCAAGAGCAACTCATGTAAGTTTTACACCAATAATGTATAAAAACAACCTCTAGATATAGAGTTCAAAATAAACTAAAATAAAATGGAGAGGAAAGAATGTTTTTTAATGAACCTTGGAAGAGTAATTTGAGATAATTAGCACAGATCCTCTCCAATTTTGAGGATTTTTCTTCTAACAATAAATACATATTTACAACATAATAATAACAATAAGTTTACTTCTGTTTAATGGGTTCTGATTTGCATATGGGACACAAGTTCTTCATTGACAGCCATTTTTTTATGCATCCAACATGGAAATCATGTTTGCAACCTTTTAACATCCCTACATCATCCATATTTGCATACTCTTCCTGCAATTAATTGAAAAAAAAAACATTATTAAGCAAATCTGCATTCAAAACACTCAAAAAGTAGAAAAATGCATATCAAACGTAAGCATTGGTTAAGCGTTAGAGATAAAAAGATAACCCAAACCAACCGATTCATAAGTAAACGGGTTGAAATTGCCACATTTGTTCAGAATCAAAAAGACGGAATCTCACCAAACAGATCACACATGTTCCTTCCTCTTGGTAACTGATTAGAAGAACAATATATCGACTCTCGTAAACACTTTGAAATCTGATTCTCAGACAGACCCGTACTAACATTTCCGATCCTTTCCCCAAATGCCAGAAGCTCCTGTTTGTTTTGTTATTTCGACAAACGGATAAAACATGAACTTTATTTTTGAATGATCAAATCCCATAACTTTTAGAACTTAACGATAAAGTCCTGCATTTTACGATTAACATAAAATGTCCTTTTTCGATTGGTTATATACAACCTTTCAAAGTTTATCCATGTTCGTTTTGCATGATTAAGCGTCCAGACTTTATTAAAAGGACTTTTCATTAAGTTTTAGAAGTGTAGGGATAAAAATTAAAGTCCAGGGACATAAGTGCAAAATCAGTAAAAGTTTACGGGGTTTTGTTGACGAGTGTTAAAACTATAAGGTATACATTAGGGGTGGCAATTTCCGAAATGATACAAAACATAACATGAACTTGTCATGTAATTAAAGGGTCAGGTTGAGTTTAAGGGAATGTTTGGCTAAGCTTTTTGAAACAACTTACTGACTTATTGGCTTTTTTGAAAAAGTCAGTATGGAGTGACTTATTGGCTTTTTCCCCTCACATACACCCTCATTGTCAAACATCATTTTCGAGCTTATAATTTTTCAAAAAGCCAATAAGTCAGTAAGTTGTTTCAAAAAGCTTAGCTAAACATGCCCTAAATGGGTCGGGGTCGTGAACAGTCGATCTACCTAATGCTTTTAATAAATGAGCTATGTTCGGGTTAGGTTGTAAATAAACGAGTGAACCCGCCAATCTGTTAAAAATATAAGTTTTAAAAATCATAAAAGTTTATGTTTCACTAGCTGACCCGTTTAACCTGTTGACAAACCCGTGTACAAAACGGCAACCTTGTTTGGCATGCTTAGATAAACGGATTACGAGGGTCGTGTCCAGGTTACGTGGGTTAAGCTTGTTTGAATTAGGGTTGAGTTTTTTTCATGATTCATGATTAGGTGTATCAACATATCAACCCGAACCCAAACTGTATTGTACTACATTTCTAGTGGAGAACACATCAAAACTAAATAAAAAAAGTCCATTTAAAAAAGATAATGTTACGGCTAAAACATAAAGCAGGATATCAAAGCAAGAGGTGGCAGCTTTGAACCGTTAACCTAAGGTTGTGTTAAATCTTTAATGCGTCAAAACATTACAAAAAAAAAAAAAAGCTAAAAAGAATTATACCATAATGATTTATGATAATGAAGTGAATACTAACGTATAACTCAACTATCTAAAAAGTATTGAGTGTAATTACCCTACTAATGCCATACCGTGGTGAAGCGATCGGATACTGTCCAAGCAACACTACAAGTCGTAAACGCTAGGTTGTCGTGGCAACGCGCAGTGGCGAAGCTTGAAAAAAATGTTCGGGGGGGTGGAAGGTACCGGACCTAAAAAAAATTCTATGTTTGGGTCGGATGTCGGTGATTCGATTCGGGTCGGATCGGGTCAAATATTAATATCAAATAAAATACGTTCTCAAACATTAAAACGTAAACATTGTTTAACAAACAATTGAACAAAGACACGAAAACATTAAAAAGAAGAGGAAGGTGGGTACCCGGTGGCCGGTTCTCCTGGATGAAGAATTATAGTTCTGCTCGTCTTCCTTTAAGATTTTTGAATTCGTCAATTATGGACTCCGAATCAAAGCTCTCAGCAATCTCCTTTTCTATGTAAATCACCATACTGTTTGCTAGATACTGATCTGACATCTTATTGCGAAGTCGAGTCTTAAATATTTTCATCGCTGAAAATCCTCTTTCCGTTGTTGCAGTCGAAACTGGAAGCGTCAAGATTAGCCGACACACTTTTTCAACCAATTTGTACGTGTTATTTTTCTGACATTGCACAAGAGTTTTGCAAAGATCAGAAAGAGTTGATACCTCACTTAGCTTGGGATTATTTTTTCTTTCAACTTGAAAATTATCCAATTGACCACGTAATAGATTCCTTTCTTTCTCTGTAAAATCGTTATGATAATACTTCTCAACAAGAAGAACAATCTGATCAATATTAATCTTTTTTGAACATAAAGACGCACTAAGAGATAACAACTCTGTCGCTTGCTCATTGAATCTACTATTCAGCTCATGTAGTTGTTTGTCCAATGTCTCTGTAAACAAATCTACCCGGTAATAATGTTCAAATGTAACATGAAGATCTTTTTTACGAGGCCGATACCGAGTAGAAGTATATGGAGAACTCATATCAGGCATATCTATGTCATGCCTTTCACAAAAAAACCGAACCTTTTCAAGTAAAGAATCCCATCCAGTGTTTCTAAAATTAGTTAGACTAACCTTTGTTGCAGAAACTAACTCCATTGCATTAAGGATGTCTTGGGATTTCTTTTGTAATGCTTGACTAAGTGTTTCCGTTTTACTCATTACTTCTTTCATCAAGTGAAGAACAAGCACAAATTCAAATGATTGCAAGTAACTGTAAGCTATATTAGCATCTCCACGTTGAGAACCAGTAGCATGAGACGTGTCTTCAATTATTCCCTTGAGAACAGCACGGGTGACATCAAACATGTTAACCAAACTACAAATAGATTTAAAATGAGAACCCCAACGTGTATCACCAGCCCTTCGTAATGTCCCAACCTGATTTTGTCCTTTTCCCGATTTGATTTCACCCAATTCTAATAACTTTTTAATCTCATCTGCCTTCGCCATTTGTAACTCATCATGACGCTTACTTGAAGCACACACCACATTAATTACGAAAACTAAGTTTGAGAAGAATTGGTGTACTGGAGTCACATCCCTTGAGACACAAACCAAGGCAAGTTGTAACCTGTGAGCAAAAAAGAAAAATATAATTTAATAACCATAAGAGTATTTTAGTAAACCCGAAGAAAGAAAGTTAAAAAAGAACAAGTAATTAACCTGTGAGCAAAGCAGTGAACATAATATGCGTAAGGACAATATTCCCGAACAAGTGCTTGCAACCCGTTCCATTCTCCTCTCATATTGCTAGCACCATCATAGCCTTGACCACGGATTTTACTAACATCAAATTTGTAATGCAATAGTGTATTCCACAAATTTACTTTTAAGGTCGCTGATAAAGTATCCGTAACATGAACTAAATCCAAGAACCTTTCCCGTATCACCCCTTCAACATCAACAAATCTTAAAACTATCGCCATTTGCTCTTTTTTTGACTCATCCCGTGACTCATCAACCATGACACAAAACCATGAATCCCCCACTTCACTACGTATATGGTTACGGACTTTATTTGCCATGATACTAAGAATTTCTTGTTGAATATCGGAAGATGTATACTTGCAATTAAATGGAGCATTTTCCAAAACCTTTGCAACATCATCATTATAATAGGCTAAAAGTTTTAGCAATTCACGAAAGTTACCTTGATTCTTAGAAGTGGAAGATTCATCATGTCCTCGTAAGGCACAAGCTTGGTATGTCAACCAACGAACTACATCAATTGTGGTTTTTAATCTTAACCGGTTCTTCCTAATTGTCTCTTCACTTTGCGTTTCTATGAAAGTTTCAAGGTGTGCTTTCTTATTCAACAAGTTCGTATATAAAAGAAAAGCTTTTTTATGAGTTGAAGATTGAATGTGCTTCAACAATGGACATTTATCCCCATCATTAACTTTTTTCCAATTGTCAAATCCTTCAGTAGTAAACGCACTATGACCGTGGCTCTCATTCGGTTTATCGCTATATAAATAACAAAGGAAACAATAAGCCTTGTGTTTCGTTGGAGAATACTCTAACCAATTAGGGAACATGTCAAACCAAGCATATCTAAATCTACGAGGATTTTTCTTTGGACCTCTCGGCTTATACCATTCAAGCTTTATTTGATACACTCCTAATGACATATAAGCTAGTCTTACTTGCTCCCTTATATTAACCGGATATTTCCACATTTCAAGTCTCTTAGCGGGATCTCTTTCTAGACTACTAGCATCCACTTCATTAATGTTAATCGGATTTTGAGGAATGTTTTGATTCGCTTCATTAACCGGTTCATTATTCGGTTCATTATTCGCTTCATTAACCGGTTCATTATTCGCTTCATTAACCGGTTCATTATTCGCTTCATTAACCGGTTCATTATTCGCTTCATTAACCGGTTCGCTTGTTAGCAGCAGCAGCAGTTATACACAGCAGCAGGGTTTTTTTTTCTTCTGTTCTCCTCGGCAGCAACAGCCAACAGATATTCATATATATGTTTAACTAATTAATGGGCTGGGTGGGTTATAATGTTTTTTTTGGGCTTTTAATTAATGGGCTGGGTTATAATGTTTTTTTTTTGAGTTTTTAATCAACAGCCAACAAATATATATGTTTAACTAATGCCTAATGGGCTATATAAATATTTTTTTATAAAACAGGAGGGGTCGAAAACGTATATACCAAAAAAAAAAATTAAACCGGGGGGTCCAAAAAAATATATACCTAATTTTTTTTTTAAACCGGGGGGGTGAATACATATAAACCTAAAAATTTCTATACGAAAAATAGATACGTAACACTACTTCGCAAAAAGTTCGGGGGGTTGGGCGCCCCCTCCCCCCGGCCCCTCATATCCTGCGCCACTGGCAACGCGCGACACTGGTAAACACTAGTTTAAAAAAGTCATCAAATTCGCTAAAAGATATAGGTAACATGTGTCGAACCCTTGACCTATACATCATCAAAAAGAGAATTTACAACATCAAATAATTCATTTCTTCTCTCAAAATCACTCTTATTAGATTTTTTACCCATATGTAAATTTTCTTTATTTACGAATTCACGTAAATTTAAATGTGTAAATTTAATTTCTAACATTGTATTCGAATTATTATGATAAGTGCAAAAAAAAATTTGAATTTGAATTGTTTTTTACAAAGTTCTCGTGGTTTTTTCATTCGTTCTCACGGTTCTCGGGATATTTAGCGTTTTCACCTAACATTTTTAGACGTATCTCTTGGTCAAATGAACTATTTTAAGAGAGATACGTCTAAAAACCATCGATTTCTCGCGAGATATACTCGTAAATATTTAGGTGATATTTTTAAAAGAGATACGTCTAAAAACCATCGATTTCTCGTGGTTTCGTAGTTAATGTTTCGTTTTTCAAAGTCGGCGTCATCATTTAAGTTTATGTGACACCTCGCGTCCGATCCACCGGCGCTAAAACTACCCGTTTCCGATGTTTTTTAGCGTTTCGCCATCTCCACCTCGTTGGGAATCGGCGCCCATTTTGGTTCGTTTTTCAAAATTTGCCACGCGCGAACGTGAGCAAAGTTGGTATTACCATTGTTCGCCTTATACTTGTCCAACGCTTGTTTGAACACATCGTCGTTGCTCATGCCGCTACGACGCCCACTTGAAAATATTTTATTATATTCCTCGCAAAACCTATTGACGGACGCGTTCATTTTCCGCCACTTTGATGACACCGAGTCGATATCTCGATACGGGCCTTGGTCCATAAGCTCGAGGAACTTCGCCAAAACCTTGGACCAAAACCCGTCACCCGTTTGGTTATTACCTATAAAAAAACAAACAAAATATATAAAGTGTTAACAAAAATATAAAGAAACTGTTAACAAAAAAATATATTTTAAAAAAAATAAACAAACTTTAAAACAATAAACCTACTGTTAACAAAAAAATAAACAAACAAAAAATTAAACTTAAAAAAAAACAAACTGTTAAGAAAAAAATTATAAAAACAAACTTTAAAAAAATGTATAAACTTAAAAAAAAAAGATAACCTTTTGTCGGGTGTGTAGACGTGCCTATGTAAGCCTTCGCTAAGGCTTCTTCTTCGATTGGCGTCCACTTAGTCGACTTCGGTTTGGACGATTGCTCACCCACCACTTGCTTTCCTTTGTTTCGTTTTCCTTTTCCTTTAGGCGGTTGGGTTTCGGGAACAACCTCCACATCGTCGTCGGGTTCGGATTGTTGAAAGGTTTGCATCGGGATCGGTTGGGGTTGAATGGGTGGTGTCGGGTTCGATGGGAAATTATAAGCACCCCGCATCATCATTTGTTGAAGGGCTTGATTTTGAGAGAATTGAGCGAATTGGTTTGACGGGTGTTGGAATGATGCAAACGTATTTGATGAATATTGCGAGAATTGGTTCGGTTCTAGCGTCGGATAATATCCCGGAACCAAGAAAACATTAGGTTGGGTCGGGTTGTTGGGATTGTTCGGGTTGTTGGGATTGTTCGGGTTGTTCGGGTTGTTGAAGGGATCCATGATAGAGTATAAAGTTTATAAAAGTGGTAGAAGATTTATAAAAATTGAGCAAGAGATATGAAATTTTGGGGTTAAATTTGTGAATGGAGGTGAAAATGGAATGAAAATATATATATTTAAAGTTTATGACCGTTTGTTTGTTTTTTGAAAAAGGAAATTTAATTTTTTTTATAACGGTAACTTTTGGAGTTGGGCCCCACTTTTTGGACCGTCGCAAACGGCGAGAAAAGGACGAAGAGGACGGGACGGCAGGGGGTGGTTTGGTGTAGCTCTCGTCGTCGGAGCAGGACGGGTGGGTCGACGGACCCATACCGTGTAGCCTTATGATTAGGTGGGTGAAATTTTCCCTCCAACTCATTAGGCATGCACCCCTTATACCGTTAAAAAAGGGTATCTGTCTGTAACACCTCAAAATTTCGGGTTTAATATTAAAACGACACGTGTCATGTCAGACAAAAACGCGTTGAAAACCCGGATTTAATAAAGTTGTTTTCGGTAGGATTTAAAGTGGCGTCATGTTAAATCGTTACCTCTGAACGACCTCAATTGTAAATCCCAAGACCCGATATAATATTTTACACATCTATTATACCCTCACTTCAGAGAATCATTGCCAATAATGGAATTGATAATGCATGACTTGATCCCACGAAGAAAAGAAATGGTAAACCGATGTTTTCGGGTCTTGTTTATGCATTCATTTGAAACATTGGTTAATGGTAGGGTAGGAAATGTTCAAGACATGTGTTAGGGGTCCCAAAGTGTTGATATAAAGTCCCAAAAATCGTGCAAGTTGATGCCCTTTCGAAACACCAACAAACAACAACAAAAGACTGATCTGCAGGGCGTCGCGTAGCGCGACGGCCCCTCGCGCTACGCGAGGGGTGCCCAGCGACAGGTTAACCTGCTGTTGGCTGTTGTGCGCGAATGTGACCCTCTAATCCGGTTTTTCTTGCATGTGCATGGCCCCTAGACATCCCTAGGCACTAGCAACAAGTGTTGGAAGGTTGTGGATGGATCCTAGAGTTAGTTGTCAACAAATCATGGTGACTTGAACACTATATAACCCACATATGTTGCAACTCTTTGATCACTTCATTCTTGCACACATTCTGATCATTGGGGAGCTTGCAATCAGATCAAAGGCCTTCCAAATCATTCATTAATCATCTAGTAAGTTGCTAAACCCTTCTAAATAAATTCTAGCTTAGTAAATAGCTTAAAAGTCAATGTATCGTAACTTACGGTTGACTTTACAATTAATTATCGATAGCTCAGTCGTAACCCGAATTAAAAGTACCATTAGATAGGTAATTATATGGGTATTAAACCCTTATAAGGGCATGGATCGATTCCGGACCTAACCAGGTCATTTGTCGAGTCAAAGGTTGACCGAAAAAGTCAACAGAAGTGAAAAATATGATTTAATGCACGAAATGCAATCCGAGAGGCGTGTAACCTATTTTAATCTTAATATAACTTGGTAATAAGTATAAAAACTTGTTTACGCTTGTCCGACTCGACAAATTTCTGTTTAAACCCGGTTCGGAACCGAAAGGCGCAAAACCTTGACTTTTGCTTTGACTTCGGTTCTGACCCGTTTTAGTTTGATTCGGAAATGCCTTAGTACTTCATTAGAGTAGGGTTGCATGATAGTATAAGTCTCTGTACTTGTTTCGTTGATTATCCGATGCATGCACACGTTCCCGTTAATCGCTTAAATTGGACCATAATGCCCTTATGACCATACAACGAGAATTTTGAAAATGTGGAAGTACAATAATCTTAGTTACTGATTATTAAACATGTACGTAAATTTTCACGTCAATCGGAGGTCTAGATTAGGAGATATGCTCATTAGCGTAAATAATAAACTTTTTATTAATTAAACGGCGCGATTAGCGCATAGCCTATCTAAACCCGATTTTCGGCACCAAACCTTTTACCCACTGATGTTAAATAATATTTTGGGATTTTTGAAGATTTTTAATTATTTTTAAACTGATCTTAAGCTAGGCTTATCGCCTTAATTCGGTTAATACCGAATTTACCCTTTTCGGTCATAAAATGATTTCTACAAGGAATTTTGACGCGAATCCAATTGCTACTAATTTTAAATAATAAATATAATGTTTTGAGCCTGTTTAACTAATCAGAAAACCCAGAATCGTATTTTTAATCGTACGTCGCTTAAAACGGGTTTATACGCATATTATACGCGTAGTTTAGGCTTAAAACCATTTTGACACATAAGGATTATTACCAACTAATATAATCTGTTAAAAATAAGCTGTTTACTGATTACTTCAGTCCCGAACATCGGGGTTACGTTAAATCCCTTTTATAATCTCTAAAATGATCAAAATACCCCTACGGGGCATAGTTAATGATTAAACTCGTTTTGGGCATTATGGAAGGTATCATTATGATATCACAACATAATTTAAGCATATTAACTTAGGAAACCTGTTCGCGACCTATTCGGTTACCCGTTACGCATTATTCGCGTTCGGATCGGTTTATATAACTAGTTTATATAAGTTAGCCGAAACGGGTCAAACCTTATCGGTTTTATCTCAAATTTCAGAGTGTGTATCAAATACCCATATAAGACAAGTCTCTGAACATGTCGGGTTTAAAACACATTCTATTCCGGTCTTCGCTTAATCATGCGTTTGAACCGTATATTTCCTTAAGACTAATCGGTCTAAGCTTAGGCTTAATTAAAGACCCGTTAGCATTCTAATTGGTTATTTACACCATCATTCCAGACTAGAGCCTTCCGGTAAATTGTACCTACGCATACTTAAGTGAATACGGCTGAGTTATTATATTCTTGCTATTTAAGACAGGAGCTAGCTCAGGTAAATACTCTTAACTTATTTTCCCTATTACGGGCTTGGGATACGGTAATATAAATACCGCATGTTCAGGTATGGGATTCAAAGACCAATGAGTCGGGAAATCCAAATAACCTGTTTTAATTCGTATTGCTTGACTGAAACATTGGGGATTAATTTGACCGTGTCCTGGATATCCTTGACTCATTAAATTGCAATGGCCACGACCTAAGCACGGGGTGTAGGCATACACCTGACAGATGCCATATGTTTATTAATTAATTATACCCAATAAGGGATTCCCAATAAGGGAATAGTGGTGTGTCGGTTAATCTTGAACCGGCATAGAACCGGGCCCCGTATGTAGAGCAAGTTATGTAAAACTGATAACATGAAATATAGTTTGTCCCAAGTAATCAAGTATACAAAGTATAAAAGATTAATATTGCCTCTGTGCATTTTAATCCAAGTGTCGAAATATTTATGTGTCTTGTGCACCTAAACAAATTTTCATAAACTCTTTTCAAATGAGTCGGTTGAGTGTATTTACCAGTGAAAACTGACGTATTTTCAAAAGTCTTAGTGACAGGTATACGTACGTAATAGGCTGGAAGCGGCTCAGGACGTTACTAAGGAATCTTGCAAGTTCTAGACGTCTAAAGTCTGTTGAACAATGATAATGTTTTAAGATCCGCCTATGGATCCTTTACTTTCCGTTGTAATACTTGGATATTACTTTATATTCGGATTGTAATATAATTATCTTTTGCTTCCGCTGTGCATTTAAATATTGTGTTGTTTGACTATTATGTTGCCAACCACGTCACGATACTCCCCTACCGGGCCCACCGGTGACACGTGGAAATTCGGGGTGTGACAGGTTGGTATCAGAGCCAACACTGAGTGAATTAAACACTAGCCTTTTTGTGTTTAATCTCAGTTACACAGTTGCACATTCTTGAGTCTAGATGAGAACATAGGACAAATTCAAATTTGTTCCATTTTGTCTTTATTTGGTTCCTTTGTTATTTATACGATTAGCTCTTGTATGGGCGAGTCATTTTCGGTAGAAGTCCCGATTAGGGCAACCATATACTTGTATAGATTTTTTTGAAGGAACGATTATATATAAAATATCATTTCTATATTATAAGATCTACCATTATAATAAAATGGCAAAAATCTAAAAGGACAAGACCTAGCCATATGTCACATTAAGACCGGGCCAAGATGGTAGTTCCACAATTAGATTCAGATCCTTATTAACATCTCGATTTAAAATTTTGTTCTGCGTTAATTATTAAAAAGAATCTTAAAGGTAAAACCTAGCCTAAATGTCACTACATACAAGGCCGAGATGGTAGAACCTATTCAAGAGATTCAAATCTTTATTAAACATATGAAAGCATAATTACATGCTCGACAAAGTGTGATACGATAAAATCACATAAGTCATTTTTATGGAAGTATTCTAAATCCTTATTTATATAAGCATCCCATATGGATGAAGTGCCCACGGGCTATAATTAACGTCCTCTGAGACTAAAAGACAATTCTATAATAAACTCACCAATAGACTATTGTCGATATATTACAGTTCAAGCTACATGGCAGACTCAAACGAGGTCAACAGTCACCCAGGGATAGTACCTGATAATGCCCGAGTAAACGTAGAGGGTGCAGAATTACAAGCAATGATAGATAATGCGGTTAATAGGGCTATGGATAGACAGCACCATGGATCAAGTGGTACCCATACGAGGACCCATTCTGCATCACACACTAGAACACCCTCCAGGACCCACACTGCCCACAACAGTAATTCTCACCACTCCTCGAATCAAAGGAGTAATCCATCCCAAAGAGTTCCACAGAACCAAGAACCTCGTAATAGGGGTTGCACCTATAAGTACTTTGTTTCGTGCAAACCCAGAGACTTCACTGGGGAAAAAGGAGCTGTTGATTGCATGACTTGGATGGACGAAATGGATGCGGTTGTGGATATTAGTGGTTGTGATGATAGGGATATTGTGAAATTTGTGTCACAATCTTTCAAAGGAGAGGCATTAGCTTGGTGGAAATCTTTGATCCAAGCTACAGGGAAAGTCCCGTTATATAATATGACCTGGGAACAGTTCATGACGCTGATCAAAGAAAACTATTGCCCTCAACACGAGGTTGAGAAGATTGAGACTGAATTCTTGACTTTAGTCATGGAGAACTTAGATTGTCAAGCATACCTTACAAGTTTCAATACCAAGTCTCGATTGGTTCCTTATTTGGTCACACCGGAACCAAAGCGAATTGCTCGCTTCATTGGGGGTTTAGCCCCAGAAATAAAGGCAAGTGTGAAAGCATCGAGACCTACTACCTTCAGGTCAACGGCAGAATTGTCGCTAGCTCTCACACTAGATGTGGTTAGAAACAAGGCTGCCAAGGCCTCTGAAGATGGGAAGCGAAAAAGGGAGGAGAATAACTCCCAGAATCCTAAGAAGAACAAATCCGAGTTCAACAATGACCAACAGGATTCCGACAAGAAGCCTACATGCAAAACCTGCAAAAGAAGACACTGGGGACAGTGTCGATCAAATCAAAAGATAAAGCAATGTGGCATCTGCAAAAGAACTGGCCACCAGTCCCACGAATGTAGGGACATAAAGAATGCAAACTGTTACAGCTGTGGCGAAAAGGGGCACATCAGTACGAATTGCCCTGAGGCCGCCAAGGAAGGAGCAGCTAAGTCTGGGAAGGATAAGAAAGCAAACGCATGAGTCTTCCATACGAACGCCAAGAAGATGATGCAGAATGATAACTATATAGCAGATGCCTTTTCATATCAAACAGTTTATGCATGAATTTTATTTGATACTGACACATATGAGTCTGTAATGAATGATAAATGTTAAGAACTGTTGACTCCCTCTGATTAAGACTCCGGTCATTTAATGCGAGGTAGAAATTGACCGATGATACTTTAGAAAATGCTCCAACAAATCCGATATTGATATTTAATATCTATTAGAAACCATTTTTTTTTTCCTTATAGCAAACTTCTATATTATCCCCAAGGTATAACTTACCAAGGAAACCATAGTAACCAATTCTTATAGTATCGGCAAAGAATCCTTCTGAAAAATCTAAGAGTACTCTTTCTTCGCATAGAGTACGACAACATATGTTATTTTAATTATTTTTCTCATTGTTTTCTATCGCTTGCGAATGCCAAACTATGTTTGATAAAAGTGTCATACGAGGATTGGCGTATCCTAGTGTGTCCCATAGATTATTTCCATGTCTGATCAGCATGGAGGTTTAATACATGGAACCCCTGAGATATCCCAATGGTCAGATTGTACTAATGTCGACTAGTAGTATTCAAAGGAGATATCCGTAATAGAATTGTCCAAATAAATATTCCTTGGTAACGGAATATGTGGACTCATAACATGAATGTGTCACTTATTAGACACAAGCGTTGATGAGTGAACTGGAGCCTGAGATATGGAAATCTCTGTAACCTCCTTGTACTTCGATTATCTTCTTCTAAGTTTACCCTGTTTACCCCTGGGAGGCAGGTAGAGTTAAGTTTAATATCCCATTTAGGGCTGCATTATTATGAAATCTCCAAGATAACTAGTACCATTATTGGTAGAATCGAAAACCCTAGTTAAGTAAGTTTTAAGATATAGATTCATAAAGCCAAACTCAATATCCTGAGAATTCGGTATAGTAAATTATGAAAGACGGTTCATTTTGCTTATGCATTGATTACCGCAACCCTAATTAGGCAACAATTAAGAATTGCCATCAACTACCCAGGATCGTCGATTTACTCGACTAACTGCAAAGATTAGCTATTTCTTAATGTTAATCATGAGCAATGGTTGGAATAACCAACTCACCTTAAGATAGGCTTTTCTGTAATAGCTGTTATATAAGTATCAAGGCTGCTCCCTTGAAGACCTGGTACAGATAGAACATTAAGCGTCTACTGAAAGGACAATAGATTGGTAAGTCCAATTACCATAATCTGAAAGTTGCATTAGAAGCAACACATAAGATCACACGAATACATAATCATCTGTAAATTGCCAGTATTGGCAGAAAATAAAGGATTAATGAAAATAGCAACCCTCCTAAATTCTTGTTAAGGAATAAGGTTTAACAATAGATATCACCCTGGAAGGGTGTGCTAAATTTGTTAAATTATCGGGCTAATTAAGCTCCGAGTATATAGAACCATTCGAAGGAAATCGAGTGTATCAAAGCCAAATAGCAAATGAGCTAAGACCTGATTAAGGGGCTTGATGAAACGCGCAATGTGACCCGCACTAATGATTTAGCGACGTGTCACCAATAAGTCAAAAAGCACTATCACATAATGATATGCAGAACTATGATAGTATGAGCAACCTGCGTCGATTAAGGACCGACAGGATTAGAAGCTCCAAACAGATACATGTGCCTATTATAAAAGGTCAAGTGGGATGCCCGAAGAGGTCCCGAATTCACGTGGAAGGTTGAATCCACCATGAAAGAAAAATACCCTTATTTATTTCAGTAAATCTCGGGTCGAGATTTATTTTAAGGGGGTGAGGATGTAACACCTCAAAATTTCGGGTTTAATATTAAAACGACACGTGTCATGTCAGACAAAAACGCGTTGAAAACCCGGATTTAATAAAGTTGTTTTCGGTAGGATTTAAAGTGGCGTCATGTTAAATCGTTACCTCTGAACGACCTCAATTGTAAATCCCAAGACCCGATATAATATTTTACACATCTATTATACCCTCACTTCAGAGAATCATTGCCAATAATGGAATTGATAATGCATGACTTGATCCCACGAAGAAAAGAAATGGTAAACCGATGTTTTCGGGTCTTGTTTATGCATTCATTTGAAACATTGGTTAATGGTAGGGTAGGAAATGTTCAAGACATGTGTTAGGGGTCCCAAAGTGTTGATATAAAGTCCCAAAAATCGTGCAAGTTGATGCCCTTTCGAAACACCAACAAACAACAACAAAAGACTGATCTGCAGGGCGTCGCGTAGCGCGACGGCCCCTCGCGCTACGCGAGGGGTGCCCAGCGACAGGTTAACCTGCTGTTGGCTGTTGTGCGCGAATGTGACCCTCTAATCCGGTTTTTCTTGCATGTGCATGGCCCCTAGACATCCCTAGGCACTAGCAACAAGTGTTGGAAGGTTGTGGATGGATCCTAGAGTTAGTTGTCAACAAATCATGGTGACTTGAACACTATATAACCCACATATGTTGCAACTCTTTGATCACTTCATTCTTGCACACATTCTGATCATTGGGGAGCTTGCAATCAGATCAAAGGCCTTCCAAATCATTCATTAATCATCTAGTAAGTTGCTAAACCCTTCTAAATAAATTCTAGCTTAGTAAATAGCTTAAAAGTCAATGTATCGTAACTTACGGTTGACTTTACAATTAATTATCGATAGCTCAGTCGTAACCCGAATTAAAAGTACCATTAGATAGGTAATTATATGGGTATTAAACCCTTATAAGGGCATGGATCGATTCCGGACCTAACCAGGTCATTTGTCGAGTCAAAGGTTGACCGAAAAAGTCAACAGAAGTGAAAAATATGATTTAATGCACGAAATGCAATCCGAGAGGCGTGTAACCTATTTTAATCTTAATATAACTTGGTAATAAGTATAAAAACTTGTTTACGCTTGTCCGACTCGACAAATTTCTGTTTAAACCCGGTTCGGAACCGAAAGGCGCAAAACCTTGACTTTTGCTTTGACTTCGGTTCTGACCCGTTTTAGTTTGATTCGGAAATGCCTTAGTACTTCATTAGAGTAGGGTTGCATGATAGTATAAGTCTTTGTACTTGTTTCGTTGATTATCCGATGCATGCACACGTTCCCGTTAATCGCTTAAATTGGACCATAATGCCCTTATGACCATACAACGAGAATTTTGAAAATGTGGAAGTACAATAATCTTAGTTACTGATTATTAAACATGTACGTAAATTTTCACGTCAATCGGAGGTCTAGATTAGGAGATATGCTCATTAGCGTAAATAATAAACTTTTTATTAATTAAACGGCGCGATTAGCGCATAGCCTATCTAAACCCGATTTTCGGCACCAAACCTTTTACCCACTGATGTTAAATAATATTTTGGGATTTTTGAAGATTTTTAATTATTTTTAAACTGATCTTAAGCTAGGCTTATCGCCTTAATTCGGTTAATACCGAATTTACCCTTTTCGGTCATAAAATGATTTCTACAAGGAATTTTGACGCGAATCCAATTGCTACTAATTTTAAATAATAAATATAATGTTTTGAGCCTGTTTAACTAATCAGAAAACCCAGAATCGTATTTTTAATCGTACGTCGCTTAAAACGGGTTTATACGCATATTATACGCGTAGTTTAGGCTTAAAACCATTTTGACACATAAGGATTATTACCAACTAATATAATCTGTTAAAAATAAGCTGTTTACTGATTACTTCAGTCCCGAACATCGGGGTTACGTTAAATCCCTTTTATAATCTCTAAAATGATCAAAATACCCCTACGGGGCATAGTTAATGATTAAACTCGTTTTGGGCATTATGGAAGGTATCATTATGATATCACAACATAATTTAAGCATATTAACTTAGGAAACCTGTTCGCGACCTATTCGGTTACCCGTTACGCGTTATTCGCGTTCGGATCGGTTTATATAACTAGTTTATATAAGTTAGCCGAAACGGGTCAAACCTTATCGGTTTTATCTCAAATTTCAGAGTGTGTATCAAATACCCATATAAGACAAGTCTCTGAACATGTCGGGTTTAAAACACATTCTATTCCGGTCTTCGCTTAATCATGCGTTTGAACCGTATATTTCCTTAAGACTAATCGGTCTAAGCTTAGGCTTAATTAAAGACCCGTTAGCATTCTAATTGGTTATTTACACCATCATTCCAGACTAGAGCCTTCCGGTAAATTGTACCTACGCATACTTAAGTGAATACGGCTGAGTTATTATATTCTTGCTATTTAAGACAGGAGCTAGCTCAGGTAAATACTCTTAACTTATTTTCCCTATTACGGGCTTGGGATACGGTAATATAAATACCGCATGTTCAGGTATGGGATTCAAAGACCAATGAGTCGGGAAATCCAAATAACCTGTTTTAATTCGTATTGCTTGACTGAAACATTGGGGATTAATTTGACCGTGTCCTGGATATCCTTGACTCATTAAATTGCAATGGCCACGACCTAAGCACGGGGTGTAGGCATACACCTGACAGATGCCATATGTTTATTAATTAATTATACCCAATAAGGGATTCCCAATAAGGGAATAGTGGTGTGTCGGTTAATCTTGAACCGGCATAGAACCGGGCCCCGTATGTAGAGCAAGTTATGTAAAACTGATAACATGAAATATAGTTTGTCCCAAGTAATCAAGTATACAAAGTATAAAAGATTAATATTGCCTCTGTGCATTTTAATCCAAGTGTCGAAATATTTATGTGTCTTGTGCACCTAAACAAATTTTCATAAACTCTTTTCAAATGAGTCGGTTGAGTGTATTTACCAGTGAAAACTGACGTATTTTCAAAAGTCTTAGTGACAGGTATACGTACGTAATAGGCTGGAAGCGGCTCAGGACGTTACTAAGGAATCTTGCAAGTTCTAGACGTCTAAAGTCTGTTGAACAATGATAATGTTTTAAGATCCGCCTATGGATCCTTTACTTTCCGTTGTAATACTTGGATATTACTTTATATTCGGATTGTAATATAATTATCTTTTGCTTCCGCTGTGCATTTAAATATTGTGTTGTTTGACTATTATGTTGCCAACCACGTCACGATACTCCCCTACCGGGCCCACCGGTGACACGTGGAAATTCGGGGTGTGACACTGTCACAATTAATAAAGGGTATCTGTCACAATTAATATTTGTAAACTTTCGAGTGTTGTATTGGTAATAGCAATTATTAAATGTCCCATATCAAAACACTGAGCTGTAAATTGAGTATTGAATAAAGGTATGTATGCATCCTCTTTCAGATTTGGGACATTTAATTTAGGAAAAATTACAAGTTTTGTCTTTTATCTTAATACCATTTATTAGGTGGTGTCTTTTTTAATGAATTTTGACAAGTTTGCCCTTTACAAGGAATTTTGTTGCACGTTTTGTCCTTTAGGATTAATCCAGTTAGATTTTCTTGTTAAATCTTGTCACCCAAGGGTATTTTAGTCTTTTTACCCATTTATTTCAAGAGTCAACCCTAAAAAATTTTGTTTTATTCTTTTAAATAATATTAAATAAATGGGTAAAAAGACTAAAATACCCTTGGGTGACAAGATTTGACAAGAAAATCTAACCGGGTTAAGCGTAAAGGACAAAACGTGCAACAAAATTCCTTGTAAATGACAAAACTTGTCAAAATTCGTTAAAAATGACACTGCCTGATAAGTGGTATTAAGATAAAGGACAAAACTTGTAATTTTTCCTTTAATTTATGCTGCTTCTTTGTAACCGTGTTCCGATCATCCCTTCTTATTATAAACATACTCAAACAAACACAATCCCCAAACCATCAACAATCAAAAATTACATTTCAGTATCAACGATCATATGAACAAACTCCAAACCATCAACAATCAAAAATTACATTTCAGTATCAACTATCATATGAACCCTCTATGAACATAGTGTTGTTTATCATACGAAAATGACACACAAATCCCTAATGTTTGTGATAGGTGCAAAACTTGTAAAGTAGTGTTTACTTACAGTAGTGTTGCCAATCATTCAACTTGAATTCCACATTGTTGAAATATTGGATCCATGTATATCATTCATATGGGCTTCTGGATGTCTTGTTGTGTTGGGCTCATATTGTCATGTGTTATAATATATGGGCTTCTTGATTGTTAATGTTGGGCCCAGTCTTTTTGTTAAGTTGTTATAACTGTTGCTGCAAGTTGTTGTCAGGATGAAAGTACAAGGGGCTATATAGAAGTTTCCAGGGACTGCGATCATCTCTTGCAATAGTTTTGGACCTAGATGTAACTTTTATTTGTGGAGGATATAAAAGGGTGTTGTCTGTTGTGCGAGTTCATTCTCACACACACATTCACCTCACTTGTTCTCTGTATTCGTTAGGGTTTGTTAGTTCTTGTTGATTAGTTTGTTGAAGATCCTGTTGTATTCTCTCATCTGTATTTTGTACAGAGACTGATCTTCTATTGCATCTGGATTTCTTCTGTATTCTGTATTGTTGTTGATCTTACAATTTCTAAGATCTGATTGGGTATTTAGGGGAAAAATCTTTGGGTTGGTTTAATAAGATTTTGTCACCTTTTTTTGTCGTTATTTATTTGTTTTGTTTGGTGTTCGAACTTTATATCATGTTTGTTAACAACCCTCAAGTGGAGGGTGCCACCACATAAATAATCTCCCTCTTCCGCAATGAAAGAACTCCAAAACATATCGAACAAATTTCAGGTCACAGGTTTCCGGCCTTTCCATAGCCTACAGCTCCTCGCGCTATGTAACACTTTAAACGTCCCCGAGGGCTTTGCCCTCGCAGCAAACTCAAAATCCACACTTATCTCGTTGTTTGTTATTAGATCCAAAAAAAGCCCGAAAGACGGCTCCTTTTGTGGCGGGTCATGTTGACATGCCGCAAACACGTGAATTCCATGTTGACCCAATTCAATCTTTTGCGAGTATACATCGCCTAATGGTAGCATGCTTCTACAACCCGTGTGTGGTATGTCAAAGTAAACAATACATCCCTTCTGTGGCAGGTTGAACTTAAACACCTTGATGGGTCTATACTTATAGACCCGTTCAACGAACTTCGGATTAGCAGTGGAGGCGCATGAGCTATCGCTTTTAAAGAACAGCGCATCCATAACTAGCGGCATGGTGACGTGTGGATCAAAGTCACTATTTAAAGAAAGCTTATTTAACGACTCAACACTCATGTAACGGAACCGAAGACGCGATGCAAGTTGGCTGGCAACAGCACGCCGAACATGTCTTTGACTTTTGACTATACTTAGCCTTTGCCCATTTACACAGAAAGATGTAAACAACATCTTCTGTTCTAACCTCTAGAACATCGCTGCTAATAATTGCCTCAATGATATTAAGGGGAAAACCAACAAGACTCCACTCAAATCTGCCATATTCAAAAAAAGAAATGCTACACAAATTCACAATTCAAAAGAAAATCGTATAGTAGTTATGGGGAGTCTTACCTTTCCAAGTCTCTTATTGGAAATAAAGTAACCTTTCGTCTCAACTTGCAGTGGCCGTGTTTGAATAGTTCCTATATACTCAACGACATAGACTGCACATCTTCTTCAGTTTGTAGATATGATTCGAGTTGCAGGATCCGTAATGCACGATCCTCTCTCATACCTCTCCTCAATTGGTCACAACAAAACTTCATACAATCTTTAACATCGTACTTTTAGGCTACGAAGAAATCGAACTACTATCTAGAACTAATGCTTTTAGGCTATGTTTGCCAATATGGATATTATATTAAAGCACATACAAATGCTCGTTACAGGATGGTCAGATTGACGCTTACGAAGAAATCAAAAATCTTCGAAGACAACTGCAGGACGCTCTCAATGAAAAAAAAAATTTGAGGTCATTTTCTTTCTTTATCACATCGCTGTCTATATCTTTGTCAATCAACATCAGCAACAGCTCTTATGGAGTAGTCTGTTGATTTGTAGTTTCTTACATCCATGAGGGTCAAAGTTTTAGTGTCATATGTAAAGTTTGTAAAGTCAAAGGTCTAGAGTGTCAAGAACAAAGTCAACAACCGAAATATTGGTTATGGCAGTTTAAGAAGTTTCTAGAAGTTATGTTGGTTAAAGGCAGTTAGAAAACAGTTATGTTTATTGCCTATAAATACAAAGTCAAGTCTGTAAATGGTTAACACATTCATATTATACAAAGTCAGATTAGTGTGTATGCTTGTTGTTCATAGAGTGTGATTGATTCAAGTGTTTGTGATCCATAGAGGGCCAACAAGTGGTATCAGAGCGACAGGCTCGAACCACCGCTTGAATCAAAGAGAAGAGAGAATCGATTCAGGGAATTGATTCAGAGAGAAGAGTGAACCGATTCAGAGGAACCGATTCACAGAGAGCGAGAGAGACGAATTGATCAGAGAAGATCGATTCACCGGGTTAGAGAAACCCAAATTCGATTAAGAAAAATCGAATATAGAGAATGAGTTTGATTTAGAGAAAATCAAATTCAAAGAAATCAAAGAGAAGAACATACCGGGTGTCGCGACATCAGAGAAGGAGAAACCGCCGCCACCGTCGTTCTTGCCAGAGAAAAGATCGGAGAGACCGATCGTGAGACAGAGTAGAAACCGCCACCGTCGTGCGCCGCTTGCAGGAGGAGAGACCACCGGAGACAGAAATCGGAGGGACCGATTGACATGAGAAGAGAAAGACGTTTGATACGAAATCAAACCGCTGTAATTGTTGTTGTCGACCGAGAACCCAATAACCAGAAATATCCAATTTTGTTGGTGACAGATAGGGGTGTTCATAGGTTCGGTTTATGGTTTATTTGGTTTATTCGGTTTTCAAAATTGTGTACCCCAAACCAAAAACCAAACCAAATAAGGAATATGCAAACCGATCCAAATCAAACCAAATTCAATTTGGTTTGGTTTTGGTTAGAAACCCAAAAAACCGAATAAACCAAATCTAACCAAATTGTACCTAAGTGCTTTTTTTCCTAATTTATATTTATGTTTGTGTTCCAACTTCCGAACATCGCAACTAAGTGATAAAGAATTATAGTGAGCATAACTAGTTAGTACTTTATTAAAAAGATATGTATTTTAAAGTTAAAATGAATACAAGACATGACTTTAGTTAACAACAACTGTTAGAAAAATATGAGAAACAGATTAAACGAAGGACAGATTAAACGAAGGGATTGTGACTCAAATGTAACTTTTATTTATCAATTTTCTTTCTAGCTTACTGTTATGAAATATTTATCATTTTGTATTCTGCACATACAAATAAGTCTTACATAATCTTTCTTTTTGTGATATAAAGTTAGAATGACAACCGAATGGTATCAACTAGGTTGCTGTTCTAATTCATAATTATTGCCCCTTCTAATTACAAGAGATTCTTGGCCTTAAATTTGAGATATGTATATAATATAAGATACAAGCAAATGACAAAATAGATATAGAAATCAAGAAGAAAAAAATTAGAACAAATATGGGATCGTATTTACTATTTAGAGGAAATAGAAATTGGAAACTAAATTAGAACAAACCTGGGGTGTTTGAGATTCACGAGCAACCAGAGAGGCAGGGTACAAGAAAATGTAGAAATCTTAAACCCTAGTTTCTATACTGAATTCTATTATTTTAGAAATGAGTGGGTTTGAGTTGGTCTTTTAGATTTGCATTTGGTATTTTAGGCTACATAAAAAAATAACTATTTGGGCTAATAAATTGTATATGATTTATACAATATTATTATTTTTATTTAATAATTAATTAAGTTAAATGGTTTATTCGGTTATCCAAATAAACCGAATAAACCATATAAAATAAAATG